>CAKNXH010002345.1:122243-152687 GCA_932178445.1 Andricus quercusramuli | reverse complement strand
ACAATTTCGCAGGATTGAAAATCGGGTTTCGGTAGCGATTAAAAATCGATTTTTCACAAAAGTAAAAGCTCGCTCTTGAGATATAAAAAAGCTTAATAAGAATGAAAAAGGTTTGATACAAACAAATTATCCAGTTTCGAGGAAATTGATGTTTGAGTTGACAATCTTAAAGTGACACAGACCTCAAATAGCAACAGTCTCGGCTGCGGATAGCGATAAAAAATGTAATCTTCGGTTTGAATTGAAAAAAACTTCCTCCTGAGATATTGATTGTCTGAATGAAGGTTGAATAATCTAAAAAAGTTAATCAAATCTGAGTAAATCATTCAAGAGTGTTGAGATTACAATTTGGCAGGTTTGAAAATCGGTTTTCGGTAGCGATTTGAAAAGTCGATTTTTCACTAAAGAAAAAGCTTACTCCCGAGATATAGAAAAGCCTAATTAGAATAAAAAAGGTTTGATACAAACAAATTATCCAGTTTCGAAGAAATCGATGTGTGAGTTGACAATCTTAAAGTGACATTTACCTCTAATTGGAACAGTCTCGGCTGCGGATTGCGATAAAAAATGTAATTTTCAGGTTAAATAAAGAATAAAAATTCACTCCCGAGAAATCTGAGTGAATCATATCAGAATTTTAAGATTAAAATTTCGGCTGCGGATTGCGATGGAAAATGAAATTCGATTTTCGAAAAAATGTTTTTCCATGTGTATCAGTGGCTTACCAAGGGTTTAAAAATGAAATATTTGAGAATGAAGAAATTATTCATCAACGTTCCAATGCTCGAAAAGTTCAATCAAAAAAATAATTCATTATTAACTAATTTACATTTACAGTTGATTAACTCAAAAAATTTTCTTATAAAAATAATTTTTCTGTACCACGAAATTTTCTGAGGAAGGGAAGTCTTTAATCTTCATAAAAGTCTGAAACTAATCTCGCCTGGGAAAGAAAAGTACTTTACTTCTCCTGATGAAAATGACATACGGTCTTTTTCCAAAGTTTTCCGCTAGTTTTCATCAGCTTGAAAAAGGAGACTCTCGGTTTCACGAATTTTGGTAATTTTCTCTGCGGATTTTCGTGATGGTTCGCGAGAGGAACCTTTTATGCAAGTTTGCTTAAGTTTCGCAAAGTGAAGGACAGACCGAAAGGGTAAATAATATCCACGTCCTCGAGGTTGGAGTTTATGATGAAACTTTGACACTTTGGTTCTGCTGAAGGGTTTTACTTACCTTCATGTAGCTTTTCCAGAGTACCGGTGGCTGTCGCTCCAACAGTGACAACGAGGATCCAAAACAGAAGGAAACTCTTCCTAGGCATTTTCCAGTCTTTGGCGTTATCCATTGCACTATCACTCGCGAGCTGTAAACAGAAAAATAATTTTTTAGGTTGAATAGAAACGGTGCAGAGAATTGAAAACTACAATGATCTGACTCCCTAATTTTACGAAGGTGCGTGGGTTAGCAAAGGCTAACCCACTAGGGTGGTCCAAAACATTTTTTTTCGAATTTTTATGGGGACACCCCTCAAATTTGTTCGAATCCGCACAAACATAAATGCGTTTTTTTTGTTTTAAAAAAAATGATATTTAGGGGTGGCGCAAGCCCCATGAAGTTTAACATGTATTTCTCATAAGAAAAAAATACGTTTTTGTAAATCTTATTCAGAATCCTCAATATTATCTCAATCGAGTTGAAACTCAAGATTTCTCTTCAAAATTAGCTATAGAATACGAATAAAGCATCACGTTTCAAATATCGCCCCCATAAGTCTGTTTTATAGGGTCTCAAAGAAACCCCATAAGTGAAAAAATGGGTTTTGCGAGTTTTTGGCGCTAATTATGATTTTTTTGTGGTTTTTTTTAATGCGAATTGTTTCTAATACATAAAATATTACTTTATACTGAATATTATATATTTTAATGAATTGTTTAAACAATTTATTATTGTTTTTAGCAATTTTCTCATAGAATGGAGTTAGAAAGACGCGGTTTTTTCACAAATATTCCATTTTTTGTCCAATTTTCAATTAGAGGGAAGGGATAGTTCATCAATGTTAACAATAGTGATTGTTTGAACAATTTATTATGATTATAAATAATATTATATTTGAATAATGCTAGAAAGAAGCGGTTTTTTTTTTAATTTCTGGCTTTTTGTCCAAGTTTCATTTAGAGTGAAGTAATAATGAATTCAAGTTAACGAAATAATTGTTTAAACAATTTATGAAAATTAATAATAATATTACATTTGAATAATGCTAGAAAGATGCGTTTTTTTTTTAATTTCTGGCTTTTTATTTAATTTTCATTTGGAGTGAAGTGATAATGAATTCAAGTTAACAAAATAATTGTTTAAACAATTTATTATCATTGTTGATAGTATTCTCTTTGCTTAATTGGTAGAATGTTGCGGTTTTTTCTGAAATTTTCCACTGTTTGTCTATTTTCTATTAGGCGTGTCTTGATAATTAATTAGATTTAGCAAAAATAATTGTTTAAACAAATTATTATTGTTTATAACTATCTTCATCTATGTCAATTGCGCCTGATAGTTGCGGTTTTCCGCCAATTTTCACCTTTATGTCCTTTTTTCACTTAGTGAGGTAATAATTAATTAAAGTCAACAAAAAAGTTGTTCAAACAATTTAATATTGTTCATAACTAACTTTTCTTAGATAAGTGCTAGAAAGTGGCTATTTTTGCTCTTTTCACAATTCTTAAAAAAATTGATTTAAAGGAAAAAAGATATTTTACACGAAAGGCAGAAATCAATATTAAATTGTTCAAACAATTTATTTGTTAACTTAAATTAATTATTACCTCACTATGTGGAAAAGGGATAGAAAAGTAAACATAGCCGAAAAACCGCAACTATCAGGCGCAATTGATATAGATGAAGATAGTCATAAACAATAATAATTTGTTTGAACAATTATTTTTGCTCAATATAATTAATTATTAAGTCACGCCTAATGAAAAATAAACAAACAGTTGAAAATTTCAGAAAAAATTGTT
Organism: Andricus quercusramuli; assembly: GCA_932178445.1. Taxonomy (NCBI): domain Eukaryota; kingdom Metazoa; phylum Arthropoda; class Insecta; order Hymenoptera; family Cynipidae; genus Andricus; species Andricus quercusramuli. The sequence goes on along the minus strand of CAKNXH010002345.1, from coordinate 149,670 downwards.
TAAACAATTATTTTGTTAACTTGAATTCATTATTACTTCACTCCAAATAAAAATTAAACAAAAAACCAGAAATTTAAAAAAACCACATCTCTCTAGCATTATTCAATTATAATATTATTAATAATTATAATAAATTGTTTAAACAATTATTTTGTTAACTTGAATTCATTATTACTTCACTCCAAATAAAAATTAAACAAAAAGCCAGAAATTTAAAAAAACCGCATCTCTCTAGCATTATTCAAATATAATATTATTAATAATTATAATAAATTGTTTAAACAATTATTTTGTTAACTTGAATTTATTATTACTTCACTACAGATGAAAATTGGACAAAAAGCCAGAAACTAAAAAACAATCCGCATCTTTCTAGCATTATTCAAATATAATATTATTTATAATTATAACAAATTGTTTAAACAATCACTATTGTTAACATTGATGAAATATCACTTTCCTCTCATTGAAAATTGGACAACAAATGGAAAATTTGTGAAAAAACCGCGTCTTTCTAACTGCATTCTATGAGAAAATTGCTAAAAACAATAATAAATTGTTTAAACAATTCATTAAAATGTATAATTTTCAGTATAAAGTCATATTTTATGTATTAGAAACAATTTGCATTAAAAAAAACCACAAAAAAATCATAATTAGCGCCAAAAACTCGCAAAACCCATTTTTTCACTTATGGGGTTTCTTTGGAACCCTATAAAACAGATTTATGGGGGTGATATTTGAAAAGTGATATTTAATTCGTATTCTATGGCTAATTGTGAAGAGAAATGTTGAGTTTCAACTCGATTGAGATAATATTGAGGATTCTGAATAAGATTTACAAAAACGTCTTTTTTTCTTATGGGAAATACATGTTAAACTTCATGGGGCTTGCGCCACCCCTAAATATCATTTTTTTTCAAAACAAAAAAAACGGATTTATTTTTGTGCGGATTCGAACAAATTTGGGGGGTGTCCCGATAAAAATTCGAAAAAAAATTTTTCCAATGCATTTTTGACCACCCTACTAACCCACGCACCTTCACTGCAGCGAGTATCAATTATATATAAAAAAACAACAGAAAAGAAGTACAATTATCCAAAGACGGATAATGATCCGCATAGTGATAAAAATTATCTGCTGCCGGATAATTGTAGCTTTCAATTATTTGCAAAGTTTTTATCCAACTTCTGACAAATAGTATCTCGGGGATTTACTCTGCTTATATGAGGTTTTCTATTTGATATCAAAAATCTCCCAAATTATCTCCAAGGTAAGAAACTCCCAGGACTCCTAGGGAGTCCACTCAAATCCTGGAAAAAAATTCCCTGACAATTCCAGGTTTGAGAGATGCCTGAAATGAAAAACATTATATGAACACAGTTAATCCCCGAGATACCATTTATCTGAAGTTAAATTCTAACGCTGCAAACAGCTGGAAACTACAATTATCCGACTCTCTGGTTTTAAAAAGGTGCGTGGGTTAGCAAATGCTAACCCACGCACCTTCACTGTCCTGAGAATTGTAGTTTTCATCTGTTTGCAGCGTTCTTATCTAACTCGAGATAAATATAATATAATTATAATATATAATTAATTCTCGGAACAGTGAAGGTGCGTGAGTTAGGATTTGCTAGCCCACGCACCTTTTTAAAACGCAAACGTCTAGCGTTTCTTAAAAAAAAAGTATTTTCTGACAATTGCAGGTTTGAGAGACACCTGAAATGAAAGATTTGGACACTAATAGGTCCACGTGGAGAGTTTTACCTAGTGATTTTGATTAGAGTAAAGAGAGTGGATTACTATTTGATAATCAGTGAGTTTGCGTATTTCTGTGTGATCTATGAGACATGAATTCTCAACCAAATAGTTAAACTTTCAACTCAAAGGATCAATTTTCAAACAAATATTTAAATTTTCAGTGAAATAATGAATCTTCAACTGGAATAGAGGAACTGATGAATTTTCAACTCAAATGATGAATCTTCAACTGAACAGTTGAATTTTGAAAAAAGAAGAAGAATTTTCAACTGAGATTATGAATCTTCAACGGGAATAGTTGAATTCTAAAAGACAAAAAAAATAATTTTTCATCGGAAAATCGAATAATTAAACTTTTAGACAAAAAATTAATTTTTGGTAAAAAAAATTAATGTTCATCCAAAGGGATGAATTTTTAACTAAAACGATGGAATATGCAACTGAAATAGTTACATTTTTACTTTGAAAAATCAGTTAAAAAAAAAAAAATATTAAATGAAAAAAAGTTAAAGTTTCAACTGAAATAGTTCAGATTTCAGTTAAAAAAAAATTATTTTCAGTCAAAGAAAAAACAAATTTTCAACGAAATAGCCCATTTTTCAACCGAAAAGATGAATTTTCAATTAACATGATGAATCTTCAACCAAAGAAATTAATTTAAAAAAAAGGATTTTAACTTTCGAGCAAGCAATTAAATTTTCACTACAAAAAAGATAAATCCTGAAGGAAAAACGTAGTATTTGTTTTTTAAATAAAAAAATTTGAATTTTTAATAAAAAACAGTTGAATTTAACTAAAAAAATATCAATTTTGAAGCAAATAGTTACATTTTTTATGGAAAAAGAGTAAGCAATGTTTGTTTGGACGTTTTGTACGTTTGAATTTCACAAAGGTGCGTGGGTTAGCAAATGCTAACCCACGCGCCTTCACTGTCCCAAAAATCAATTATATATATATAAAAAAAAGAAGAAGTTAAATTCTCAGGTAGCAAAATTAATTTTGCGCCAAAAGAATAAACAAATTTTCAACAAATATGATGAGATTTTAACTAACATGATGAATAATTAACTGAAAGAGATGAATGTTAAAACAAAACAAAAGAATAATTTTCTACCAAAAAAGACGATTTTTCAACAAAATACACAAATTCTCAACCAAACAGTTGATGTTTTAACTAAAAAAGATCAGTTTTCAAACGAAAATGGGATAGTTAAATTTTAATTTAAAAAAATTAATTTTCAGTTAAAAATTAATTTTCCACGACAATGATGAATCTACAACCCTGAATATTTTAATTTTAAATAAGATGAATTTTTAATCAGAAAGGATAATTTTCAAACAGAAAGAATAATTTTCTACAAAAAAAAAATACATTTTTCCAGTTTTTAAGAAACGAAAGACTGTCTGGTTAAACTTTTCCTCTTGTACAAATTTTACAAACGTGCGTTTTGAAAAGGTACGTGGGTTAGCAAATGCTAACCCACGCATCTTCACTGTCCCGGGAGTTAAAGTAAATACTAAAAATAAATGAAAAACGTGCGTTTTGAAAAGGTACGTGGGTTAGCAAGCGCTAACCCACGCACCTTCACTGTCCCGAGAGTTAAAGAGAATAGTAGAAGAAATGAAAAACGCGGACTATTTTGTACAGTATGAGAATAAGAATTTATTAAATACAGACGAAAATAAGTTACAGTTTCTGATTAGATGTTACATTATTGATTTTTTATTTTGCCTCTATTTCCACATATGCATTTTTTTATCCTTTTCTTCGGAAGTTCCTTTTAGCTTATCTAATTTAATCTGAGGTCCAAATGGTTCAAGGTATATTCTCCAAAGCTCATAATCATGTCAGGAAAATATCATTTTTTTATTATGGTTGATCCTCATGGTAGGTGAGGTTATCCATGCGGATAAGGTTTTTAGTTAAAAAAACCAAAACAGGTAAACTTATATCTGGAAGAAAAAATAGGAATGGATAAATTTTTAATATCTAAATTAGTGGACATTTTACTGATTAGATCAGTAACTGAGTATTTGACTGACTCAAATAATGGACATTCTGACCAATTCTGACTGACAAATCAGCCAATTTTCCTCTGCTGAATTTACAACTAAAAAAGATCAATCTTGACAAAAAATTGAAGAGTTACATTTTTTATTTAAAAAAAAAAATTTTCAAGATAAAAAGCGAATTTCAATTAAATAGTTTATTTTCCAGAAAATAGGTTAATTCAGCCATTAACCGAAAGAATGAAATTTTCTTTCAATCAAGTAGTTGAATTTTTGTACAAATAAAGAATGAATTTTCCCGCCAAGGAAAATGCTATGCACTTATGAAAATTTTATTTGATTTATTTCTGAAGAAACGCTAAACTCTCTGGTTGAACTTTTCCTCTTGTCTGAATTTTACAAACGAGCGTTTAACAAAGCTACGCTCGCGTTTGAAAAAAAAGGTGCGTGGGTTAGCAAATGCTAACCCACGCCAACCAAGATTGATTTATTGATAAACATTGATTGTGTATGAAGAAGACGAATTTTTCAACAAATCACATCAATATTCAACAAAATACTTGAATTTTCAAATGAAAAAGATACACGTTCAACAAGAAATCGAATATTTATATTTCCAGTTTAAAAAACTAATTTCTTTACAAAAAAAAAATAATTTCTAATAGAACAGTTAAATTTTCCATCACAAAGATTAATTTTCTAAAAAAAAAAAACGAATTTTTATCAAAATAAATGAATTTCTAACTAAATAATTGAATTTTCAAATAAAAATTATCAGTCTTCAACAACAACAAAATTAATTTTCAACCAAAAAATACGAATCTTCAATAAACTACATAATGTTCAACAAAATTGTCGAATTTTCAACTATAAAGAGAAATTTTCAAACAAAATGTAATAGTCGCATTTTGAAATTGAGAAAAAAATACTTCTTAAAGAAAAAGAATTTTTAACAAAATAGCTAGGCTTTGAATCAGAGATGCATTTTTAAAAAATAAATGCATTTCCGAACAAAAAATTTATTTTTTAACAAAGTTGAAAAAAATTTATTTTTCAAAAACTTTCAACCAAATAGTTGAATTTTCAACCAAGAAGATTGATCTCCTGAGAAAAAAAAACAAGTTGTTAACAAAATACATGAAATTTTAACCAAATAAGTGAATTTTAATCTAAAACTGATTCCAACCAAAAATGAAATATTTACATTTTGAGTTCAAACAATTATTTTCTTCACAAAAAATTTTTTTTTCACAAAATAGTTGAATTTTCAACCAAAGAGATGAATTTTCAAATAAAATTATTTAGTTATCATAAATTTATTTAATTTATTGTTATTTATTAATTAATTATTTAACTATTAATTTTCTACCAAAAAATGCAAATCTTCAACAAACTATATAAATGTTCAACAAAATAGTTGAATTTCCAACTAAAAAAGAGCAATTCTCAAACAAAAATAGAATATTTACATTTTCAATTTGAAAAAAAAGATTTAGAAAAAAAAAACATTTCCAACAAAATAGTTGAATTTCCGAACAAAAAGATGAAATTTCAAATAAAATAATGCATCTTCAACCAAATAATGGATCTTAACAAAGTATTTCAACTTTCAACCAAATAGCTGAATTTTTAACAACAAAAAAACAAACAATTTTCAACCATGCGGTTGAATTTACAACTAAAAAAGATGAAAATTTCACTAAAAATGTAATAAACAACTTTTCAGTTGAAAAATTAAATTTCAACAAAAAAAAAGAATTTTCAACAAAATAGTTGAATTTTCAACCAAAGAGATGAATTTTCATCTATAGTACTGAATCTTCAACTGGAATAGACAAATTTCCAGTTAAATAGTAAATTATCAACAAAAAAATGACTTTTTCACAAATCTTTCAAATTTGTTCAAATTTTTTTCAAAAAAACGAATTTTCTACAAAATAGTTAAATTTTCAACCAAAGAGATGAATCTTCAACTAGAATACTGAATCTTCAACTGGAATAGACAAATTTCCAGTTAAATAGTAAATTATCAACAAAAAAAATTACTTTTTCACAAATTTTATAAATTTGTTCAAATTTTTCAAATTTGTTCAAATTTTTCAAACTTGTTCAAATTTTTCAAATTTGTTTAAATTTTCTTCAAAAAAACGAAATTTCTACAAAATAGTTAAATTTTCCACCAAAGAGGTGAATTTTCATCTAGAATACTGAATCTTCAACTGGAATAGACAAATTTTCAGTTAAATAGTAAATTATCAACAAAAAAAACGACATTTTCACAAATTTTTCAATTTTGTTAAAATTTTTTTCAAAAAAAAAACGAAATTTCTACAAAATAGTTAAATTTTCACCAAAGAGATGAATTTTTATCTAGAATGCTGAATCTTCAACTGGAATAGTTAAATTTTCAGTTGCATAGTAAATTATCAACAAAAAAAACGACTTCTTAACAAATTTTTCAAATATGTTCAAATTTGTTTCAAAAAAACGAATTTTCTACAAAATAGTTCAATTTTTAACCAAAGAGATGAATTTTCAAGAAGATTAATTTTCTACCGAAAAATTTAATCTTTAACAAAATACATAAATGTGCATCCAAAAAGCTGAATTGTCAACTAAAAAAGAATAATTTTGATACAAAAATAGAATAGTTACATTTTCAACTAAAAAAAAATAATTTTTTTTAAAAATGGATCTTTAACAAAGCAGTTCAACTTTCAACCAAGTAGCTGACTTTTCTACAAAAAAAAACAATTTTCAAATATACAGTTGAATTTACAACTAAAAAAGATAAAAATTTAACTGAAAATGTAATAGTTAAATTTTCAATTGTAAAATTAAATTTCAACAAAAAAACGAATTGGACTCAAAATTCAAATATTTTTTGATAAAAATATCAACTACTACATTTTTCGTTCAGATTTCATCTTTTTTTTAGTGAAAATTTAATTACATAATTGAAAGTTGAAGTCTTTCAATGATATTGATTTAAAAAATTAATTAATTAAATTAATTTTTTAATTAATTAATTTAAAAATATATAAATTAATTTTTTTGGTCAAAGATTTATTATTACAATTGAAAAGTTATCTTTTCGATTGAAAAATAAGTTATTTTATTGAAAATTCGTTAATTTTTTTCCTGAAACTAACTTTTTTTTACTGAAATCTTAACTATTCCAGTTCAAACTTTAATTATTCTTTTTTATATTTGTATTTTTTTTTGAAAATTAATTTTTTAAACTAAAAGTCTAATCATTCCAGTTGCATTTTTAGTTATCTATTCATCTCTTCGGTTGAATATTAATTTTTCAACTATTTAATTTCCGGATGGAAAATTATCTTTTTTTTTTTTGTCAAAAATTGCTGCTTTTGACAGAAATTAATCTGCATGGTTTGAAATTAATATTTTTGATTTAATTTTTAATTATTTTAGTTGAAGCTGGGAATCGAACCACAAAAAAACTGATTTCCGGTCAGGTCCTTTCCCATTAAGCTACTAGAGAGATCGAGAGAAGAAATTTTTTTCAGAAATAGACGCATTACTTAGTTAGATGTACCAATCAAATTTTTCAAGGAATCTGTATTATCATCAGAGAATAACAGAAAATATTTAACGTCTTTTCAGATTAGATGGAGATATGAAAGAAAATCTATTAAAAATAATAATTCTCTGAAAAAAGATCTTCTGTTTCGCTGGAAATTGAACCACAGAACAAATGATTTCCGGTCAGATGCTCCTACTAAGCTACTGGAGAGATTGAGAGAAGAAACTTTTTTCAGAAATAGACGCAATACTTTGCTAGATGGTACCAATCAAAATTTCTAAGGAATCTGTATTATCATCAGAGAATAACAGAAAATATTTAACGTCTTTTCAGACTAGATGGAGCCATGAAAGAAAAATTATTTTTAATATTTTTTTTTTGAAAAAAGATCTTCTCCTTTCGCTCCGTTGGGAATCGAACCACAGAACTACTGATTTACAGTCAGGTGCTTTCCCATTAAGCTACTAGAGAGATCAAGAGAATAAACTTTTTTCAGAAATAGACGCAATACTTTGCTAGATGGTACCAATAAAAATTTTCAAGGAATCTGTTTTATCATCAGAGAATAACAGAAAATATTTCACGTCTTTTCAGACTAGATGGGACTATAAAAGTCTTTTCAGATTAGATGTAGCTATGAAAGAAAATTTATTCAAAATAATTATTCTCTGAAAAAAGATCTTCTTTTGCTCCGCTGGAAATTGAACCACAGAAATACTGATTGCCGGTCAGGTGCTTTCCCATTAAGCTACTAGAGAGATCAAGAGAATAAACTTTTTTCAGAAATAGACGCATTACTTTGCTAGATGGTACCAATCAAAATTTTCAAGGAATCTGTATTATCATCAGAGAATAACAGAAAATATTTAACGTCTTTTCAGACTAGATGGGACTATAAATGTCTTTTCAGATTAGATGTAGCTATGAAAGAAAATTTATTTAAAATAATTATTCTCTGAAAAAAGATTTTCTTTTGCTCCGCTGGACATTGAACCACAGAAATACTGATTGCCGGTCAGGTGCTTTCCCATTAAGCTACTAGAGAGATCAAGAGAATAAACTTTTTTTCAGAAATAGACGCATTACTTTGCTAGATGGTAGCAGTCAAAATTTTCAAAGAATCTGTATTATCATTAGAGTATAACAGAAAATATTTAACGTCTTTTCAGACTAGATGAAACTATAAAAGTCTGAAAAGACGTTAAATTTCTGTTATTCTCTAATGATAATACAGATTCCTTAAAAAAATTTTATTTGTACCATCCTGCAAAATAATGCTTTTATTTCTGAAAAAAGTTTCTTTTCTCGATCTCTCTAGTAGCTTAATGGAAGCACCTCACCAGAAATCAGTAGTTCTGTGGTTCGATTCCCAGCGGAGCGAAACCAAACCTTTTTTCAGAAAAAATTCTTCAAAATAATTTTTCTTCCATAGCCCCATCTAGTCTGAAAAGACGTGAATTATTTTTTTTTTTAATTTACTTACCAATAGACGTAAAATCCGGTAAAAACAACTAGGAAGGTGAAGAACAGAAAAAGGATTCTCATTTTCTTCAAATGTTTCCTACATTTGAAGAAAATGAGAATCCTTTCTCTGGCCTTCACCTTCCTCATTGTTCTTAATTCGACTGGTATGTGAAGACCAGAAAAAAGATCCTAGATTACTTCAGTCGTGGAAAATTGATTTTTGAAAAATTTTGAAACGATCTTCAGTAATGAATATTCTGATTTTTTGTCTGTATATACTATTTTGGGATATTTGTATTTTCCACTTCTCGAGCATAGATAGTAACCTGGATGCATCTTATTGGCGGAGCTCAGTGAGATGACGAATTTTCGTTTGCGTCACTTTATTTGTTTAATTATTATTTCCTCGCACGTGTTTTACCTTGGAAACGTAGAATCCGGGTAAGCAGCCAGAAACAAGATTTGTTGATTGAAAGAAAAATTATTTAGGATAAAAAAAATCTTTTTTGTGAATAATTTTGTGCACTGAAATCTGGGAATGAATAAAATTCAAAAATTGAAATTATATTTTTGAACCATCCCATTTCCGGCTTATTAGATACAATTAAATAATGAAGGAAAGAAAAGGGAAATAAGAAAAGAATTCGAAAAATTTTTTTGCAATTTTTTTTTTCTAATTTTCAACTGAAAAAGACAAATTTGAAAAAAATTCTTATTTTTTCTCTGTCTTTATTTTTTTAGCAAAAAATACATTTTTCAAAAAAATAAATAAATTATCAACGAAATAGTCGAATTTTTAACTAAAAAAATAAAGAAAGAAAAGAAATTTTTTTTTAGAATTAAAAAGGATGAAATTCCAATGAAAAATGGACTTGTTGAATTTTCAGTTGAAAAAATTAATTCTCCTTTAAACTGATAATTTTCAAATAAAATGATGAATCTTCATCAAGAATAGTTGAATTTTCAAACAAAAAATTAATTTTCTAGAAAAAGGCATTTTTGAACAAAATGAATCAATTTTCAACGAAATAGTTGAATTTTCAACTAAAAAAGACAAAGAAGAAAAAAGAAAAACTTTTGTATAATTAAGAAAGATAAAATTTCAAACAAAAATAAAATAGTTAAATTTTCAGTTGAAAAAATTAATTTTTTACTAAAAAAGACAATTTCCAGCAAAATGAATAAATTTCCAACGAAATAGTTAAATTTTGAAAAAAAATCAATTTTCTACCAAACTGATGAATTTTCCATCAAAAATCGAATTTTTGAATTTTCAGTTGAAAAAATTAATTTTCAATTAAAATGATAAATCTTCAACTAGAATAGTCGAATTCTCAACCAAAAGATTTATTTTCTAACAAAAAAGGCATTTTTCAACCAAATGAATAAATTTTCAAACAAATAGTTAAATTTTCAACTGAAAAAGATTAAAAAGAAAACGATTTTTTTTTGCATAATTAAAAAAAGAAAAATTTTTAACAAAAAATGGAATAGTGGAATTTTCAGTTGAAATAATTAATTGTCACCTAAACTGATGAATCTTCAACTAGAATACTTAAATTTTCAACCAAATATTAATTTTCCAACTAAAAAGTCGTTTTTCACCAAAAGATTAATTTTCTAACAACAAATAAATTTTTAAACAAAATTAATAATTTTTTAACTGAAAAAGATAAAGAAAAAAAAGAATTTTTTTGTATAATTAAAAAAGATCAAATTTCAACAAAAATGGAATAGTTTAATTTTCAGTTAGAAAAATTAATTTTCTGCTGAAAAAGACAATTTTCAACAAAATAAATGAATTTTCAACGAAATAGTTGAATATTGAACAACAACAAAAAATAAATTTTCTACCAAATAGTAAAAATGATTCATCTTTAACTGGAATAGTTGAATTTTTAACTAAAAAGATTAATTTTCTCACAAAGGGATTTTTTAAAATAATAAATTAATTTTCAACAAAATAGTTGAATTTTCATCTAAAGAAGACAAATTTTCAACTAAAAAATTTGATTTTGAACTTAAAAATACCAATTTTCAACAAAAAATGGAAAAGTTTAATTTTCAGTGAAAAAAAAATCAAATTTCCTCTAAACTGATAATTATCAACTAAAATGAAGAATCTTCAACTACAATAGTTGAATTTTCAACCAAAAGATTAATTTTCCAACTAAAAAGTCGTTTTTCAACAAAATAAATAAATTTTCAACGAAATAGTTGAATTTTCTATTAAAAAAGTGCAATTTTTAAACAAAAGATTAATTTTCTAACAAAAAATACATTTTTCAACGGAATAAATAATTTTTTAACTAAAAAAGATGAAGAAAAAAAAATTTTTTTTGTGTAATTAAAAAAGATCAAATTTCAACCGAAAATCTAATAGTTAAATTTTTAGTTAGAAAAATTAATTTTCTACTGAAAAGGCAATCTATAACAAAATGAATGAATTTTCAACGAAATAGTTGAATATTTAACAAAAAAAAAAAGATCAATTTTCTACCACATAGTAAAAATGATTCATCTTTAACTGCAATAGTTGAATTGTTAACTAAAAAGATTAATTTTTTAACAAAAAAGGGATTTTTGAAAAAAATTAATTAATTTTCAACAAAATAGTTGAATTTTCATCTGAAGAAGACAAATTTTCAACTAAAAAATTTGATTTTGAACTTGAAAATACCAATTTTCAAAAAAAATGGAAAAGTTTAATTTTCAGTGAAAAAAAATCAATTTTCCTCTAAACTGATAATTATCAACTAAAATGAAGAATCTTCAACTACAATAGTTAAATTTTCAACAAAAAAATTAATTTTCTAGGAAAAAAAAACGATTTTACACAAGAAAAGAATTAATTTTTGAAGGAATAGTTTAATTTTCCAATAAAAAAGCTCAATTTTCAGCAAAAGAGAACTAAAAAAGATGAACTAAAAATTTATTTCAACAAAAAATGAAATAGTTGCATTTTCAGTTGAAAAACTTAATTTTTCAATAAAAAAGACATTTTGAACTAAAAATGGTCAATTTTCAACCAGAAATAGAATAGATTGTTGAATTTTCAGTTACAAAAAATTCATTTTCCACCAAGCTGATGAATTTTCATTAAAAAATTGAGTAGTTAAATTTTCAGTTGAAAAAATTAATTTTTAATAGTTGAATTTTCAACTAAAAAAGATAAATTTTCAAGCAAGTAGTTAATTTTTGAACTGAAAAAGTTCAATTTTGAACAAAAAATGGACAAAATAAATTTTCCGTAGAAAAAAAATCAATTTTCCACTAAACTGATGAAATTTCCATTAAAAAAGGAATAGTTAAATTTTCAGTTGAAAAAATTAATTTTCTAGAAAAAAAAACGATTTTCCACAACGAAAAAATTCATTTCTAATAAAATAGTTCAATTTTCTTATTAAAACCCCAATTTTTAACCAGAAGAATTATTTTATAACAAAAAAGGCATTTTTCAACAAAATTAATAAATTTTCAACGAAATAGTTGAATTTTCAACTAAAAAAGATGAAGAAAAAAAGAAATTTTTTTTGTATAATTAAAAAAGATAAAATTTCAACCAAAAACGGAATAGTTGAATTTTCAGTAGCAAAAATTGATTTTCCACCAAACTGATGAATTTTCCATCAAAAATGGAATAGTTAAATTTTCAATTGAAAGAAATAATTTTCCACTACACTGATAATTTTCAACTAAAATGATGAATCTTCAACTAAAATAGTTGACTTTTGGAACCAAAAGATTCATTTTCTAATAAAAAAGGCATTTTTCAACAAAATAATTAAATTTCCAACGAAATAGTTGAATTCTCAACTAAAAAAGTTGAAGAAAAAAACAAAAATTTGTGTATAATTAAAAAAGATGAGATTTCAACCAAAAATGGAATAGTTAAATTTCCAGTTGAAAAAATTAATTTTCTACTAAAAAAGACAATTTTCAACAAAATAAATGAATTTCCAACGAAATAGTTGAATTTTAAACTAAAAAAGGTAAATTTTCACCCAGAAATAGAATAAATAGTTGAATTTTCAGTTACAAAAAATTAATTTTCCACCAAACTGATGCAATTTCAATCAAAAATGGAATTTTTAAATTTTCTGTTGAAAAAATTAGTTTTCAATAAAAATTACGAATCTTCAACTACGATAGTTGAATTTTCAACTAAAAAATTAAGTTTCTAGCAAAAAAGGCATTTTCGACAAAATAAATAAATTTTCAACCAAATAGTTAAATTTTCAACTGAAGAAGATTTAAAAAAAATAAAAAAATTCTTTCCATAATTAAAAAAGAACAATTTTAACCAAAAATGGAATAGTGGGATTTTCAGTTGAAAAAATGAATTTTCTACTGAAAAAGACAATTTTCAACAAAATAAATGAATTTTCAACTGAAAAATGTAAATTTTCAAACAGAAATAGAATTCATATTTAAATTTTCAGTTTCAAAAAATTGATTTTCCACCAAACAGATTAATTTTTCATCAAAAATGGAATTGTTGAATTTTCTGTTGAAAAAATTAATTTTCAACTAAAATGATGAATCTTCATCTAGAATAGTTAAATTTTCAACCAAAAAATTAATTTTCCAACTAAAAAGTCGTTTTTCAACAAAATAAATAAATTTTTAACGAAATAGTTGAATTTTCTATTAAAAAAGCCCAATTTTCAACCAAAAGATTATTTTTCTAACAAAAAATACATTTTTCAAAAAAATAAATAATTCTTTCACTGAAAAAGATAAATAAAAAAAAGGATTACTTTGTATAATTGAAAAAGATCAAATTTCAACCAAAAATGGAATAGTTAAATTTTCAGTTAGAAAAATGAATTTTCTACTGAAAAAGACAATTTTCAACGAAATAGTTAAATTGACGAAATGGTAGAAATGATTCATCTATAACTGGAATAGTTGATTTTCAACTAAAAATATTAATTTTCTAACAAAAAAGGCATTTTTCAGCAAAATAAATAAATTTTTAATAAAATAGTTGAATTTTCAACGGAAAAAATTAATTTTTTACCAAAAAATACAATTTTTAACAAAATAAATAAATTTTCAACGAAACAGTTGAATTTTCAACTAAATAATTTAATTTTGAACTTAAAAAGACAAATTTTCAACAAAAAATGGAAAAGTTTAATTTTCAGTGAAAAAAATCAATTTTCAACTAAAATGATGAATCTTCAACTAGAATAGTTCAATTGTCAATCAAAAAATTAATTTTCCCACTAAAAAGTCGTTTTTCAACAAAATAAATAAATTTTCAACGAAATAGTTGAATTTTATATTAAAAAAGCCCATTTTTCAACCAAAAGATTATTTTTCTCACAAAAACTACATTTTTCAAAAAAATAAATAAATTTTCAACTAAAAAAGATAAATAAGAAAAAGGATTTCTCTGTATAATTAAAAAAGATCAAATTTCAACCAAAAATGGAATAGTTAAATTTTCAGTTAGAAAAATTAATTTTCCACTGAAAAAGACAATTTTCAACGAAATAGTTAAATTGGCCAAATGGTAGAAATGATTCATCTATAACTGGAATAGTTGATTTTCAACTAAAAAGATTAATTTTCTAACTAAAAAGGCATTTTTCAGCAAAATAAATAAATTTTTAATAAAATAGTTGAATTTTCAACGGAAAAAATTAAATTTTTAACAAAAAATACAATTTTCAACAAAATAAATCAATTTTCAACGAAACAGTTGAATTTTCAACTGAAGAAGACAAATTTTCAACTAAATAATTTGATTTTTAACTTAAAAAAACAAATTTTCAACTAAAAATGGAAAAGTTTAATTTTCAGTGGAAAAAAATCAATTTTCCACTAAACTGTTGAATGTTTAACTTCAATAGTTGCATTTTGAACAAAAAGGTCATTTTCAATAAAATAGTTGAATTTTCGAAAAAATTAATAAAATGAAGCATTTTCCAACGAAATAAATAAATTTTCAAGGAAATAGTTGAATTTTCAACTAAAAAAGATAACGAAAAAAAAGAAAAACTTTTGTATAATTAAAAAAGGTAAAATATCAACCAAAAATGAAATAGTTAAATTTTCAGTTGAAAAAATTAATTTCTTACTAAAAAAGACAATTTGCAACAAAATTAATGAATTGTCAACGGAATAGTTGAATTTTGAACAAAAAAGATCAATTTTCTACCAAATAGTTGAATTTGGAACTTGAAAAGATAAATTTCCAACCAGAAATAGAATACATCGATAAATTTTTAGTTAAAAAAAATTAATTTCCCACCAAACTGATGAATTTTTCATCAAAAATGGAATTGTTGAATTTTCAGTTGAAAAAATTAATTTTCAACTAAAATGATGAATCTTCAACTAGAATAGTTGAATTCTCATCCAAAAGATTTATTTTTTAACAAAAAATATATTTTTCAACAAAATAACTAAATTTTCAACGTAATAGTTTAATTTTTAACTAAAAAAGATGGAGAAAAAAAAAAAATTTGTTGTATAATTGAAAAAGATGAAATTTCAAACAAAAATGGAATAGTTGAATTTTCAGTTGAAAAAATTAATTTTCTATTAAGAAAGACAATTTTCAACAAAATAAATGAATTTCCAACCAAGAAGTTGAATTTATTTCATTTAGAAAAAATTAATTTTCTACGAAACTGATGAATTTTGCATCAAAATTGGAATTGCTAAATTTTCAGTTGAAAAAATTAATTTTCAATCAAAATTATGGATCTTCACCTGGAATAGTTCAATTTTCAATCGAAAAATTAATTTTCTAGCAATAAAGGCATTTTCAACAAAATAAATTTTCAAAGGAATAGTTGAATTTTCAACTACCAAAGATATTTAGAAAAAGACAAATTTTCGTGTAATTAAAAAAGACAATTTTCAACAAAATAAATGAATTTCCAACGAAAAAGTTGAATTTTGAACTAAAAAAGGTAAATTTTCAACAAATTTTTTAACAAAATAAATAAATTTTCAATCAATTAGTTAAAATTTAAACTAGAAAAGATTAAGAAAAATATTTTTTTTGTATAATTATAAAAAAAAAAATTCAACCAAAAATAGAATAATGGAATTTTGAGTTGCAAAAATGAATTGTCTACTAAAAAAGACAATTTTTAAGAAAATAAATGAATTTCCAACGAAAAACTTGAATTTATTTCAGTTATAAAAAATTAATTTTCCACCAAACAGATGAATTTTTCATCAAAAATGGAATTGTTGAATTTTCTGTGGAAAAAATTAATTGTCAACTACAATGATGAATCTTTAACTAGAATAGTTGAATTTTCATACAAAAAATTAATTTTCCAACTAAAAAGCTGTTTTTCAACAAAATGAATAAATTTTTAATAAAATAGTTGAATTTTCAACGGAAAAAAATTAATTTTTTACCAAAAAATACAATTTTCAACAAAATAAATAAATTTTCAACGGAACAGTTGAATTTCCAACTGAAGAAGACAAATTTTCAACTAAATAATTTGATTTCGAACTTAAAGAGACCAATTTTCAACAAAAAATGGACAAGTTTAATTTTCAGTGAAAAAAAAATTAATTTTCCACCAAACTGATGAATTTTTCTTCAAAAATGGAATTGCTAAATTTTCAGTTAAAAAAATTGATTTTCAATCGAAACTATGAATCTTCAACTATAATAGTTAAATTTTCAATCCAAAAATTAATTTTCTAGCAGAAAAGACATTTTCAACAAAATGAATAAATTTTCAATTAATTAGTTAAATTTTCAACTAGAAAAGATTTTAAAAAAATAATTTTTTTGTTTAATAAAAAAGAAAAAAATTCAACCAAAAATGGATTAGTGGAATTTTGAGTTGCAAAAATGAATTTTCTTTCTAAAAAATCGATTTTTTTTGTAGAAAATTAATCTCCAAGGAAGCAGTTGAATTTTAAACAGAAAATGAACAATTTTCCACAAAATAGTTGAATTTTGAACTAAAAAAGGTAAATTTTCAACCCGAAACAGATTACATAGTTAAATTTTCAGTTACAAAAAATTTATTTTTCACCAAACTGATAAAATTTCATCAAAAATGAATCTTTGAACTGGAATAGTTGAATCTTCTACAAAAAAAAATTAATTTTTCTATCAAAAAATACGATTTTCATCAAAGTAAATGAATTTTCAACGAAGAAGTTGAATTTTTCACTAAAAAAGACAAATTTTCATTTAAATAGTTGAATTTTGAACTTGAAAATATCAATTTTCAATCAAAAATGAATAGATGAATTTTCAACCTTTTCAAGATAACATTTCAAACTAAAATAAAATAGTTAAATTTTCAGTTGAAAAAAATAATTTTCTTTAGTGGAAAATTAATTTTCCCAAATGAAAATGTAACTACTTGAATTGAAGTCGTTTTTGGTTGAAACAATATCAACTGTTATATTTTCCATTAAAAATTCATATATTTTTGGTATGAAAATTCAACCATTTGGTTGAAAATTTATGTATTTTGTTAAAAATTCAAGTATTTTGGTAAAAAGACCGAATTTTGTCGAAAATTAACTTAATTGTTGAAGATTAATAATTTCAGTATGAAAATTCAACATTTTTTTGGGGTGATATAATTTGAACGAATTAAAAAAATCTCGAATTAAAAAAAATACCGAAACTGAAACAGAAATTTTCCAAAAATTAAAATAAATACCCCATATATAATAAAAGATTATTTCAACAGAAAAAAACTATTAAATATTTGTTGCGGGAATTCGAAATTTTGACAATTTACTATATTTTCAGGAATTTAATAATTTTCTGAATTGGAAAATTTGGGTTTTAAAAAACGATTTTATAAATTTTCAAAGGAGAATATAGAATTTTAAACTTTGGAAGATTTTTGAAAATGTAAATTTTCTAAGATTCCAAAAAAAAAAAAAACATCAAAAGCTTTCGAAAATTGAAATTTGTGAAAAAATTCAGAAGATTGTAAAGCAATCTTTTTACATTTTGAACAATTTTTCAAAATTTCAAGAGAAATTCGAGTCAGTTGAAAATATTTTCAGGAATTTGAGTCTCTTCGAATTGACTCGAATTTTTCCTAATATTTTGCATAATCCTGTAAAATAAAAAAAGTCTTCAAAATCTGCTAGATTTTTGCGACATACCTGAGATATTCAAAAAACTTTTTCAATTTTCTGAAAAATCTTATAAAAATTATATCTCAGAATTTAATTTCAGCTCGAATTTAAGTATTCAAAAACTTTTAATAAATAAATAGTTATTCGAAATTTTTATATTTTATTATTATTATTAATATTATTTTGTATTCTTGATGGTTCCTTAAAAATGAATTAATAAAATTTTTAAATAATGAAAGAGATTTTTGTAGTTAAATCTTCAATAAGAAAAATTTATTTCAATTTCTGTCACTAATGTCTACCTCTGTCTTGTTTACGAATATACATTTCTTCTAATTGTTTACCAAAAATTTTATTTTTAAACGCAATTGAGTACACGTATGAAGAGTAAACAAATTAACAGCTCGAGCTTATATACATGTTGTAATTTTCTTGAAACTTCGCAATACAATTTTTTTTAAATTTAATAACTATTAGGAAGGAAGTTAGGGCATTTTTTATTTTTTCGATTTTTTATTATATTTGGGGGTGAGAACGGGGGTGTTTCGGGAGAGATAGGGGGAAAAACATTTTTTTGTATTTTTGCATATCAAATGAAACCATTTTGAAGCATACAATTTTAGGTCTGAAAGTTAGGGCATTTAAAAATTTTTATTTTTATTTTTATTATTTTGGGGGTTGAAAACGAGGGTGTTCAGAAAGAGATAGGGGGATGAAACTTTTCTTGGCATCTTTGGGCATAAAATGGAACCATTTTGAAGCAATCAATTCTATGTCTGAAAGTTAGAACATTTTTTGGAATTTTTTTCGATTTTTTATTATCTTAGGGGTTGAAAACGAGGTGTTCAGGAAGAGATAGGGGGATGAAACTCCTTTTGGCATCTTTTGACATCAGATCGAATCATTCTGATCTAAAAAAAATTTAGATCTGAAAGTTACGGCGTTTTAAACAATTTTTTTTCGATTTTTTATTATCTTAGGGGTTGAAATTTTTTGGGGGTTGAGAACGAGGGTGTTCCGAAAGATACAGAGTGATCAAACTTTTTTTGGTATTTTCGGACATCCAATGAAACCATTCTAAATCATAAAATTTTAGGCCTAATAGGACAGTGCAAAATTTTTTTTTCGATTTTTTATTATCTTAGGGGTTGAAACCGGGGGTGTTCCGGAAGAGATAGGGGAAAAAAGAACTTTTTTTGTATCTTTGGACATCAAATGAAACCATTCTGTAGTGTAAAATTTTAGGTTTGAAAGTTACTGCAGTTTTTGGAATTTTTCTCGATTTTTTATTATTTTGGGGGTTGAAAACGAGGGGTTTCCGGGAGACATAGTGGTATAAAACTTTTTTTAGTATCTGTGGACATCAAATGGAACCATCCTGAAGAATAAAATTCCAGGTTCGAAAGTCAGGCCATTTTTTGGAAATTTTTTTCAATTTTTCATCATCTTAAGGGTTGAAAACAAGGGTGTTCCAGAAGGGATGGAAGGATGCTTTTTTTTTGTATCTTGGGACATAAAATGGAACCATTTTGAAGCGGAAAATTTTATGTCTGAAAGTTAGAACATTTTCTGGAATTTTTTAGATTTGTTATCGTCTTGGGGGTTGAAAACGAGGGTGTTCCGAAAATCATAGGAGGATGAAACTTCTTTCAGTATCTTTTGACATCAAACAGAATCATTTTGATTTATACAATTCTAGGTGAATTTTCCAAGAGAATCAAAATTCTGAATGGGTAAATAGAAATTTCAAAAAGTACAATTACCGGATCCGGAAAATGAACAATTGATCGGGAGAAAACTCATCTCTCAGATACACTCGGATCCCGATTTAGCAACCCCCGGTTTACTAATTCCTGGAATTGCTGGCCCACGCCCTTTCTGAGCGCGCAGGGTGATAGACAGTTGCGACTCTCGCCACTGAAGGGCCGCAGTGCGCAATATTGCGCAATATTGCGCAATATCATGCATTCCAATTGGAAACTGTTCAGGAGGCCCTGAATGTCCGAGTGTACTCTGATCTCCCATAATTCAATACAGTTCGAGTAGTAGGAAGTAATTCTCAATTCGAAGAAGAAAAAGAAAAGTTTGTTTGTTTGATCCAGACCCTCATCCCGTGCTTCAATTTCTCGCAAGAAAATATTGACATTGTTTTTCGAAGAAATAAAAATATGAAAATGGAAAGGTCCTCTTATGCTATTACATCCAAGATTTGTCACTGGCAATCGGAATTGAATTTCTGATACCAGAGTAAGGTGAGTAATTCGACGTGAACTTTTCAGATATGGTTCGAGAAAACACACGTCATTTGTTTGGTCTGTCTTATCTTTGAGGGAAAAAAGTTTTGGGTCAATAGATTCAAGAGTTGCACAAAGTGAGAGAAAGAGACTCGAAATAGAATAAAAAAAGTTATTAAACTTTGAAAAAGAATTTATTAAGGAATCTGTATTATCATCACAGAATAACAGAAAATTTTCACGTCTTTTCAGAATTGATGGAAATATGAATTAACAAATACTTTTTATTAATTTTTTTTCTAAAAAAGATCTTCTTCTTTCGCTCTGTTGGGATTCGAACCTCAGAACTACCGATTGCCGGCCTGGTGCTTTCCTATTAAGCTACTAGAGATATCGAGAATGACATAAATTTTTCACGTCTTTTCAGACTAGGTGGAGATGTAAGTTGAAAATTATTTTAATTGATTTTTTCCTGAAAAAAGATCTCCTTTGGCTCCGATGGGAATCGAACCTCAGAACGAAATTAATTTAAAATAATTTTTCTTCCATAGCTCTATCTAGTCTGAAAAGACGTTAAATATTTTCTTTTCTTTTCTAATGATAATCCAGTTACCTTGAAAATTTTGATTTCTACCATCCAGCAAAATAATGCGTGTATTTCTGAAAGAAAGTTTCTTCTATCGATTTCTCTAGTAGCTTAATGGAAAAACACCTGACCAAAAATCAGTAGTTCTCTGGTTTGATTCCCAGCGGAGCGAAATAAGATCTTTTTTCAGAAAAAAAAACAATTTGAAATAATTTTTTTTCACAGCTCTATCTAGTCGGAAAAGACGTGAAGTATTTTCTATTATCCTCTGATGGTAATACAGATTTCTTGAAAAATTTGATTTGTACTACCTAGCAAAATAATGCGTGTATTTTAGAAAAAAGTTTCTTCTTCCGAAATCTCTAGTAGCTTAATGAGAAGGCACCTGACTGGATATCAGTACTTCTGTGGTTCGATTCCCAGCGGAGCGAAAGGGAAGATCTTTTTTCAGAAGAAAATTATTTAAAATAATTTTCCTTTTATAGCTCCATCTAGTCTGAAAAGACGTGAAGTATTTTCTACTATTCTCTGATGGTAATACAGATTTCTTGAAAAATTTGATTTGCACCATCTAGCAAAATAATGCATGCATTTCTGAAAAAAGTTTCTTCTTTCGACCTCTCTAGTAGCTTAGCGGGCGAGCACCCAACCGGCAATCGGAAGTTCTGTGGTTCGATTCCCAGCGGAGCGAAAGGAGATCTTTCTTCAGAAAAAATTATTTCGAATAATAGTTAGAGTTAGGTTCATTATTTTTAATAAAGAGCATTGTTTAAACAATTTATCATTATTGTTAATATTATTATCTTAGAATAATGCTAGAAACTGCGGCTTTTCCTGAAATTTTCAACTTTTTGTCCACTTCTTACTGCTATTGAGTTAAATAATTAATTAAAGTTAACAAAATAATTGTTTAAACAATTTATCATTATTGTTGATAATATTCAATGTTTGAATAATGCTAGAACTTTGCAATTAAAAATTAATATTAAAAAATCTTCATCTGGAAATGTGTCAGAAATTTGTTTCTCAATAGGAATAATCGAGTTTGATATATACTTACATTAAAGTCAGTACACAAAGACGTGGAATGCTTAATGATATAACTTTAACAGAATTTGGCTTGAATAGTTCAGAAACACATTGTAGTGATCTGAATTCTCCAACTCTAGGAAATTACCACGAAGGAATAATTCAAAGTTTGAATATTTTCGGAAGTAATTAAATGCAATGAAATTAACGCTGAAACAATAATTCCGACTATGACTATATAATCACTTCATTTATTATAAATAAAACTGTCCCTAAGTACGAATTGAATATGCTAAATATTACCAAAATCACCTTAATAATAATTAAAATGATTTTTTTCTGTAAAACAAAGATCTCCTTTCGCTCTGCTGGGAATCGAACTACAGATTTTTACTGATTTTTGGTTAATTTCTTTCACATTAAGCTACTAGAGAGATCGAGAGAAAAATCTTTTTTTCAGAAATACACGCCTTATTTTGCTAGTTGGTACAAATAAATTTTTTTCATGGAATCTGTATTATCATTAGAGAATAACAGAAAATATTTAACGTCCTTAACGTCTTTTCAGACTAGATGGAGCTATGGAAGAAAAATTATTTTAAATAATTTTTTTCTGAAAAAAGATATTTTCCTTCCGCTCCGCTGACAATCGAAACACTGGACTACTAAAAAACAGTTGAGGTGCTTTCTCATTAAGCTACTAGAGAGATCGAGAGAAGGAACTTTTTTCAGAAATACACGCATCATTTTGCTAGATGGTACAAATAACATTATTCAAGGAATCTGTATTATCATCAGAGAATAACAGAAAATATTTAACGTCCTTAACGTCTTTTCAGACTAGATGGAGCTATGGAAGAAACATTATTTTTAATAATTGTTTTCTGAAAAAAGATCTTCTCCTTCCGCCTCGCTGGGAATCGAAACACAGGACTACTAAAAAACGGTTCAGGTGCTTTCCCATTAAGCTACTAGAGAGATCGAGAGAAGAAACTTTTTTCATGAATACACACATTATTTTGCTAGATGGTACACATGTAATTTTTCAAGGAATCTGTATCATCATTAGAGAATAACAGAAAATATTTAACGTCCTTAACGTCTTTTCAGACTAGATGGAGCTATGGAAGAAAAATTATTTTAAATAATTGTTTTCGGAAAAAAGATCTTCTCCTTCCGTTCCGCTGGGAATCGAAACTCAGAACTACTAAAAAACGGTTCAGGTGCTTTTCCATTAAGCTACTAGAGAGATCGAGAGAAGAATTTTTTTTCAGAAATACACGCATTATTTTGCTAGATGGTACCAATAAAATTATTCAATGAATCTGTATTATCATTAGAGAATAACAGAAAATTTTCAACGTTTTTTCAGACTAGATAGAGCGATGAGAAAAAAATTATTTCAAATAATTTTTTTTTATGCAAAAAGATCTTCTCCTCTCGCTCCGTTGGAAATCGAATCACAGATCTACTAATTTCCGGCCAGGTTCTTATCCATTAAGCTACTAGAGAGATCGAGAGAAATTTTTTTTCAGAAATACATGGATTTCAGAAATTTATGGATCGTAAAAATCAAATTTTTCATTTTTCTGTATTATAATTAGAGAATAACAGAAAATATTTAACGTCTTTTCAGACTGGATAGAGCTATGAAAGTCTGAAAAGACGTTGAATATTTTCTGTTATTCTTTAATGATAATACAGACTTCTTGAAAATTTCGATTTGTACCATCTAGCAAAATAATGCGAGTATTTCTGAAAAAAGGTTTTTCACTCGATCTCTCTAGTAGCCTAATGGGAGAGCACCTGACCGGGAATCAGTACTTCTGTGGTTCGATTCCCCGCCGAGCGAAAGGTGAAGATCTTTTTTCAGAAGAAAATTATTTATTATAATTGGATTATTGTTTATTTTTTGGTTTACTTAACAAGAATTTCGTACTTAAATGATTTTATTGTAGTGTATAATTTATTTATAAAGATGAAAAATAGAACCAGTGACAAACTTTGAAGAGGAAATCTTTAAGAACTTGATTTTGCCAACACCTAAATCTGAAGTAAATAATTTAATGAGAAACTGTCCATCTCTTACGCCAAGTAGCAGAGAATCGCAAAGTGTCTCTACTTCATAACTAAGAGAAAAGTAGAGACTGAAGATGAAATAATTTAATAACAAGAAAGTTTATTTCACCTAAAATTTTCGCTCTCTTTGAGAGTTCGTAAACTTGATTAAGAGCTCATTAAAAAAGGAATTTAATCTCAGTGACGACAAAATTGTACTTAAATACTATTTCATTCAGTTTCACGCCATTTATTTAGATTAGAGTGGAATCTTCAACACAATAAATGAATTTTCAAATAAATAGTTGAATGTTCCACCAAAAAAGATAAATTTTCAACAAAATTAGAATTTTTAAATTTCAAATACTAAAAAATTTATTTTTTCGGAATAAAAAAGCAAATGTTCAAGAAAAGAGTTGAATTTTCAACAGAAAAATGGACTTGTCCCAAAATTATTGAATTTTTAACCGAATAATTTAATTTTTAACAAAAAAAATGAAATTCCCCCAAAAACATGAATTTTCAACCAAGAAGATTAACTTTCTACTGAAAAAGATGAATTTCAAGTGAAAACTAGTGATTTACAAGAAAAAATGAACCAGGTAAATTTTCAGTTTAACAAAACAATTTTTATAATAAAAAAAAATTTTTAGCAAAAAAAGTACGAATTTTCAAGAAAAAATATTATTTTTCAGGCAAAAACATTAATTTTTCACCAGAAAAAATACATTTTTGTGTAGAAAATTCAACAATTTGATAAGAAATTCATTTTCTTGCTGGAAAATTGAACTATTCTGTTAGAAATTCGTTCTTTTTTGGTTGAAATTTTTTTTTTTTAAATAAAAATTTATCTATTTCACTTGAACATCTTTTGCAGAAATGTAATCTTCTTGGTTAATAAATATATTTTTTTTTTCTTGAATGTTGAATCTTAGAAGTTAGTCTTCTTAAATTTATTTCTTTTGTTCAAAAATGCTTTTGATTTCGAAATTCAAATAACTTTTCGTAGAAAATTGTGTTTTTTTTTTAATTCAACTGTGAACTATAATTATTCCTTCTTTGTTGAAAATTAATATCACTTGTTGAAAATGTACCTGTTTACTTTCAAAAAGTTTTTGAAATAAAAAATTCATTGTTTAAATCAAAAATATAATTATTCCTTTTTTTGTTGGAAATTTTTCTTATTCAGTTGAAAATTCAACTTTATCTACTTCATTAAAAACTAAAACGTTTTGTTAAGAGAATTTATCTATTTTGGCTGAAAAATGGTTGTTTTTTGGGAAAAAATAATTTTGAAATGTAAATTTAACGATTCCAGGTGAAGATTTATCATTTCAGTTGAAAATTCATTTCTTTGGTTCTTTTTTTGTTGAAATTCAATTTTTAAATTGAAAATTTAACTATATAATTATCAGTGAAAAATACATATATATTTTGTTTGAAAATGTATCTTTTTTAGTTAAAAATTCTGAAAATTCGTCTCACTTGGTAGAGAATTAATTTTCTTGCTTAAAGATTTATATTTTCATTTGAAAATTGAACTATTTTGGTGAAAAATGTAACGATTTTATTAAAACTGTGATTTTTCGATGATGTATTATTTTTATTTTTGATTTTCAATTTCTGTTTTGTAGTTGAATATTCAATTACTGGTTGAAAAATTAGGTAGTTTTGTCAAAAATTCTTCTTTAATCAGGAGATTAATATTTTCTTGAAATACAAGGTTAATCGTTCATTTTTTGGTTGGAGATACTAAATATTTGACACTTTATACCATATAAAATATAATCATAAAAAAATAAAGCTTATTCAAATTAGAATTTGTCAAACATAAATGTATAGAATTCATGAAAATAAAAACAAGAATCCAACGACCAAATTTGAAAAACCACCATAAAATGCTCCTATTGTATTAAAAATTTGTTTTAAATCTGTTTCTGGACAGAAAGATTTTTCAAACAATTAGAAGTAAAAAAAAGGAAGACGATTTGATTGGTTTCCTTCTCATTTTTCATTCCTCTTTTTTGTTTTTGGCCAGAAACATTTGTTGTTGTTTTTCTAGTTCTAGTATTTCTAAAATAATAATTTCCAAATTTAAAATTGTTTTTAATGTTATTCCTCATTAGTAGAAAGGAGGACAAGGTTCGGGCACAGCGTCACGCGCTCACTCAGTGAGGTGAGGAGAATTTGGTGAGACGGGGTAAAGCCAGCCGCTGGATGGCGATCAAATGGACACTGCCTTACACTGACTTACCCTCTCTACTCAACTTCTCCTCACGTCACTGAGTGAGCGCGAGAAGCTGTGTAGAGCCTTGCCAGCGGGAGGTCCTTTCTCCTAATGAGTAATAAAATACAGAACATAAAATTTTTCAAATTTTCAATCAGCAATTCAAGAAAATTATATTCGAAATCTACCTTTCTTCGCGATTTCAACGATGTCACTTGCATCAAGAAATTAAAATTAAAATTAAAAAAAAAATTTCAAATCTTTCTGTCCAGAAGCAGATTTTTTTAAAAATACAATAGGAGCATTTTATGGTGGTTGTCGAAATTGGGTCGTTGGATTCTCGTTCTTATTTTCAGGAATTCTATATATTAACTTAAGTATTGAACTTTAAATAGGATTTTGAATTTGATTTCGATCCAATTTAAAATTCTTAACTTCCAATTTGTCGAATATTCATGTGCCTTGATGGAAATACTGATTCTGAGAGAAAAGTCGATCTCGATTACAACCAAGATTCACTTGAAAAAGAAAAGATGAGATGAAGGTGGAAATTACAAGAGACTAGTGTTAGAAAGTTATATTACTCGACCATCCATGTGCATTGTTCGACCATTTCCAATAGCGCTCTCCCCGGAAGTCAATTTGCTTTTGACTGTTTGACTAAGTGCTAGGTCTGGCTAAGAGCAGGATGGAATATCTACGACATTCATTCCATGAATGTGATTTCACGAACACTATCAAAGACCCATGTACCTTCCTAGCTGAACTTCCATTTCTGACTTCGATCTTTTTATCCAAATCCTCGGCTAGAGATTTATTCGTTATTGGAACGTCTTACATTGAAATGCATTGGAATGTAATACTCCGTTAATAATTTCAAGAAATATATTCAGAGGTACCAGAAGTACCAGATAGTGAACATGCCTCTACAAATTGCATCATGAATTTTATAGCCACTTTTTATAGCACTAGTTGAATCTCTCCTCTTTCCATACCCAAGAATTATTGATCCGGATTTTATTATTGAATAAAGAGCTTTTACAGATTTCTGGTATCTGGACTGGACTGACTGGTCTGGACAGACTGGACTGATCAGACTGACTGAACGAACTGGACTGATCAGACTGACTGGACTGATCACACTGACTGGACTGATCAGACTGACTGGACTGATCAGACTGACTGGACTGATCAGACTGACTGGACTGATCAGACTATTTCTCTCATCAGTCTCTGAGAATTTACCTCCTCTGTTTTTCCATTTTACACCTGAGGAAACACAATTAACACACGAGAATAATCCGGCGATGACCGTTTGATCGCCGTCTACCTGCTTGACTTACCCTCTCTACTCAACTTCTCCTCACGTCACTGAGTGAGCGCGAGACGCTGTGTCCGACCCTTGCCAGTACTA
>CAKNXH010002345.1:76278-86497 GCA_932178445.1 Andricus quercusramuli | reverse complement strand
TTGTGGGTTTGAGGTTTGTGCGTTCAAGGTTTGTGGGTTTGAGGTTTGTGGGTTCGAGGTTTGTGGGTTTGAGGGTTTGAGGTACGTGGGTTTAAGGTATAATTTGTGTGGGTTTGAGGTTTGAGGTTCGTGGGTTTGAGGTTCGTGTGCTCAAGGATTGTGAGTTTGAAGTTTGTGTATAAAGATGGTGCAGCGGAGGGGAAGGAGACCATCTTTTTCAGAAAAAAAAAAATTAAAATAATGTTTAATGACAAATTCCTTGGAAAATTAATTGAATTTTTACCGAAATCATTAGTTTTTCATCCAATTGATAAAATTTCAAACTATAAACCAAAAATAGTTGGATTTTCTCATTCGGACGAAAAAACAGAAAAAAGGGAAGTTTTTTTTTAAACGGGGGGAAAATATGAATTCTTTAAAAAAGGGGAAAAGTGGGGAAAAAGTGTGAAGTCTGCCGTGTAGATAATTCCCGCCGCAAGTGTACCAACGACAGCTGAAATAAATCGAGTCCAGGTTGCGGTGGCAATTCGGCGAGTTGTATACAACAGAGTCGTTTTCTCTCGCACCCTATTTTTCTTCCTTTTTCTATGATTCCCCTTTTCTCGCAAAGTTGATTGCACTGGGAATATAATTTGATTCTTTCGGTGCCCGGTCTCAATAGACGCAGTAATCCTAGCTCGCTGCTTAATGAAAAAATATTATTGGCTATTCTTCTTCCCGCGGCGTTGCTAATCCCGTTGTTGGAGAGTTCGCGGCAAAATTGCATTTTTCGATACAAAAAAGGGAAATGAGAGAAGTGAGGAAAGACAGTTTTTTTGTAATTGTTCCCGTTTTCGATGCACCTCATACGACCCGAACACTGTCGCATGAGGTGCTACGTGGTGCGGCGTTTTCCGGTTCCGAAGACTGGTTATTAATCCCACCCTCTCGATCGACACGTTAATTAACGGTGAAATATAAAATCCAGTAGAGGACAAAAAAATGTGTAAAGAGGGAATTTCGATAGTGGACTCGTATACAATTTACTATTTTATAACTAAGAAATTCCAGGGAGTTCCAGGAAATGAGGGGAGGGGAAATAAGGGAAATAAGAAGAGGAGGAGTTAAGGAAAAGGATGGGAGAGGAAGTAGGGGAAATGAGGGGTTAAAAAGTAGGGCAGAGGAGTTTGAACGACTTAATTAACGTCTCGATAGGCTACGAAATCTTAACAGAACTCTTGGAGGAACTATTGGAAATCTCGGCAATCTAGCATTCGTGTAGAAATTTTGGAAATCTTTGGCTAAGTGTGAACAGAGATAAGGTGGTGTGGATAATTAGAACACGCACTTCTAGGTGTGGAATCCCACGTAAGTTCTGTTCGCAAGCAGGGTCGGAAATCTCGGAACTCCCGGCAATCTCAGAAAAATCTTGGAAATCATCATAAGAATTTAACACAGATAAAATTCTCATCTGTATTGAATTCTTATAAAGATTTCCAAGATTTACTTTAATTGCCGGGAGTTCCGAGATTTCCGAACCTGCTCACGATCAGAACTCACGTGGGATTCTGCTCGCGAGCAATACAAATTTCGTTTAATCTCGGCGGCGTTCGGATTTAGTCGGCAGTTCCTTCCACACCTAGTAGCATGTGTTCGAATTATCCACACTACCTTATCTCTGTCCACACTCAGGCCGAGATTTCCAAAATTTCTGCACGAATTCTAGGTTGCCGAGATTTCCAATAGTTCCTCCGAGAGATCTGTTAAGATTTCGTAGCCTACTAAGACGTTAATTGAGTCGTTCAAACCACCCTACCCTCCTTTTTAACCCCTCATTATTCCTACTTTCTCTCCCATCCTTTTCCTTAACTTCTCCTCTTCTTATTTCCCACACTTCCCCTCCCCTCATTTCCTCCACTTTCCTTCCCCTTCTCTAATTCCTTTCACTTCAAATTCCATTTCCCCTTCATTCCCCTTCCCTTATTTTCTGTGCTTCTCTTTTCATTTCCCCTAGATTTACTAACATCATTTAAACTTATTTACGCTAAGTCTCCTTCCCTCGTTTGTCCTTATTTCCTCTACTTCACCTCCCCTCGTTCTCCCCACTTTCACAATTTCCCCTCACTTCTTGTACTTCCCCTCACATAATTTTCCCTCACCTTCTTTGAAATACTTAAAAATTATTGCAATCTTTTGAAAATTTTTTGGAATCTTTAAAATACCCTAAAATATTTCAAACCCTCTGCAACATTTTAAACCTATTGAAAATTCCTCTGAATTTTCAAAAATACCCTAAAATCTTTCAAAGCATTTGCAATTTTTTTGAATCAGTGAAGTCTATTAAAATTTCCAAGCAATCTTTTAGAATATCCTAAGATATTGCAAATCCTTTGAAATCCCCTCAAATTATTGAATTCCATTAAAAATTCCATGAAAATTTATAAAATACCCTAAAATATTTCAAATCCTTTGAAACTTTTTAAAGCTCTTGAAAATTGCTCAAAATTTTCAAAAATACCCTTAATATTTGAAATCCTTTAGAAAACTTTCAAATTATTGAGAAATATTAAAAATTCCTTGGAATCTCTGTCTGTCAAAAATTCCATGTAATTTTTTTATAATATCCTAGAATATTGCAAATACTTTGCAATTCTTCGAAACTTTTTGAGTTTCTTGAAAATTACTTGATATTTTCAAAAATACCCTAAATCTTTCAAATCCTAAAATATTTCAAATCCTTTGAAATTCCTTGAAATTTTTCAAATACACTAAAATATTTCAAGTATTTTGGAATTCCATTAAAATTTCTAAGATACCATAAAATATTTTAAATCCTTTGAAACTTTTTAAAGATCTTAAGAATTATTTGAAATTTTCAAAAATACCCTAAAATATTTAAAATCCGCTAGAAAACCTTCAAATTATTGAAATATATTAAAAATTTCCTGAAATCTCTTAAAATATCCAAAATCAATTCAAATACTTTGAAATACTTTAAGCCTTTTAAAAATTTATTGGAATTTTTTAAAATACCCAAAAGTCTTTCAAATTTTCGGAGTCCCTTCGAATGATCGAATTCTATTAAAAATTCCATGGAATCTTTTTAAGAAACCCTAAAATATTGCAATTCTTCGAAACTTTTTGAATTTCTTGAAAATTACTTGATATTTTTAAAAATACCCCAAAATCTTTCAAATCCTTTTGAATCTCTTTTAATGATCAAATTTTCTTAAAGATTCCGTGGAATCTCTGAAAATACCCTAAAATATTGCAAATCCTTTGAAATTTCTTGAAGATTTTAAAAATACCCTAAAATATTTCAAATCCTTTGAAACTTTTTAAAGCTCCTGAAAATTATTTGAAATTTTCAAAAATACCCTAAAATATTTAAAATCCTTCAGTAAACCTTCAAATTATTGAAATATATTTAAAATTTCCTGGAATCTCTTAAAATACCCAAAATCAATTCAAATACTTCGAAATACTTTATGCCTCTTAAAAATTTATTCGAACTTTTGAAAATACCCAAGAATCTTTCAAATTTCCTGAATCCTTTCGAATTATCGAATTCTATTAAAAATTCCATGGAATCTTTTTAAGAAACCCTAAAATATTGCAATTCTTCGAACCTTTTTGAATTTCTTGAAAATTACTTGATATTTTTAAAAATACCTCAAAATCTTCCAAATCCTCTTGAATCTCTTCAAATGATCAAATTCTATTAAAGATTCCGTGGAATTTTTGAAAATACCCTAAAATATTGCAAATCCTTTGAAATTCCTTGAAAATTTTAAAAATACCCTAAAATATTTCAAATCCTTCGAAACTTTTTAAATCTCTTGAAAATTACTTGAAATTTTTAAAAATATTTAAAATCCTTCAGAAAACCTTCAAATCATTGAAATATATTGAAATTCCCTGGAATCTCTTAAAATACCCAAAATCAATTCAAATACTTTGAAATACTTTGAGCCTCTTGAAAATTTATTTGAATGTTTATAATACCCTAAAATCTTTCAAATTTTCGGAATCCCTTCGAATTATCGAATTCTATTAAAAATTCCATGGAATCTTTTTAAGAAACCCTAAAATATTGCAATTCTTCGAAACTTTTTGAATTTCTTGAAAATTACTTGATATTTTTAAAAATACCCCAAAATCTTCCAAATCCTTTTGA
The DNA here is from genome assembly GCA_932178445.1 of Andricus quercusramuli. Classification (NCBI taxonomy): domain Eukaryota; kingdom Metazoa; phylum Arthropoda; class Insecta; order Hymenoptera; family Cynipidae; genus Andricus; species Andricus quercusramuli. Next base: position 82,341 of record CAKNXH010002345.1, on the reverse strand, counting down.
ATCTCTTCAAATGATCAAATTCTATTAAAGATTCCGTGGAATTTTTGAAAATACCCTAAAATATTTCAAATCCTTTAAAACTTTTTAAAGATCTTGAAAATTATTTGAAATTTTCAAAAATACCCTAAAATATTTAAAATCCGCCAGAAAACCTTCAAATTATTGAAATATATTACAAATTCCATGGAATCTCTTAAAATACCCAAAATCAATTAAAATACTTTGAAATACTTTGAGCCTCTTAAAAATTTATTTGAATTTTTAAAAATACCCAAAAATCTTCGAAATTTCCGGGATCCCTTCGAATGATCGAATTCTATTAAAAATTCCATGAAATCTTTTTCAGAAACCCTAAAATATTGCAAATCCTTAGAAATCTTTTGAAATTCCTTAAAAATTAATTTAACTTCTGAAAATTACTTGGAAATTTCAAAAATACCCTAAAATCTTTCAAATCATTCGGATGATTTGAATTATGTTGCAAATCCTTTGAAATTTTTTGAAAATATTGAAAACTGTTGACAATTATCCAAATTTTAAAAAATATCCTTCAATATTCAAAATCCTTCAAAATACCATCGAATTATTGAAATCTATTGAAAATTCCTTGGAATTTTTTAGAATACCCAGAATTATTTCAAATACTTTGATATATTTTAAACCTCTTAAAAATTCCTCTGAAATATTGCAAATACTTTGCAATTCTTCAAAACTTTTTGAATATTTTGAAAATTACTTGATGTTTTTAAAAATACCCCAAAATCTTTCAAATCCTTTTGAATCTCTTCTAATGCGAATTCTATTAAAAATTCCATGGAATTTTTGAGAATACCCTAGAATATAGCAAATCCTTTGAAAGTTTTTGAAATTTTTCGAAAATTTATTAAGCTTTTGAAAATTATTTGGATTTCTAAAAAATACCCTGAGATCTTCCAAATCCTTTGAAATTCCTTCGAATTATTGTAGTTTATTAAAAATTCCATGAAAACTTTAAAATACCCTAAAATTTTGTAAATCCTTTGGAATTTTTTTTAAATTTTTTGGAAACTTTTCAAGCTTTTGAAATTTTTTTGGAATTTTTAAAATTATCAAAAAATCTTTGAAACCCGTTAAAAACCCTTTGAATAATTGTAATCTATTAAAAGTTCTTCGGAATCTTTCACGCCAAAATTATTTCAAATTCTTTGAAACATTTTTAACCTCTAAAAATTCCTTGGAAGTTTCAAAAATATCCTCAAATCTTTTAAATTATTTGGAATCCCTAAAAATTATTGAAGTCTATTAAAATTCCCACGTACTCTTTTAGAATATCCTAAAATATTGCAAATCCTTTGAAATTTCTTGAAATTCTTAAAAATACCCTAAAATATTTCAAGTACTTTGGAATCCCATTAAGTTATGGAATTTCATTAAAAATTCCATGAAAATTTCCAAGATACCCTAAAATATTTCAAATCCTTCGAAACATTTTAAAGATTTTGAAAATTGTTTAAAATTTTCAAAAATACCCTAAAATATTTAAAATCCTCTAGAAAACCTTCAAATTATTGAAATATATTAAAAATTCCTTGGAATATCTTAGAAAACCCAAAATTACTTCAAATACTTTGAAATATTTTAAGCCTCTCGAAAATTTATTCCAATTTTCAAAAATACCCTAACATCATTCAAATCTTCGGAATCCCTTCGAATTATTGAAGTCTATCGAAAATCCCATGGAATCTCTTTAAGAAACCCTAAAATATAGCAAAACCTTTGACATTTTTTGAAATTTTTCGAAAATTTTTAAAGCTTTTGGAAATTATTTGGAATTTTCAAAATGACCCGAAAATCCATTAAAAACCCTTTGAATGATTTAAATCTATTGAGAGTTTCTTGGAATCTTTTAGAATACCTAAAAATATATTAAAAATTCCAAGTAATTTTTCAAAATACCCCAAAATATTGCAAGTCCTTTGAAATTCCTTGAAATTTTTAAAATACCCTGAAACGTTTCAAGTACTTTGGAATGCCATCAAGTTATGGAATTTTATTGAAAATTCCATGAAAATTTCTAAGATACCCTAAAATATTTCAAATCCTTCGAAACATTTGAAAGATTTTGAAAATTATTTGAAATTTTCAAAAATACCCTAAAATATTAAAAATCCTCTAGAAAACCTTCAAATTATTGAAATATATTAGAAATTCCTTGGAATATCTTAGAAAACCCAAAATTACTTCAAATACTTTGAAATATTTTAAGCCTCTCGAAAATTTATTCCAATTTTCAAAAATACCCTAAAATCATTCAAATCTTCGGAATCCCTTCGAATTATTGAAGTCTATCGAAAATCCCATGGAATCTCTTTAAAAAACCCTAAAATATAGCAAAACCTTTGACATTTTTTGAAATTTTTCGAAAATTTTTGAAGCTTTTGGAAATTATTTGGAATTTTCAAAATGACCCGAAAATCCATTAAAAACCCTTTGAATGATTTAAATCTATTGAGAGTTTCTTGGAATCTTTTATAATACCTAAAAATATATTAAAAATTCCAAGTAATTTTTCAAAATACCCCAAAATATTGCAAGTCCTTTGAAATTCCTTGAAATTTTTAAAATACCCTAAAACGTTTCAAGTACTTTGGAATGCCATCAAGTTATGGAATTTTATTGAAAATTCCATGAAAATTTCTAAGATACCCTAAAATATTTCAAATCCTTCGAAACATTTGAAAGATTTTGAAAATTATTTGAAATTTTCAAAAATACCCTAAAATATTTAAAATCTTCTAGAAAACCTTCAAATTATTGAAATATATTAGAAATTCCTTGGAATATCTTAGAATACCCAAAATTATTTTAAATACTTTGAAATATTTAAAGCCTCTTGAAAATTTATTCGAATTTTTAAAAATACTCTAAAATCATTCAAATCTTCGGAATCCCTTCGAATTATTGAAGTCTATCGAAAATTCCATTGAATCTCTTTAAGAAACCCTAAAATATAGCAAAACTTTTGAAATTTTTTGAGATTTTTCGAAAATTTTTAAAGCTTTTGGAAATTATTTGGATTTCTAAAAATACCCCAAAATATTGCAAATCATTTGATATTTGTTGGAATTCCTCAAAAATGTTAAAGCTTTTAGAAAGTACTTGAAACTCTTAGAAATACCCTAACATCTTTAAATTCCTTTGGAATCTCTGCGAATTATTGAAGTCTATTAAAAATTGCATTAAAACTGTAAAAAACCCTGAAAAATTGGAAATTTTTTGAAATTTCTAAAAATTGTTCGAAACATTTTAAAGTTTCTGAAATTTCTGGATTTCTTGAAAATACCCTAAAATATTTAAAATTCATTGGAATCCCTCTGAATTATTGAAGTCTATTAAAAATTCCATGAAAACTTTAAAATACCCTAAAATATTGCAAAACCTTTGTTTGAAATTCTCTGAAAACTTTTGAAGATCTCGAAAATTTTTTGGAATTTTCAAAATGACCCTAAAATCCGTCAAACCCCCTTTGAATGATTGAATTCCATTGAGAGTTCCTCGGAATCTTTTAGAATACCCAAAAATCTATTAAAAATTCCAAGTAATTTTTCAAAATACCCCAAAATATTGCAAATCCCTTGAAATTTTTTGAAACTTTTCAAATTTCTTTAAAATCACTTGAAATTTTCAAAAATACCCTAAAATATTGCTAATCCTTTGAAATTTGTTGAAATTCCGTAAAAATGTTAAAACTTTTGAAAATTGCTTGGCATTTTAAAAAATATCCTAAATCTTTTAAATCCTTTGGAATCCCATCAAATTATTGAATTGTATTAAAAATTCCATAAAATCTTCTAAATACCCTAAAGTATTGCAAATCCTTTTAATTTTTTTAAATAGCTCAAAATTGTTTAAAGCCTTGGAAAATTACTTGGAATTTCAAAAAAATACCTTAGAATCTTTAAAATTCTTTGAATCCTTTCAAATTTTGTATTAAAAATTAAATGGATCCTTCAAAATAATCCTAAAATATTGCAAATCCTTCGAAATACTTTAAATTCCTTGAAACTTTTTAAAACTCTTGAAAATCACTTGAAATTTTAAAAAATACCCCAAAGTCTTTATATCCCTTCAAAGTATTGAAATCTATCGATTTTTTTTTTAATTTTCAAAAAATACCCTAAATCTCTCAAATCCTTTGGAATCTCTTCGAATTATTGAAGTCTATTAAAAATTCCATGGAATTAAAAAAAAAACCCTGAAATATTGCAAGTCATTTGGAACATTTTAAAACTCTTGAAAATACCTTGGAATTTTCAAAAATACCCTAAATACCCTAATATTTTCAATCCTTTTGAAATCTCTTAAAATTATTGAAGACTATTAAAAATTCCATGGAATATTTCAAAAAAATCCTAAAATATGGCAAATCTTTTGAAATCTTTTTAAATTCCCTGAAAATTATTGAAATATATGAAATATTCCTTGAAAATTTTTAGAATACACAAAAATGTTCCATATCTTCCGGTTAGAATAGGTGGTATCGCTCCGGGTTTGTAGTTGCAAAGTCTGGGCTCGATTCCTGCTGCCTGCATTTTTTGAAAAATTTTTTTATTCTTTTTTTTATTAAAATTTATTATTAAGTTACGTGAAACAAGCCAAAATTTTTATTTTGAACCATTTTTTAAGATGGAAAAATTAGTTGCTTTGATTCTTATTATTTTAATATGAGATAACAATAATATAAATATAAATACTATGATAAGAATAGAATAAATATTAAAACTGGAAGAAATGCTGAAAAAAAATTAGCAAAAAATACAGGCATCAGGAATCGAGCCCAGACTTTGCAGCTACGAACTACGGAGCACCTAATTGAACCAAAAGTTGAATGACTGTCGCTTCGCGATCCACGTGACGTGCGTGGATTTTTGTTGAGTCGTTTTCTTTGATTTTTTCAACAATTCAGTCAGAGCGAGAAAATAATTAATTAAAATTCAACAAAATTAATTTTTTAAACAATTAATTATTATTTTGAATAATATTCTCTCAGAATAATGCTAGAAAGTTGCGATTGTTTATGAAATTTTTCGCATTTTGTCCACTTTTCAATTATATTAAGTTTGTGATTGATTCAAGTAGAGCAACATAATTGTTTAAACAAATAATTATTTTGAATAATATTCTCTTTGAAGAATGCCAAAAAGTTGCAGTTTTTCTCAAATTTTGAAATTCCTGGCAACTTTTCATTCAGAGTGAAGTAATAATGAATGAAAGTTAACAAAGTATTTGTTTAAAATATTTATTATTGTTTAAAACTATCTTTTCTTACAGTAATGCTAGAAAGCTGCGACTTTCTCTGAAATTTACCACTTTTTCTAACCTTTCAGTAAGAGTGAGATGATAATTATTGCATGTTAATAAAATATTTGTTTAAACAATTTATTTCTATTCATAACTATCTTCTCCTAATAGTAGAGAATTGCGGTTTTTTCTGAAGTTTTCAACTTTGCCTCTTTATTTTATTTATATATATTATCATCATTAACAATTGTTCTTTATCAAGCACCGGGGGGGGGGGGAGTACAGAATATACAGCTTCAAATTTTTATTCAAGGCTCTGAAATAAAGTTTGTTGTTGTATATTAAAATAAAAAATTTTTCCTTATTTTTGTTTAGTGAAAAATTGCCAGTATAATTGTCAGTATAATTGTCAGTGCGAACTGTCGGTACGAATTGTCAATTTTTCGGTACAAATTGTCAGTACAATTTTTCAATTGTCAGTACAATTTTTCAATTGTCAGTACAATTTTTCAATTGTCATTACAAACTGACAATGTTTCGGATCCTTGAGAGAAGAAAAAACGTGAATTTCCTTTAGTGTTCGCTGGATCTTTCTTCAGCAAAAAAGGAAGTACAACTGTCAGTAAAAACTGTCAGTACAAATTTTCAATTTGTCAGTAAAAATTGTCAGTGCAAATGGTCAATTGTCAGTACAAACTGACAATGTTTTGGATCCTTAAGAAGAGGAAAAACGTGAATTTCCTTTCGTGTTCCCTGGATCTTCCTTCAGTAAAAAATTGTCAG
>CAKNXH010002345.1:49950-63662 GCA_932178445.1 Andricus quercusramuli | reverse complement strand
CCTCACACCCATACGCAGGACCATGAGCTGAAGAAGCGGATGAAGGTATACAATATTTTTGGATTGAAAAATCAACTATTTTGTAGATGATTCGCCTCAGTGTGGGACCCGCATATCAGAAGCAAGGTACGGTCTGGGCCTCACATCCATACGCAGGACCACATGTCCACAGTCCATACTAATTTCTCACTTTTTGCTCAAATGCGGGATATTAATAAAAAAGCGGATTTGCAAAAGGATTAGAAATATATTTAAATCAAAAAGTTGTGTACAGATGATATATGAGCTGAAGCAGCGGATGAAGGTATACACACAGTGACAGTACTTGCAAATGCATGCAGCCTTTCCTGGATATTCAGCGTGCCGTAAGGTAATCCAGCGCTGTACGCCAGTTCCCAAGGTTCCATCTCTCTGGATCGTCCCACGTGCGTACGATGCCGAGCAGAGAGATTATTAATTGTAATTAAATTCAGGGAGGCGGATCCGAGACCAGAGCAGCTTAAGCGACTAATTCGCACTCGGAATACAGCCGCCACACAACGTCCAGGGCACTGATCTTTCCCTTTTTATTACCTTTTCATTTATTACACTATTCACCTCCATGGATTTTTACAACTTGATACAAAAATCATTGAACAATCAGAAAAGACGTGTAATCATACGTTTCAAGTAACAATGCTTTGTCTCAAGTTTCCTCTTAAAATAATCATAATCAAAGAAGAATGTGAGCCATCGTGTGAAGCCTGGCAGAATTGATAACTTCATATCATATGAATTAAAGTATGTCTTCTTCAAACTCTTTCAACATAAAAAATAGTTGAAATAGTACTCGGATTAATTAGACGATTCAAGGGTAGGTTCGAAATGAATAAGTTATTGTATTGCAAACAGCTTCTATCGTATTATATGATATTGTATCATATTACATCACATTGCATTATATTGTATCATATTGTATCATATTGTATCATATAGTGATATAGTGTGTCATACTGTAGCATATTGTGCCACATTGTATCATATTGTATCGTATTGCATCATATCATGTTATAGTATATTATATGATACTGTATCATGTTCTATTATATTATATGATATTGTATCACGCTCTGTTATGATATATCATTTTGTACCATATTGTGTCATGTCATACGATATTGTATCATATTGCATCATATTGTATTATATCGTATCATACTGTATCATATGATGTGATATTGTATCATAATGTTGCATATTATGCCATATTGCATCATATTACATTGTATTGCATCATATTGTATGATGTGGTATCATATTCTGTCGTATTGTATCCTACTGTGTCGTATTGCATCATATTATATGAAACTGTGCAATGTTCTATAAGAGTATCTTTATGATATTGTATTATACTGCAGCATATTATATCAAATTGCATTATATTGTATCATATTAAATCATATTGTATCACATAGTGAGATAGTGTATCATACTGCAGCATATTGTGCCATATTGTATCATATTGCATCGTATTGTACCATATTATATGATATTGTATCACGTTCTATCATAGTATATGATATTGTATCACATTGTATTACGATGTATTATTTGGTATCATATTGTATCATGGCATACGATATTGTATCATATTGCATCATATTGCATCATATTGTATCACATCGTATCACACTGTATCATATAGTGTGATATTGTATCATGCTGTAGCATATTATGTCATATTGTATCATATTGCATCATATTAAATTGTACTGCATCATATTGTATGATACGGTATCATATTCTATCATAGTACATGCTATTGTAACACATTGTATGGTATTGCATCATATTGTATCATATTGTATCAGATTGTATCATGCATACGATATTGTATCATTATGCATCATATTGTATTATATCGTATCACACTGTATCATATAGTGTGATATTGTATCATACTGTTGCATATTATGCCATATTGCATCATATTACATTTTATCATATTGTATGATACGGTATCATATTCTATCATTGTATATGCTATTATAACACATTGTATAGTATTGCATCATATTGTATCAGATTGTATCATGGCATATTATATTTTATCATATTGTATCATAGTGTATCATATTCTGTCGTATTGTATCATACTGTGTCGTATTGCATCATATTATATGAAACTGTGCAATTTTCTATAAGAGTATCTAAATGATATTGTATCATACTGTATCATATTACATCATATTGCATTATATTGTATCATATTGTATCATATAGTGAGATAGTGTATCGTACTGCAGCATATTGTGCCATACCGTATCATATTGCATCGTATTGTATCATATTGTATGATACTGTAACATGTTCTATCATAGTATATGATATTGTATCACATTGTGTTACGATGTATTATATAGTGTGATATTGTATCATACTGTAGCATATTTTGTCATATTGTATCATATTGCATCATATCAAATTGTACTGCATCATATTGTATAATATTGTATCAGATTATATCAGATTGTATCAGATTGCATCATGACATATCATATTGTATCATATTGTACCATATTGTACCATATTGTACCATATTGTATCATATTGTATCATATTGTATCATATTGTATCATATTGTATCATATTATATCAAAATGCAACATCATAGTGTATCATATTGTAATGCTGTATCATATTCATGCTGTATATCATATCACACTGTATCATATTGTATGATATTGTTCCGTGTTATATCGCATATCATCATATTGTATAATGCTGTATCATATGGTATCATTTTTTATGATACTGAATCAGAATCAATCATATTATATGATATTGTACCACATTGTATTGGGAAGCATCATATTGTATCATATAATATGATATTGTATCATACTGTATCATATTGCATTATATTGTATTATATCGTATCATTTTGTGTCATATTATATCACATTATATCATATTGCACGACACTGTATTGGGATGTATCATATAGTATCATATAATATGATATTGTATCGTACTGTATCATATCACATCTTACTGTAGCATATTGTGCCATATTGTAGCATATTGCATCGTATTGCATTATATTGTATGATATTGCATCATATTATATCATAGTATATGATATTGTATCACATTTGATAGTATTGCATCATATTGTATCATATTATATCACAGATATGATATTGTATCATATTGTGACATATTGCATAATATATTGTGATATTGCATCATATTTCATCATACTGTATCATACTGTGCCATATTCTATCATATTGTATGTTGAAAAATCGTCTTTTTTTTGAAAAAATTATTCTTCTGTGTTAAAAAATTATATTTTCAGATGAAAATTAAACTATTTGGTTGAAGGTTGATCTCTTTTGTTTAAAGTTCCTTTTTTTTAATACCTCAATTTAGTTGTGAATTTAACTATTTTGATCGAATGTTGAACTATTTTATTTGAAGTTCCTTTTTTATGGATTCATAATTTTAATTGAAAATAAATCCCATTGGTTAAAAATGTAACTATTTCGTTGAAAATTTATTTATTGTAATGAAAATTCGTCTTTTTTGGTAGACTATTAATCACCTTGGTTGATAAATTAATGCATTTTTGTTGAAAATACAACAATTGGGTAGAAAATTAAACTAATTGGTTGAAAAGTAACTTTTGGATTAAAATTTTATCTATTTGAGTAGATAATTCAACTGTTTGGTAAGGCATTGAACTATTGCTTCAAAAATTTAACTATTTATTTCAAAATTTAACAATTCGGTAGAAAATTTAACAATTTTGGTAGAAAATTAATTTTTTTTTAATATCATATTTTTGGGTTAAAAATTCAACTTTTTGGTTGAAAATTCATCTTTGTGGCTTTTTGTTAAAAAATTTGGTTTTTTTCTTGAAAATTTGTCCTTTTCTGTACAAAAATATACTACTTACTTGGAAGTTCAACTGCTTTATAAAAAATTACTTTCTTTCTCTGTTAAATATTGATTATTTTAGCTGAAAACTCAGCTATTTGATTGTAAATTTTTTTTTTGTTGAAATTGACATTTTCGGATTGTAAATTCAACTTCTTTGTTAAAAATTGTCCATTCTTTTAAAAATCTATCTCTTTTTGTAGAAATATAATTCTTTTTAGTTAAAAATGCAAACTTTGTGGTTAAAATTGTTTTTTTAAATTTATAATTCATATTTTCGGGTTGAAAATTTATCTCCTTTAGTTAATAATTCAACTACTTGGTTGGAAATGTACTATTCTGTTAAAAATTTCTATTTATTATTCAAATTCAACTGCTTTCAATTAAAAATGAATTTCTATATTCTCATCCTAATTTTCTGTTGAAATATGAAATTAAATTTTTTGTCGAAAATTAATCTTTTTAGGTCTGAAATTCAACTCTTTGGTTGAAGGTTGAACTTTTTTCTTACAATTTAATTTTTTGGTTGAAGATTCATAATTTCAGAGAAAAAGTCGAATCTTTGGATGAAAAATGAACCACTTTGATCAAAATCAGTTTTTTTTGCAAATATTAATTTTTTGAATGAACATTTGATTACTTGGTTGAAAATCCAACTTTTTTTAGAAAATGTTTTTTTTTTTTCATTGAAAACTATTTTTTTAAATGAAAATTCAACTATTTCATTTTTGGTTGATAATTAATCTTTTTAGTTTCAAAATTCAACTATTTTGGTCAAAATGGTTGTAATTTGTTGGAAACGCATATTTTTTGGTAGAAAATTAATTTTCTTGATAGATTTTCTTCTAGTTGGTTATAAATTTTGGTTTTTTGTTGAAAGCTCATCTTTGTTAGTAGAAAATTAATTTTCTTGTTTAAAAACTCATCTTTTTGTTTAAAATGTGACTGTTTGAAAATAAAACTGTTTTATAAAAATATGGTCTTCTTGGCTTGATAATTTAACATTTTGGATAAAATTACTTGTCTTTCTTTACTAAAAAATCTGGCTTGCTTAAAAATACAACTCTTGTTAAAAATTCGCTTTCTTTATTTGAAAATTGACCTCCTCTGACACAAATTTGAACTTTTTTGATTCATTTCAACGATTTTGTATTCAAAATACAAATATTTTCTTGGTTTAAATATCAACTATTTTTTTTTTTGAGAATTCTTTTTCTCCGGTTGTGAATTCAACTGCTTAGTCGAAAGTTGGAACAGTAATAACAAAGGAAGGTCCGTGTTTGAAAAATTCAGAAAAAAAACTTCACATTAATTTAGTCACGACCCCTAATTGCAAATAAAATAGTCTAAAATAACAAAGCCAGAGTGCCTGGGCCCATAATCTATTCAATACTGCAAGTAGTGAATCCGGAATGGGAAAGTGCATCAGTGAATGTTGCAGGAAGTAAAGAAAGGCGATTTCGAGGTAAGTGGGGTAAGTAGGGGTAAGTAACGTAGCAAGGAACGTTAGCGTAATCAGGTCAACAGTACTCAGGACTGTCCAAGTAAGACTTGATAGGAGGAGTCTGGGAGAATAAAGGGCTCACTTCCAGCTCTGAAACACCTTCAGGCAACGTCGAAGAGGATGATCTGGATTCGGGATTCTAGAGTGGCCTCGTTGAAAGCCTATCTAGTCCTATTCAGTGCCAGGAGAGAGGAGAGAGAGTAATCAGAGTCTGGTTTATGCTCTTGGTATTGGATAATCATCTGTCATCTGCCACCATAATGAACGGATGAGCCAGACACTGTTCCCGTCTCGCTTCAATGACTGTTACTCTTCCTGTGTTCCTGCTAGCTCATGCACATCCCGGATTTATGACGCCGGGCTATTTTAACGCACCCCTAGCGTGAAAAATGCATACGCGTGAAAATAAATTTACAAACTTCTCCTGCAATGCGCGGGGTATAAATCATCCATGGAAAAAGAGATGAATGTTGTCGCCCACCGACTAAAAGTCTTTTAGTGGATCCATTTTTTCATTTTTATGTCTGCCATTTGAAAGCATATTCGCTCTTCTTTATAGAGTTAACCAAAAGCCGAATTTTAAAGAGAATTTTTTGTCAACAGAAGAAATTTTTTTATCCCTGAGTTCAGCAATAATGCAATAATAATTTTTTACATCAGTGGGGGAAGACTCACAAATCAAAAGCCAGGTGCGTTATAGAGGCCTCACATCCATACGCAGGACCATACTTCATACTTCCATAATAAATTTTGCATTAACATGGACCTAGGCTCTCAAAGACAGCTGTATATATTTATATTTAATTAAAAAAGTATAGAAAGGGAGACTAAAATAAGTAAGTTAACAAATTTTTTCAACTATTATTATTACTAATTTTTGACACCCGTAGGGTGAAAGACCCACATATCAAACGCAAGGTGCGTTCTGGGAGACCTCACATCCATACGCAGGACCATACGTCCATAATGATTTTTGCACTAACATGGACCTGGGGTCTTATAGAATGCTGTATATATTTAATTATAATTAAAAAAGTATAAGGAGATAAATTAAGATAAGGAAGAATTTGAAAAATTTATTAGCTTTTATTATTAATAATCGTTTGAACCAGTGGAGTGAGCAAAGGCAAGGTGCGGTCTGGGAGACCTCACATCCATACGCAGCGATTGGTCACTTTAGTGACGCGCGTCAATTTGAAATTCCAGTAAATTATTGGATTTCTATCTTAAATTATTGAAGAACAAAAATGAATTTGAATGAATAATAAGTAACAAAACATTTAAAATAACTGAAAATTTTAGAATTTGAAAAAACATTATTGTGAAAAAAAAAACATTATTGAAGTATTATTGCGTTCTCTAGAATTATTCTTTTTATTTTGTATTAATTATTTAGAAAAATATATGTTAAAAAATCATTAGCTTGAAAAACTAAGAAGATCGAGAAAATATTTCAATTTGGAACTAAAAAAAATTTCACATAAGTAAAAATTGAAAATTTGAAAGAGGTTTGATTCATTCTTTAAAAAAATATACAAGTGAAAAATACATTTGAAAATAAAACAATCCTTTCTTTGAAAACTAAAAAGGTTGAAAAAAATAAGCAACAGAAAAATATTTATTTCTAAACTTCCCGTTTTGTGTTGTTTTCGATTATATAAATAAAAGCACATTTTTTTAAAAGTTTTTCAAATAACAATTTAAAGAGATAAGAAATAACTAGTTTTTTCAAAAAATTGAAAAATCTTGTTAATAATAATACGAAACCTCCCAATTTTTGTTGATGCCATTTTTCAAGCGAATTATTTAAGAAAATTTAAAAACTATTTTTTTATGCAAACATTAATAATGTAACAAGCAAAATTTTTCCAAATTTAAAAATTTGCACTATACCGTGAACGTTTTTTTATGTTTTTTTCATAGATTTTTTGTAAATTTCCTGGTTGTAGTTTAAATCTTGAAATCTGGAAAAATTTATCATGCCTATTTATGAAATTCATTACTTTGCAGAATTAAATATATTTTTAATTTTTTTTTTCTCAATAAGTTCGGGTTCTCAATAAAAAAATTATTTAGTTATTTTTTATCATTTCAGTTTTTCATTTAAGAGACATTAAAAAAATATGTTTTAATGTTTATAATAAAGAAAATCCGGGATTTTTTGAAAATATTAAAATTTTCTAGCTATTCATTTTTAAACTTTTTCATTTTAAACGAAATACATTTTCAGTTTTTTTATCTTGTTATTTTTTAGCTTCTTTAGTTTCTAAATGATCAAAAATATGTTTTGAATTATATAATTGTGAACAAAAACAGGAGTTAAACAGAATTAATTATTTAATTTTTTAACTTCACTACCGTGGCTTGACTTTCAAACCTCCTGAAATTCTTTGAAATATTTTACAATTTATAAATTATATAAGAGCAAAGATTAATTAAAATATGTAGAAATAATTTGAAATCCCTTAATTATACATTAAAACAAGCTCACTCATTACAGTTCTCTAAAAAATTCAAGCCCCTTTTAAATTAAATTAAATTTATTTTCTGAAGTTCCCGAGAAATTCCTTTAAATCGAGCTTAAAATCTTTGAAAAATGTAAAAAATTCTTTGGAATACCTCGACAATTTTTTAATCCTTAGAGATTCAATAAAATTCCTTAAATTTGTGAAAATCCTTCAAATACCTTAAAATCACTTGAAATTTCATTTGATTTAATTCACTTTCTAAAGATCTCTGAAAATCCTTTAAACTTAAGCTTAAAATCTTTGGGAATCCTACAAAATTCTTTGAAATCCCTACAAATCTTTGAAATCTTTCGAAATGTTTTTAAATGTTCAGAGATTCAATAAAACTCTTTAATCTTGTTGAATTCCTTTGAAATAAATTGAAATTGCTTAAAATAGTTGGGATCGCTAGGAATTCCTTGAAATTTCGTTTATTTTATTTCAATTCTCCAGAAATTCTTCAAAATCTTTGAAAATCCTACAATATTCTCTGAAACTTCTCGAAATCTTATTAATCCTTGGAGATTTATTAAAAACCTTTCAATTTTGTGAAACTTATTGAAATACCTTGAAATTTCCCAAAATCTCATTTAATTTTATTTAATTTCCAATTTTCTCTAGAAATCTTTTGAAATTAAGCTTAAAATCTTTGGAAATCCTAAAAAATTCTTAAAAATCTCTCAAATTGTTTTTAACCTTCAGAGATTCAATGATAGCTTCAAAATTTTGTGAAATTCCTTAAAAAATTTGAAAATTCCTGCATCCTGAAATCTACGGACCCGTGATTCTTGAGAACAATAAAGGTCGACATTCACTGAATTGATCACACTTGCCACTTAGAAATCCTTCCAAAGCTCAGGACATTAATTCTCAGCGAAAGACACTTAGCTTCTTCCGCCGGATTTTTAATCTGAAGAAAGACACCTATCAAGAGAGCTGAGCCTAGAAATAAGGATATAAAATAGTTGTCTTCCTTTTAAAAAAATATCGGAAGGGGTGAAAGCATTTTCAAGAGTGACACCCTCCTCTCTCGAGCTGTACAGATAACGCCGTCAATTCATTACGGCACACCTATAGCCGATAATTGCATTTTCAGACCATTTTACTAAAACGCCCAGGCGGCCCTTGCGCCACTGGCTAGAGCGCGGGAGCGTTGCGTTTCTCGTGAAATGGAAGGTCGAAAGGGGTGGGTGAGTGAGGTGAGTAACTGCGTTAACCTTTCGGCCACCCCGACAGTCCTCCGCCACCAAGGGTCACCCCCGTCACGCCGTTGGTTTAATTATCTTCAATGATTTTGAACGCCCATGCCTAAGCGGATTGCAAATCTGATTTCGCAACCGATAAAGACTCTTGCGCTTTTCTATTTGCTATTCTCCATCCTTGGACATCAATTTTTAAATCTTTTATTTGTATTAGGGAACACAATTAGCATAGCGGTTTAAGGTCTCTGGATACTGCGTTGAGCGCGGACGTTGGAGAGAAGCTGTCTGACTATAGGAGAGTCGCATCACTGAATCTGGCCTTTTGGAGGTGCACTGGTTTAATTATCCTCAAAGATTTTGAACGCCCACGCCTAAGCGGATTGCAAATCTGATTTCGCAACCGATAAAGACTCTTGCGCTTTTCTATTTGCTATTCTCCATCCTTGGACATCAATTTTTAAATCATTTATTTGTATTAAGGAACACAATTAGCATAGCGGTTTAAGGTCTCTGGATACTGCGTTGAGCGCGGACGTTAGAGAGAGGCTGTCTGACTATAGAAGCGTCGCATCACTGAATCAGGACTTTTTGAGGTGCGCTGGTTTAATTATCTTTAATGATTTTGAACACCTAGGCGGATTTTCAATTCTTGAATATCAATTTAAAAATATTTTATTAGCATTAACAAACACAATTTGCATAAAGGGTTTCGTTAATACAAACTACTCTGCTTCTGCTTCGAGCGCGGACGTTGGAGAGAAGCTGTCTGACCACAAGAGTGTCGTATCACTGTATGTGGCCTCTCTGAGGTGAGCAAGACCAGTGTAATTGCTGATCTCCCTAGTAGTTAACCTTTCAATCACGCTGTTGAGCTGGTTTAATTATCCTCAATGCCAATTCTCATTTTTTTCACGAAAGTATTAGATCAAAAATAGTGTCTGGTGACTGCTCTGCTTCTGCGTCAAGCGCGGACGTTGGTGAAAGGCTGTCTGACCATAAAAGCGTCGCATCACTGAATCTGGCCTTTCGGAGGTGATTGTTACCAGTATAGTTACTGGTCTCACCGGTAGTTAGCCTTTCAAGCAGGCCGTTCCGCTGGTTTTATTATCTTCAATTATTTTGAACATCTAAGTGGATTCTCAATTCTTGGATATCAATCTTAAAATATTTTATTAGTATTAACAAACACAATTCATAAAGGTTTCAGGTTTTAGGTTTTCTTTAATCCAAACACTCTTTTCACGGAAGTATCAGATTAAAAATAGTGCCTGGGGACTGCTCTGCTTTTGTATCGAGCGCGGACGTTGGAGAGAGGCCGTCTGACCACAAGAGCGTCGTATCACTGAATCCGGCCTCTCTGAGGTGAGTAAGGCCAGTATTGTTTCTGGTCTCACTAGTAGCTAACCTTTCAATCACACCATTGCGCTGGTTTAATTATCTTCAATGATTTTGGACGCCTAAGCGGACTCTCAATTCTCAAATATCAATTTTCAAAATATTTTTCTATATTAACAGACATAATTTACATAGAGGTTTTAGGTTTTTTTTCAATGCCAATACTCATTTTCCTCGCAAAAGTATTAGATCTAAATTGCGTCTGGTGACTGCTGTGCTTCTGCGTCAAGCGCGGACGTTGGAGAGAGGCTGTCTGACCATAAGAGCGTCGCATCACTGAATCTGGTCTCTCTGAGGTGAGTGATAATTTTAAGAGTTCTGACTGGAGATGATTTTAAAGTAAAGTTTTCCATTTTTCAAGATCATCAAATTTCAGGAAAAATTCGATTCAGCTTAACAAATATTTTTAAAGTTTGAAACTATCCAAAAAACAAAATTTCAACTAGTATAGATCTAAAAAAAATTTTAATGTAGATTCTTGAAGATTTTGACCAAAAATAAGATTTTTGAACAATTTTAAAGGTTTTAAGAGAATAAAAAGAATATTAAGATATCTGGCAGAATGTAAACTGATTTTTTGTTTCTAAAAATGAATTTAAAGAAGAAATTTAAATAGATTTTGAAACTTTTAGAAAATTTCAAAACAATCCACTTAGTTTATGAGGTTATTACTGGTAAAGATAACATTTTTTTTAAATTTAAATTTTTAAAGATTTTACTACAAAGTAAGCCTTTTTCGAATTTTAAAAGTATCCATGAGAATAAAAAATGTGCATTAAGATTTCTGGAAAAATGTAAACTGATTTTTTGTTTCTAGAAGTTTTGAAGCTATTCAAAAAAATGTTAACTGGTAAAGATTAAAATTTTTTTTTAAATGTACATTTTTGAAGATTTCGAAAAAAAAAGATTTTTTAAGAATTTTGAAATGATTCAAGAGTATAAAAAGAATATTAAGATATCTCGAAAAATGAAAACTGATTTTTTGTTTTTGCAAATGAATTTAAAGAAAAAATTGAAAAAGATTTCGAAACTTTTCGGAAATTTCAAAAAATTCAACTTAGTTTATGAGGTATTTAGAAGTTTTGAAAGCATTCAAAAACATTTTAACTGTTAAAGATTTTTTTTTTTAAATCTACATTTTTTAAGATTTCGCCACAAAATAAGCCTTTTCACAATTCTGGAAGGTTCCAAGAGAATGAAAAAATTGCATTAAGATTTCTAGAAAAACGCAAACTGATTTTTTGTTTTCAAAAACGAATTATAAGGAAAAATTGAAAAAGATTTCGAAAGTTTTCAAATGATTTCATGAAATTCCGAAATAAAATGTCGAAGATTTGAAATGAAAATTTTTAATTTTTCAAGATTATAAAATTTTAGAAAAAATTCAAGTAAGTTCAAGATACGTTCAGAAGTTTTGAAGCTGTTAAAAAAATGTTAACTGGTCAAGATTAATTTTTTTTTTGAATTCTACATTTTTAAAGATTTTGGAAAAAATAAGCTTTTTAAGAATTTTGAAAGATTTCAAACATTGCCCGCAAATATGAATTTTCAACATAAAAGTGGATTTTCAACAAGCCAGTTGAATTGTTAACAATAAAAGAGAAAATTTTAAAGCATGAAGATTAGTTTTCTACAAAAAAAAAACGAATTGTTAGCTAAAAAGATCAAATTTTAAAAAATGGTAAAGTTACATTTTCAATTAAAATTATTAATTTTAGAAGGAAATAAAATCATTTCTTAACAAAATAGTTGAATACTTAACCAAAAAAAATGAATTTTATATCACATTGTTGAATTCTAGAGTAAAAGCGATACATTTTTTAAAACAAGTGGAATAGTACAAATTTACGGTTCGAAAAATTGACCATCGACCAAAAAAAAACGAATTTTCGACAAAAATTCTGAATCTTCAACGAAAAAGTAAATTTTTAAGCATATAAGTTCAGATTGCAATCAAGTAGTTGAATTTCCACTCAAAAAAGATTTATTTAGAACAAAAAATATAAATAGTTGATAATTAGAAAAAAATATCTCACTTTTCAATCAAAAATAGTTACATTCAACAAAAAATGTATTACTTGTATTTTCAGTTCAGAAAATTAATTTTCAATATTTGTTTATCCATCAAAAAATTAGTCAAAAAAGGAGCCTTAAGCCTACAAAAATGGGGTTGGTTGCCTATTAAGACGTAAACAAGTCTTTCAAACCTTGCCCTCTCATAATTTTCCTCCCCTACATTCATATACTTCCCCTTCCCACATTTCGACCTCCACTTCCCCTCTCTCCACCAATTTTTTCCTCATACTTCCCCTTTCTCCATTCCCTATACTCCCCTTCTCTCGTCCTCCTACACTTCCTTTAGTTCCCCCAGTCACTTCCCCTACTTTCCCTCCCCTAATTTTTCCTCACTTTTCCTACATCCCTCCCCTTATTTTCTGACACTTCTCCTACTACTCTTCCTATCACTTCTCTTACTTCCCCAGCCTTCATTTGATCTCACCTTTTTTGCACTCCTTCCCTTCATTTGACCTACTTCCCTTCATTTGACCTACTTCCCTCCCCTAGTTCCAACTAATTACCCCTCTTCACTTTCCTCACATTCTTTACCTCATTCCCCAACACTTCCTACCCTCACTTCTTCTACTACTCCTCCAATCACTTCTCCTACTTCCCCATCCTTCAATTTACTTTTACATTCCTACGTGCCCTTGCATCATTCCCTCACATCCCTTCCTATCATTTTCCCTACTTCCCTTCCCATTGTTTTTCTTAATTTCCTGCCCATCATTCCTCATACTTACTGTCTCGTCACTTCCCCTACTTTTTCTCCTCTTATTTCGTCTAACTTCTCCTATTTTCCTCACCTCATTTCCCCTCATTACCCCTGCTTCTGCTCCCAACAATTCCCTTTCCTTCTCCTACTCCCCCTCCTCATTTCCACTCACTGTCGCTTCTTTGAAAGAAATACGACGAAAGGTTGGATGGACACCCGACCAAAACTATAAGGGCTTCTGTCCAGGGCCACGAAACCCTAAGCATTAAAGAAACCTAATCGAAATTCTGACTCGAAAATTCTCTTGGAAATTTCACCAGCTTTCTAAAAAAATATATAAGTTCGAATTCGTAAAGATTTATTTGCTCAACGTTATTTTGAACGAGATGTCACTTTTTCCAACTGTTTGT
>CAKNXH010002345.1:39363-49940 GCA_932178445.1 Andricus quercusramuli | reverse complement strand
GATGATCTGAAACAATGAATCTCTACAGCTTAAGATAAGCTAGAATTTCTGCGATTGCTCACAAACGTTATAGTTATTTCTGCTGATTTTTTTCTGTCGAATAATGTGAATCTACGTTTTAGAGAAGGTATTAAATCCACTTGAATACCCTTTAATGGTCGAAGCTGTGGAAAGGACGATGTTGAGTTTTCGGAAAGCCGGGTGGTCTATAGATTCGTTTATTCGTTAGTTCGGCGGCGTGTTCGGCTCACGTGTGGACCCAGCATTACTCATAATAATCCTGTCAGTATAGGGGAAATGCGGTTGGCTAGGTATGAATCTCCGCAGTAAAATCTCGGTTGGGAGCCGTTGGTCGTCCCTCGAGCGAACTTACCGTCCAAGTTTTAATTCAAACTTTTATTTATATGAGTCGTCCATTATCGTAAGCTCAGTTTCTATCTGCATGGACTCCTCTACTTCTACATCTACATCTACTACCTAGAACCAACACCAATGGCTTTTCCGGGATTTTCCCACGACTTGGGACATGTGCGCACATCCACATGTTCCACCAGATTCTCGTTTTCGCTGCACTTCGTGAAATTAACGTTTGAGCGAATGTAACAGTAACCGGAAGTGCGGTTAGGGAAATTAGGCCACGGAAAACGAGATACTTATTTTCCTTGGCAGCAAATGTCGGTTGCGGATGTCGATATTTCATGTAATGTGGACTAAGGTGGAACAAAAATTCATTCCAACATTTTTTTGCTTCGAATTTTTATTATCGCCCCAAATTTGGTTCAAATCCAGAAATTTTCCATTGAAAAACATTTTTTTAAATTAAATTCATTCAGAAAAAATATGTCCTTTCCGCCAGGTCAACTGATTCCTGGTTAGGTGCTCTACCATTCCATTTTCTGTTGAAAATTTATATCTTTTAGTTGAAAATTGATTTTTTTGTTGTTGAAAATTGTTATTTTTGTTCAAAAATTCACCAAATTGGTTGAAAATTGACGTATTTTGTTGAAAATTGGTCTATTTTGTAAAAATTTTATTTTTTCTGTTAAATTTAACTGTTTTTTACTTGAAATTCAAATTCAATTTGTTGAACTTAACTGTATTTCATTTAATATTAAATTTTTTGGTTGAAATATTCAATATTACATTTTTTATGGGAATTCATCTGTTTTGATTCAATTGAACTGTTTTTGAATTGGAATAAAAGTTTTTCGAGCTGGAAATACCCATTATTGAATTTTTCATTGAGAATTCTTTTTTTTTTAAATTGAAAATTCTGCTAATCGATTAACAGCTGAACTACTACTTTTTTCGTTTGAAATTTTTTTTTTTAACCGAAATTATAAGTATTTCTTTGTTGGTAAAAAATTGATATTGTTTGGTTAAAATATACATTTTTGTTTGAGAATACATTCGTTTTATGAAAATTACAACTACTTGATTTAAATTTGAACTAATTTTCCGAAAACTAATTTTCTTGGTTTAAAATTCATCACTTTAGTTAAAAGTTCATCTCTTTTGTTCAAAATTTAACTATTATGTTGAAAAATTGTATTTTTTGCATTGAAAATTAATTTTTTTATACTGAGAGATAACTTATTCCATTCTGGGTTCAAAATTTGTATTGTTTTCTTTAGAAAATAAATTTTATTGATTTAAAATTTATCTGGTTGAGAATTTAACTATTTTGTTGAATTTTCGTCTTGATGATAATTTTATAAATTTTAAAAATTTGAGAAGTTCTTATGATTCTAGGAATTTTCAACAGTTTCGAAATTTTTGATAATTTTACCAATTTTAATAATTTTTGAAAGTTTTAGATATTTCACACATTTTGGAAATTTTGAAATTTCAGAAATATTTGGTGAATTTCGAAAATTTGGAAACTTTAAGATGATTCTATAATGTTAGAAATGTTGAAAATATTGTAAATTGGGAACATTTTTGAATTTGAGAAACAGGCATGGTTCTTGCTTACATGAAGGAATTTCAACATCGTTATTTCTATTTTTGTATGAATTTAGATGATTTTGGAAAGTTGTAACATTTTTATCATCCATGGTAAACATAAATCATAAGACTGGTTGAAAACTACAAAAACTTTAAAAATGTAAGAGTTTTATAGATATTTGAGATATTATGATAATTTTATAAATTTAATTAAATTTTTAACATTTTAGAAATTTTGATAATTTTGTAATTTTTGAACATTTTAGAAATTTTGATAATTTTTTAATGTTTGAAAATTTTGAATAGTTCACAAATGTTGAATATTTTGCAAATTTTAGAAAATTTCACAAATTTTGGAAAACTTGAACAATTTTAGAAACTTTGGGATATTCGAGAAAATTTAAGAAGATTCAACATTTTGTAAATTTCAGAAATTTTGATATTTTTAAAAATTTTAGAAATTTTTAAAATTTGATAAATTTTGATAATTTTATAAATTTTGAACATTTCATAAATTTTGATAATTTTATAAATTTGAAACACTTTCGAAATTTTGATAATCACAAAACTTTGAAAAATTGAGAAATTTTAGATATTTTAGAAATTTTGGTAATTTTATAAATGATGAAAATTTGAAAAGTTTTTATAATTTTAGAAATTTTCGACAGTTTCGAAATTTTGATCATTTCACCATTTTCTATAATTTTTGAAAAATTTAGATATTTTAGACATTTTGGTAATCTAGAAATTTCAGAAATTTTAGTAAAGTTCGTAAATTTTGAAACTTTGAGAGGATTCTATAATTTTAGAAATGTTGACAATATTGTAAATTTGGAACATTTTAGAAATCTTAGAAATTTTGATAATGTAGCAAATTTGGAACATTCTAGGAATTTTTGTAATTTTAGAAATTTAAATAACGTTAGAAATTCAAAAATTTTGAACAATAATTTCAGAAATTTAAATTATTTTCGAAATTTTTGTAATTTTATACAGTTTGAAAATTTTGAATATTTTACAAATTTTTGAAAATTTTACCAATTTTAGAAAATTTGGGATATTTGAGAAAATTTAAGAAAATTAAACATTTTGGAAAATTCAGAAATTTTGATATTTTTTGTTATTTCTGAAATTTTGAATATTTGCGACATTTTGATAATTTTATAAATTTGGAACATTCTAGAAATTTGGATAATTTCAGACATTTAAATAATGTTAGAAATTTGAAAATTTTGAACATTAATTTCAGAAATTTGAATTATTTTAGAAATTTTTAACGTTTCAAAAAATTCAGAAATATTAGAAAGTTTGGTAAGTTTGAAAATTTTGAATATTTTACCAATTTTAGAGTATTTCACAAATTGTAAAAAATTTCACAAATTGTAGAAAATTTTACAAATTTTAGAAAATTTTACAAATTTTAGATAATTTGGGAAATTTGAACAAATTTGGGAAATTTGAAAAAATGTAAGAAAATTAAACATTTTTTAAAATTCAGGAATTTTGATATTTTTTGTAGTTTCAGAAATTTTGAACATTTGAGACATTTCGATAATTTTATAAATTTTGAACACTTGAGAAATTTTTGTAATTTTATAAATTTTCAAAATTTGAGAAATTTTTATAATCTTATAAATTTTCAAGAGTTTCGAAATTTTTATCATTTTGTCAATTCTTATAATTTTTGAAAATTTTAGATATTTTAGACATTTTGGAAATTTAGAAATTTTGGTAAATTTAGAACATTTTGAAACCTTGAGATGATTCAAACATTTTGGAAATTTGGATAATTTCTAAAATTTGGAACATTTTAGAAATTTTGATAATTTCAGAAATTTGAATTATTTTAGAAGTTTTTAACATTTTCTAAAATTCAGAAATATTAAAAAGTTTGGTAAGTTTGAAAATTTTGCATATTGTACAAATTTTAGAAAATTCGAAAATGAAAAAGAAACTTTTATAAATTTAAAAATTTTCAGAAATGATCAATGTTGATGATTTTATAAATTTTGAACATTTTAGATTTTTTTAAATAATTTGATGAATTTTGATCATTTTATCAATTTTGATAATTTTCGAAAATTTGTGATATTAATAGACATTTTAGAAATTCAGAAATTTCAGAAATTTTGGTAAATTTTGGAAATTTGGAAACTTTAAAGTGATTCTATAATTTTAGAAATTTTGACAATATTGTCAATTCAGAACATTCTTGAAAATTTAAAAATTTGGATAATTTAAAAAATTTGGAACATTCTAGAAATGTTGATAATTTCAGAAATTTGAGTTATTTTAGAAGTTTTTAACATTTCATAAAATTCAGAAATATTAAAAAGTTTGGTAAGTTTTAAAATTTTGGATATTTTACAAATTTTAGAATATTTCACAAATTGTAGGAAATTTGACAAATTTTAGAAAATTTGGGAAATTTGAAGAAATGAAAGAAAATCAAACATTTTTTGAAATTCGGGAATTTTGATATTTTTTATAATTTTAGAAATTATGAAGATTTGAGACATTTCGATAATTTGATAAATTTTGAACATTTGAAAAATTTTTGTAATTTTATAAATTTTCAAAATTTGAGAAATTTTTATAATTTTATAAATTTTCAAGAGTTTTGAAATTTTTATCATTTTGTCAATTCTTATAATTTTTGAAAATTTTAGATATTTTAGACATTTTGGAAATTTAGAGGTATAATAATAATAGAAATTTTTGTAAATTTAGAAAATTTTGAAACCTTGAGATGATTCAAATATTTTACAAATTTTAGAAAATTTGAAAATGAAAAAAATAACTATTATAAATTTAAAAATTTTCAAAAATTTTGATAAATGTTGATGATTTTATCAATTTTGAACATTTTAGATTTTTGAAAATAATTTGATGAATTTTGATCATTTTATCAATTTTGATAATTTTAGAAAATTTTTGATATTATAGACATTTTAGAAATTCAGAAATGTCAGAAATTTTCGAAATTTGAAAATTTTGAGCAATAATTTCAGAAATTTCAATGATTTTAGAAATCTTTTACATTTCATAAAATTCAGGAATATTACAAAATTTGAAAATTTTGAATAATTTGGAAATTTTCAAAATTTCACAAATTTGAGAAAATTTCACAAATTTTAGACACAAATTTAAAAAAATTGAACATTGTGTAAAATTCATAAATTTTTATATTCTTTATAATTTCAGAAATTTAGAAAATTTTATTATAGAAATTTTGAAAATTTTAGAAATTTTGAAAATTTTGAAAATATACAATAATTAAGATAATGCAAAAATCTTCAAAAGTTTTCGAAAGTTTCGGTACCACAGCTTTTACATTGACACACCATATTATATTTAAGGACACGGCTCACCAAAGAGGGTCTTTACTACTTGATTAGCTTCATTCAGCTAATATTGAAAATTTTTAATGAAATTTACTAAAAAAGGACCTTTTTTATTATAGAAAATATGAATTAAACTTTATTTTTAAAAAATAAATTCATTTTTTTGTGGATTTGAACAAATTTCCGGGCATTATTCATAAAAATTAAAAAAAAAAGATTTTTGACCACCCTAATGCCGCACACATCAGGGTACATATGATAGACCATAATTATATGCAGGCAGTGAATTTGTCCACAAGTTGTGGTCTATTCGAAATGGACGTTCTTCGTCAGACGAGTCAGGATAAATAGGCAAAACTTATTTTCCCGTCAGGGATCGAAAACCGAGCGATATTTCGACGGGTTGCGTTTATGACCACGCAGGATTTTACACGATCGTGGTTTTACGTCCCAACCACAAATTTCGTCTTTCGGATGGTATGGTTTGTGGTAGGAATTATTAACCACAATCGTGATTGCCGCATGTTTTCGATGGGCTTGAGCCAGCAGGGTTATGCGGTTTTGATCTATTGTCGAATCGCCGATTGACGGAAAAATCGGGCTCGTTTCATTGACCAGAAATTCAATTTTGGTACCCCTGAATTTTGCAGACCGCACGTCAAAACATTCCTAGTAGATAAACAAGGGCGTTTCTCAATCAAAATTCCTACCTTACCGACATCGAGACTGTTCCACAGCTGAAGTGGTTCGTGTCCGTAATAAGTTTCTAAACTGTTTCTGAATTTGCGCAATATTATTCCGTGACGTCATTGGAACCCTAAGAGAAAATTCTAGAAACTTAGCATTAGAAAGGGCATTCCTCAATACAAATTCCTACCTTACTGACATCGAGACTGTTTCACAGCTGAAGTGTTTCTTGTTCGTGCTAAGTTTCTAGAATGTTTCTGAATTTGCGCAATATTATTCCGTGACGTCATTGGAACCTTAAGAGAAAATTCTAGAAACTTAGCATTAGAAAGGGCATTTCTCAATATAAATGCCTACCTTCCTGACATCGGGACTGTTTCACAGCTGAAGTGTTTCTTGTCCATGCTAAGTTTCTAGAATGTTCTCTTAGGGTTCCGATGACGTCACGGAATAATATTGCGCAATTGTGAGAAATTAATTTGCGTAAACAACTTCAAGGTTATATTATAATCTTGAATTTCTTTACGCAAATTCGGAAACATTCTATAAACTTAGCACGGACACAAACCACTTCAGCTGTGAAATAGTCTTGATGTCAGTAAGGTAGGATTTTTGATTGAGAAATGCCCTTTCTAACGCTAAGTTTCCAGAATTTTCTCTTAGGGTTCCGATGACGTCACGGAATAATATTGTGCAATCGTGAGAGACGAATTTGCGCAATCTTATTTCGTGACGTCATTGGGACCCCAAGAGAACATTCTAGAAACTCAGCATGGACAAGAAACTATTCAGCTGTAAAACAATCTCGATGTCAGTAAGGTAGGAATTTGTATTGAGAAACGCCCTTGCTAACGCTAAGTTTCTAGAATTTTCTCTTAGGGTTCCGATGACGTCATGGAATAATATTGCGCAATTGTGAGAGACGAATTTGCGTAAACAACTTCAAGGTTATCTTATAACCTTGAAGTTGTTTACACAAATTCTAGAACATTCCAGAAGCTTAGCATGGACACGAAACACTTAAGCCGTGTGACGGTCTCGATGTAGGTAAGGTAGGAATTTGTATTTTCAAGGTTATATTTTTATTTGTGCTTGAATCTTGTACTCACAATTTTGTAGTATCATTTTGTGACGTCATTGGGACTTTTTGAGAAGATTCTAGAAACTTAGCACGGACGCGAACCACTTCAGCTGCAGGATGTTCTCGAAGTCGGTAAAGTAGGAATTTGTATTCAGAAATAGTTGAATAGTTGAATTTTAAACTAAATTGAGATTTCAAAAAAATAATCAAATTTTCAACAAAATGGTTGAATTTTTAAACAAATAATTCAATTTCAAACTGATAGACATTAATTCTCAACAAAAAATATAATAGTTGATATTGCAACCAAAAAATAAAAATTTAATGTGAAAGATTTATTTTCAAACCAAAAATATAAATTTTTAACCAAGAAAAATAATTTTCTACTAACAAAGACGAATTTTCAACGAAAAACGAGAATTTTCAAATAAATGGTTGATTTTTCAACTAAAAAAATATTTGTCCAACCAAAAATGGAAAATTTTCAGTTTTAGTGAAAAAAAAATAATTTCCCACAAAATAGCACAACTTTCAATTGAAGAGGTGAATTTTTAACTAAAATTATATATTTTTGAATCAGAAAAAAAAATTTTCATTAAATAAAGATTTTTTAGTCAATAAGGAAGCATAAGTTTATCCAAATTGTGGAACCTTGAAATCAAAACAAGAATTTTCTGTAAAAAAGTTGAGTTTTCAATATGAAAATATGAATTTTCAACAAAAAAGTTCATTTTTACTGAAAAACTTAAATTTTTCAACACAAAAGAAGAAATTTTAAATGAAAAAGTTTTTTTTCAACAAAAAATACGAATACCAGAAAAATGAATTTTTAACTGAAACGAGGAATCTTCAACAGAAATAGTTAAATTTTCAGTTAAGAAAATCAATTTTTGAGAGCGAAACAAAATATTTTTCAACTAAAGAGATGAATTTGAAAAAAAGAGAAATTTTTAATGAACCAAAAAAGATAAAAATTGTAACAAAATAGTTTAATCCTTGACCAAAGAAGATTAATTTTCAACGATGCAATTTTTATCTAAAAAAGATGAAATTTCTACAAAAAAGGACGCATTTTTAAACCAAAAAAGAATTTCCAAAAAAGCCGTTGAATTTTCTAAAAAGAAATATTTCAGTTTGAATTTTCAACACCAAAATATGAATTTTCAAAGAAAGATAATTTTTTACAAAAATGGATGAATTCCCAACCAACAGGAATAAGCTTTCAACAAAATTATTGAATTTTCAATAAAAAATAAAATTTCCATTTAAAAATACAATCTTCTAGATGAAAAAATTTCAAGAAAGAAATAGATACAAAGAAAGAATATAAATAAATTACAAAGAGAAATATCATATCAGGGTTGCCGCAAAATTTCATTTTCAAAATTCCCTAATTTTTGGAAATTTTTTTTCAAAATTCCTGACTGAACCCTGATATTCCCTGACCAATAAAATTCTGGGTTTTCCCTGATTTTCAGGTTGTTTCTGATTAAAACCTGATTAAATTGATAATAATTAATTACAAATTCAATGTGACGCTTTCATTCAAATTTTAATTCCTCTCGTGAAACAGTTCAATACTATACTATAAAGTGCAAAATTTTCAAAATCATATTCTGTAATTTAATAAAAACTTTAATTTAGAGCGCTGCACGTAATGTTGAATAATGTTTATATTCTCACATATCAAAATTGTTATTTTAATTGGAGAGAGACAGGATTATATTTTGCAGCTTTTAGTCTCTTTTTTGATTGACAGAATTAGTAGAACATGAATATTTGTTTATAATGAAGTGGAAAGTGATGAACTCAAAGTAGACACTTGTGATTATTTGATTATTAGTTTATTTGATTCGAGGCGACCAATATTTTTTTTTTATATTTGCGGATTATTGGTTATTGAATATCAATTTACAAGAGGAAGGTAATAAAATCGAGAACAATACCAGCCCAGATAGTAAAATATGGATGAAATCATTCTGGTATTTATTCCCGGAAAATTATTTTATTTTCTTGTTTTTTTAATTATACTTCTTTTTGAAATTTCCATATCCTAACTCAGAATTTTAGTTCTTTAAAAAAATTCTTTGTTCAATACCAGAATGTTTTTTCGAAACTTTCCTGTTCCGATTCAAAATTGTAATATTTCGGACAATTAATTGTAGTTCTTTTACGAAAATTATCTCTTCTAAAACAGAATCATAATTATTTTGGAAAATTCCCAGCTCTAATTCAAAACTGTAATTCTTTTGGAAAATTACCTGTTCGATATCAAAATTATAGTCCTTCTCGAAAATTCCCTGTTCCAAATTCAAATCATAATTTTTTTGAAAAAATGGATTAAATTATTAAATCAGTTGTTATTACCTTCATCAGAATTATTTCTCTTTTTTGGAATTCTCTGTTCCAAATTTGAATCGTAATTCTTATGGAAAATTCCACTTTCCGAATCAGAATTGTAATTATTTTGGAAAATTCCCCGTTCCAATTCGAAATTGTAACTATGTTTGAAAATTCCTTAATCCGAGGCGAGATTAAATTCTGTTAGGAAATTCCCTGAGCTGGGATCAAATTGTAATTCTTTTGGAAAATTTTCCATTCCAATTTAAAATTGTAATTCTTTTGGAAAATTTTCCATTCCAATTCAAAATTGTAATTCTTTTGGAAAATTCCCGGTTCTTATTCCAAATTGTAATTCTTTTGGAAAATTACCTGTTCCATATGAGAAATTTAGTCTTTTTTGAAAATTCCCTTGTTGAATTCAAAATTGTAATTAATTTGGAAAATTACTTGTAATTAAAAATTGTAATTCTTTTGGAAAATTCCCCGTTTCGTTTGAAAATTATAATTTTTTTGGAAAATTTCCAATTCGAATTAAAAATTGTAATTCCTATGGAGAAATCCCTGTTCCATATCAGAATAATAGCTCTCTTCGAAAGCTTTCTGTTCCAACTTGAAATCTTAATTCTTTTGGAAAATTTCCTGTTCCAATTAAAAATTGTAATTCTCTTGGAAAATTCCCTGTTTCATTTCAAAATTGTAATTCTTTTGGAAAATTTTCCATTCCAATTTAAAATTGTAATTCTTTTGGAAAATTTCGGGTACTTATTCCAAATTGCAATTATTTTGGAAAATTACCAGTTCCATATCGAAAATATAGTTCTTTTCGAAAGCTTTCTATACCAACTTAAAATCATTACTCTTTTGGAAAATTCCCCGTTCCAATTCAAAATTGTAATTCCTTTGGAAAATTCCCGGTTCTTATTCCAAATTGTAATTCTTTTGGGAAATTACCTGTTCCCTATCAGAAATTTAGTCTTTTTTGAAAATTTCCTGTTCCATTTCAAAATTGTAATTAATTTGGAAAATTACTTGTTGTCATTCAAAATTGTAATTCTTTTGTAAAATTCCCCGTTCCAATTCGAAATTGCAACTATTTTTGAAAATTCCTTAATCCGAGGCCAGATTAAAATTCTGTTAGGAAATTCCCTTTGCTGAGTTCAAATTGTAATTCTTTT
>CAKNXH010002345.1:0-13795 GCA_932178445.1 Andricus quercusramuli | reverse complement strand
GCGGATGAATAAACTGGAAAAGGGACAGGGAATGCCACGGGATCATGGCCTTCATCCAGGATCATATAAACTTTTTTTAAATAGAAAATTAATTATTGTTAATGGAAATTTAACTATTCTATTCCTGGTCCTTTCTCTCTCTCACGAATGAATAAGCCGGGAAAAGTACAATAATTGCCACAGGATCATGACCCTCATCCAGGATCATACAAGAATTTTTTCAAAAGAAAATGATCTATTCCATTTCTGGATCTTTTTCTCTGTCATGGATGAATAAGCCGGTAAAGGACAATAATTTCAACAGGACCATGAATCTCATCCAGGATCATTGTAATAATTATTTTTATAAATGATCATTTTCAATAGTATTTTAATTATTCCATTTTTGGTTAAAAATCTGCCCTTTTTGAAAAAAAATAAAAATCTCGAGACGATTAAAATCTGAAAAAAATGAAATTCGTTTTTTCTCTCTCGCGGATGAATAAACTGGAAAAGGGACAAGAAATTTCACGGGATCATGACCCTCATCCAGGATCATAACCTTGTTGCGATCCGTGCTAATGCCAGGATTACGTCACCCGATAAATGAGCGTCGTGGGTCTCGGGAAGAGTAAAAGAGGATCAAGAAGTACAGAAGCCTGGAAAAGCGTTCGCAGTAGGAGGCTAAGTCGCTTGATGAGTTCTACGAGATATCTCTCACCAGCTGTATATAATTTTCATTTTATCACGGTACTTCATTATGCCACCTCACTGCGGCAGCTAGCATCTTCACTGAGGATTTATCGAGTACTATTTTTCACTACTTGACTATATAAATTGTCTAATTATACGCTATAAGAGGAATAATCAAATGATTAGATACAGCTAAAGAGCTACGCAGAATTTAGAGTAAAAAAAAATTAGTCTGGACCAGGATTCGAACCCAGGCCGCTGGTATACGCTGCCCAGTGCGCCACGGAGCCTGGAAGCGAGCATTGCTCGATCCACTTGTGGACGCTCGAATGTCCTCCACTATCGACTTATACATCAAAAATATACGGTTGAATTCGAAAAAATAATTTTTAGAGTTTTATGTTAATTTAATTTATTTTTTAGGTTATTGGTTTCATCCATCGATGTATTAAAAACCTTTGTTGCCAAATTTCCTGAATTTTCCCTTACTTTTTCCTGGCCAATTTTTCATTTTCCCTGACCACAAATTTTCTGTCTAAATATACGAATATTCAATAAGACAGTTAAACTTCCAATACAAAAATAATAACTTTTTAAACAAATAATTGAATTTTCAACAAAATGTTTGAATTTTTTAATAATAATTACATTCTCAACCTACAAATATAAATTTTTGACCAAATGATCGGCCTTGTAAACCATAATAATAATTAAATCCTCAATATACTAATTAAATTTTTAACAAAATAGTTGAAATTTCAAAAAAATGAATTAATTTCTAAAATAATAATTACAGTTTCAAAAAAATAGTTGTATTTCCAGAATAATAATTATATTTTCAACAAAAAGTTGAATTTTAAATCGAAAAGTTTGATTGTCGAAATAATAATTGAACTTTTAACAAAATAGTCGAATGTTTAACCAAATGGCTGCATTTTCAAAATAATAATTAAATTTCGAACAAAATAGTTGAAATTTTTAAGCAAATAGCTGAATTTTTAAAGCAATAATTAAATTTTTTTTTAAATATTTGAATTTTCAACAAAGTAGTTGAATTTTCAATAATAAAATTAAATTTTCAAAAAAATAGTTGAATGTTCAAAAAAGTAATTAAATTTTCGACGAAATGTTGAACTTTTAACCAAATATCTGAATTTTGTAAATAATAATCAAAATTTTAATTAAATAGTTAAATTTTTAATCAATTAGCTTAATTATTCAACAAAATAGTTGAATTTTCAAAATAAGAATTAAATTTTCAAGAACATAGTTTATATTTCAAAATAATCATTAATTTTTCAACAAAATAGTTGAATTTTCAACAAAAAAATTAAATTTTCAACAAAATAGTTGATTTTTCAACCAAATAGTTTCATTTTAAAGATAATAATTAAATTTTTAACGAAATAGTTGAATTTTTAGCCACACAGTTGAATCTTCAAACTAATAATTAGGTTTTAAACAGAATAATTGAACTTTCTAAATAATAATTATATTTTCAACCAAAAAGTGGAATTTTCAAAATACTAATTAAGTTTTCAACAAAATATTAGTATTTTTAAACTAATGATTACATTTTCAACAAAATTGTTGCATTTTAAACCAAATAGTTCCAGGTTAAAAATAACAATTAAATTTTAAACAAAATAGTTGCATTTCCAAGCAAATAGTTGAATTTGCAAACAATTATCCAATTTTAAAAAAAATAGTTGAATTTTCAACAAATTACTTGAATTTCTAACCGAATAGCCTAATTTTTAAAACAATAATTGAATTTCCAACAAAATAGTCGAATGTTTAATCAAGTAGCTGAATTTTCAAGAGAATAATTATATTTTCAAAAAAATAGTTGAATTTTCAAATTGAAATTAGGTTTTGAAAAAAATAGTTGAAATTCCAACAAAATAGTTGAATTTTCGAAATAATAATTAAATTTTCAACCAAATAGTTGTATTTAAAATAGTTGAATTTTTAACAAAATAGTTGA
The DNA here is from genome assembly GCA_932178445.1 of Andricus quercusramuli. NCBI lineage: Eukaryota > Metazoa > Arthropoda > Insecta > Hymenoptera > Cynipidae > Andricus > Andricus quercusramuli. The sequence continues at coordinate 11,136 of CAKNXH010002345.1, read as the reverse complement.
ATTTTCAACCAAATAGTTGAATTTTCAAAATAATAATTCAATTTTCAAAATAGTATGGTTGAAATAATGGTAAATAATAAATAATAATAGTTTATTAAATTATTATTAATTAAATAATAGTATTGTTGAAAATTCAACTATTTTGTTAACAAAATTGATTGTTATGTTGGAAATTAAACTATTTGTTTTTAAATTTAGTTACTGTTTTTGAAATGCAATTTTCTTTCAAATTTATTTATCATTTCAAAAATGAAACTATTTTGTTGGGAGCTTAATTATTAGTTTTAAAATTCAACTATTTGGTTTAAACTTTGAGTATTTTGTTGAAAATCTAATTTTTGTTTTCGAAATTCAACTATTTTGTTAAAAGTTAAATTATTATTTGGAAAATTCAACTATTTTGTTCGGAACGACCCTTTTTAAAAGTATTCTTTAACTTCATTTTAACTTAATTGGATGTGAAATTACCTAATTAATTTTGATATCCAATTCATTCCAATACAAAAAGAATTCTACCATACAATATGAATTTTTAATTCGAGAGGCTGAATATCCAACAAAATATATGAACTGTCAAAAAATTAGTTGAATGTTCAAAATTATGATTAAATTTAAAACAAAATAGTTGATTTTTGAAGCAAATAGTTTATATTTCAAAATAAGCTGCAAATTTTCAAAAAAATAGTTGAATTTTAAATCAAAAAGCCTAATTGTCAAATAATAATAGAATTTGCAACAAAATAGTTCAATTTTCAACCAAATAATTGAAATTTTAAAATAGTGATTAAATTTTCAATAAAATAGTTGAATTAGCAAAATAATAATTAAATAAAAAAAAATAGTTAAATTTTTAACGAAATGGTTGAATTTTCAAAATAATAAATTAAATTTAAACGAAACAGTTAAATTTTCAAAATAATATTTAAATTTTGAACAAAATAGTTGAATTGTTGAGCAAATAGCTGAATTCTCAAAACAGTAATTATATTTTCAACCAAATATTTGAATTTTTAATCAAGTAGTTGAATTTTCAAAATAATAATGAAAGTAATTTTCAACAAAAAAGTTGAACTTTTAACCAAGAAGTTCAGTTTTCAAAATAGGAATTAAATTTTCAACAGAAAATGTAGAACATTCAACCAAATAGCTAAATTTTCAAAATAATTATCAAGTTTTCAACAAAATATTTGAATTTTTAACTAAATAGTTGAATTTTCAAAATAATAATTAAATTTTCAACAAAATAATTGTGTAAAACAAAATTAAATAAATTGTCAACAAAGCAGTTGAATTTCCAACTAAATAGCTCAACTTTTGAAACAATAACTGAATTTTCAGCAAAATAGTCGAATGTACAACCAAATAGCTGAAATTTTTAAGTAATAATTAAATTACAAACAAAATAGTTGAATTTTCATAAAATTGATTAAATTTCTAACAAAATAGTTCAATTTGAAAAATTATGATTAAATATTCAAAACAATATTTAAATTTTCAAAATAATAAACGAATTTTAAACAAAACAGTTGAATTTTCAAAATATTAATTAAATTTCGAACAAAATAATTGCATTTCCGATTAAACAGTTTACGTTTTGAAATAATAATTAAATGCTCAACAAAATAATCGAATGTTTAACCAAATAGCTGAAATTTCAAAATACTAATTAAATTTTGAACACAATAGTTCAATTCGTAACCGATTAGTTGAATTTTCAAAAAATTGATATAATTTTTAACAAAATAGTTCAGTTTCAAAATATATCATTAAATTTTCAACAAAATATTCGATTTTTCGAAATAATAAATGAATTTAAAACTTTTCTAAAAATTTTCATAATAATAATTAAAATTTCAATAAAATAGTTGAATTTTCAACCGATTAGTTGAATTTAAAAAAAATTAATTAAGCGTTAAATAAAATATCTGAATTTTCAACTGAATAGTTGAATTTTCTACCACATAGTTTAATTTTTGAAGTAATAATTGAATTTTCAACAAAATAGTCGAATGTTTAACCAAATAGCTGAAATTTCAAAATACTAATTGAATTTTGAACAAAATAGTTGAATTCTCAACCGATTAGTTGAATTTCCAAATAATAATTAAATTTTTAACAAAATAGTTGAATGTTCAAAATAATAATTAAAATTTCAACAAAAAACTAGCATTTTATATAGTTTTTCAGTTAAAATTATTTAAAATTTTTTTATTTAAAAAAAATGTTTTAAATTAAAAAATGCTGCAAACAATTGACAAATAGAATTATCTGACGATGGATAATTGTAGATTGAATTCTTTGCAGCGTTTTCATTTAATGTCAAATAATTACGACTGTTCTAATAAGTTAAATTTACTGGTTTAAAATGAATGATTTAGTCAATGACAGTTACAGTTCAGATGACTCGACAGATTATGAAAAGGAAATTTATTATATTTTTCAATATTTCGTCAGATTCACTTTTTCATGTGCGGATCTAGTATCAAGTCAAGGTTTAACTGATAAATAACCATGATAAGAGATTTCATAAAAGCTTGTCATACTCCTCAGCTTGTCATATTGCCTTCTAATTAGTGCTAGAGTTCAGAGAATACGAAAATCAGTTGAAAATCATTGAAAATAATTTTTTTTACATCAGTCACAAGTGATTATAATCCACAATTCGTGAAATAAAAAATGGCATCGCCTAAACTGATCTTCGTTTTTATATTTGCAATAAAATTTTTCATGAGTGTGGTTCTGTCATCAGCACAAGAAGGTGGTCTTTGGAAGTTTGGAAGTGTAATTGAAGGCGAAGAATTCATTAACCGTACTATATTAGAATTGTACCCCCGTGAAGCTCGTCACATGAATCCTGACCGATCCTTGATTTACACTAAAGTCATTCAGAACAGGCCAGTGAGACCAATTTCTCGAATTCATATTCAAAGTTGGAAAAGAGGCAGGGAAAGAGCAGGAGTGAAAGAAACAGTACGATTTGTTGATGCTACTGATGATCGAACAGCTTGGTCCTTTATGTTCACGAGTCTCCCGCATTGTGGGATGCAATTCGACATAAAAACATGGGGTCCAGAAAATGTGATATGGGATCTAGAACCTGATTTTGAAGTATTGGTGTAAAATGTTGTTAATATTGTGAATTTCAAACATTGTGAATAAAACTGAAGTTCAACAGAGTTTGCCAAAGTGACAATTCATTCCTTTCATTCTTTTCTCTCAAGATTTCCTAAGAATACTTTTTACTATTTATTATTTTTTTTGAGAGAAAGTTTTTCTTTTAATTACAACAGGAGCGTTTTATGGTGACTGTCCTTTGGTCGCTGGATTCTTGTTTTTATTTTAAGAAATTCTATAAATTAACTAAGATATTAAAATACTTTGGATTTGGAAACGGGAATCCAGAGAATGATTAAAAGACTTTGAAGTTGGAAACGGGGATCCAGGAACTTATTAAAATACTTTGAAGTTGGAAACGGGGATCCAGGAACTTGTTGAAATACATTCAAGATGGAAACAGGGATCGAGAAAATTATTTAATCATTTCGGAGTTGGAAACGGCGATTCAGGAAATCGTGAAAATACGGGAAAAATACGGAAAATTCGGGAAATTGTAAAAATACTCTGAAGTTGGAAACAGGGATTCGGGAAATTGTAAAAATACTTTGAAGTTGGAAACGAGGATCCATGAACTTATTAAAATAATTCGAAGTTGGTAACGGGGATCCTGGAATTTGTTCAAATACTTTCGAATTGGAAACAAGGATCGAGAAAATTATTAAATCATTCCGGAGTTGTAAACGGGGATTCAGGAAATTGTAAAAATACTTTGAAGTTGGAAGCAGGGATCCAGAAACTTGTTGAAATACTTTCGAATTGGGAACAGGGATCCAGGAAATTATTAAATCTTTTTGGATTTGAAAACGGAGATTCAGGAAATTATAAAAAGACCTTGGAGTTGGAAACGGGGATCCATGAACATATTAAAATACTTTAAAGTTGGAAACGGGGATCCAGGAACTTGTTGAATTACTTTCGTATTGGAAACAGGGATTCAGGAAAATATTTTGGAGTTGGAAACGGGGGTCCAGGAACTTGTTGAAATACTTTCGAATCGGGAACAGGGATCCAGGAAATTATCAAATCTTTTTGGATTTGAAAACGGGGATGCAGGAAATTGTAAAAATACGTTGAAGTTAGAAACGGGCATCCATGAACTTATTAAAATACTTTGAAGCTGGAAACGGGGATCCAGGAACTTGTTGAAATACATTCAAGACGGAAACAGGGATCGAGAAAATTATAAAATCATTTCGGAGTTGGAAACGGGGATTCAGCAAATTGTAAAAATACTTTGAAGTTGGAAGCAGGGATCCATGAACATATTTAAATACTTTGAAGTTGGAAACGGGGATCCAGGAACTTATTAGAATAATTTCGAGTCGGAAACGGGGATCCAGGATTTTGTTGAAATACTTTCGAATTGGAAACAGGGATCGAGGAAATTATTAAATCATTTCGGAGTTGGAAACGGCGATTCAGGAAATCGTGAAAGTACTTTGAAGTTGGAGACAGGGATCCAGGAAATTATTAATCCTTTTTGGATTTCAAACGGGGATTCGGGAAATTGTAAAAATACTTCGAAGTTGGAAACGGGCATCCATGAACTTATTAAAATATTTTGAAGCTGGAAGCGGGGATCCCGGAACTTATTAAAATGATTTGGAGTTGAGAACGGGGATCCAGGAACTTGTTGAAATACTTTCGAATTGGGAACAGGGATCGAGAAAATTATTAAATCATTTTGGAGTTGAAAAAAGCGATTCAGGAAATCGTGAAAATACTTTGAAGTTGGAGACAGGGATCCAGGAAATTATTAATTCTTTTTGGATTTGAAAACGGGGATTCGGAAAATTGTAAGAATACTTTGAAGTTGGAAACGGGGATTCGGGAAATTGTAAAAATACTTTAAAGTTGGAAACAAGGATCCATGAAATTATTAAAATAATTCGAAGTTGGAAACGGGGATCGAGGAACTGATTAAAATACTTTGAAGTTCGAAACGGGGATCCAGGAACTTATAAAAATAATTTGGAGTTGGTAACGGGAATCCTGGAACTTGTTCAAATACTTTCGAATTGGAAACAGGGATCGAGAAAATTATTAAATCATTTCGGAGTTGGAAACGGGGATTCAGCAAATTGTAAAAATACTTTGGAGTTGGAAGCAGGGATCCAGGAGCTTGTTGAAATACTTTCGTATTGGAAACAGGGATTCAGGAAAATATTTTGGAGTTGGAAACGGGGGTCCAGGAACTTGTTGAAATATTTTCGAATTGGGAACAGGGATACAGGAAATTATTAAATCTTTTTGGATTTGAAAACGGGGACGCAGGAAATTGTAAAAATACTTTGAAGTTGGAAACGGGCATCCATGAACTTATTAAAATACTTTGAAGCTGGAAACGGGGATCCCGGAACTTATTAAAATAATTTGGAGTTGAGAACGGGGATCCAGGAACTTGTTGAAATACTTTCGAATTGGAAACTTTGAAGTTCGAAACGGGGATCCAGGAACTTATTAAAATAATTTGGAGTTGAGAACGGGGATCCTGGAAATTGTAAAAATACTTTGAAGTTGAAAGCATGGATCCAGAAACTTGTTGAAATACTTTCGAATTGGGAACAGGGATCCAGGAAATTATTAAATCTTTTTGGATTTGAAAACGTAGATTCAGGATATTGTAAAAAGACTTTGGAGTTGGAAACGGGGATCCATGAACATATTAAAATACTTTAAAGTTGGAAACGGGGATCCAGGAACTTGTTGAAATACTTTCGAATTGGAAACAGGGATCAAGAAAACTATTAAATCATTTCGGAGTTGGGAACGGCCATTCAGGAAATCGTGAAAATACTTTGAAGTTGGAGACACAGATCCAGGGAATTATTAATTCTTTTTGGATTTGAAAACGGAGATTCGGGAAATTGTGAAAATACTTTGAAGTTGGGAATGGGGATCCATGAACTTAATAAAATACTTTGATGTTGGAAGCAGGGATCCAGAAACTTGTTGAAATACTTTCGAATTGGGAACAGAGATCCAGGAAATTATTAAATCTTTTTGGATTTGAAAACGGAGATTGAGGAAATTGTAAAAAGACTTTGGAGTTGGAAACGGGGATCCAGGAACTTGTTGAAATACTTCCGAATTGGAAACAGGGATCAAGAAAATTATTAAATCATTTCGGAGTTGGAAACGGCGATTCAGGAAATCGTGAAAATACTTTGATGTTGGAAACGGGGGTCCAGGAACTTGTTGAAATACTTTCGAATTGGGAACAGGAATCCAGGAAATTATTAAATCGTTTTGGATTTGAAAACGGAGATTCAGGAAATTGTAAAAATACTTTGAAGTTGGAAACGGGGATCCAGGAACCTATTAGAATAATTTCGAGTTGGAAACGGGGATCCAGGAACTTGTTGAAATACTTTCGAATTGGAAACAGGGATCGAGAAAATTATTAAATGATTTTGCAGTTGAAAAAAGCGATTCTGGAAATCGTGAATATACTTTGAAGTTGGAGACAGGGATCCAGGAAATTATTAATTCTTTTTGGATTTGAAAACGGGGTTTCGGGAAATTGTAAAAATACTTTGAAGTTGGAAACGGGGATTCGGGAAATTGTAAAAATACTTTGAAGTTGGAAACGGGGATCCATGAACTTATTAAAATAATTTGGAGTTGGTAACGGGTATCCTGGAACTTGTTCAAATACTTTCGAATTGGGAACAGGGATCCAGGAAATTATTAAATCTTTTTGGATTTGATAACGGGGATGCAGGAAATTGTAAAAATATTTTGAAGTTGGAAACGGGGATCCAGGAACTTATTAGAATAATTTCGAGTTGGAAACGGGGATCCAGGAATTCATTCAAATACTTTGAAGGTGGAAACAGGGATCCAGGAAATAAATGAATGAAAATAATTAGATGAATAATAATAACAAATAATAATAAATAAATATTATTCATATAATATAATATATAATATCATATATATGTATATATGGGCCTAAATAATGAATAAATAATAATAATAAATTGATAAATCAAAATACTTTTGTTTCTTTATTAAAATCTGCATTGAAAATTTTAAATAAAAAATTCTGAAATTTTTTCTGCATATTTTCACGGATATCTATATGGTCCTCCAGAGGAGTAAAATATTGATATGTAATTTATATATATTTTTTTATCACAATAGGTAAATCTCACTATGCTACTAAATAAAATTAATATGTAATCAAATAATTCAACAACAGAGTTTGCCATAGTGACAATTAATTCCTTTAATCCTATTTTCTCAAGAATTCCTTAAAATACAATTTTTATAAATAAATTCACATTTTGGCGTTTTTTCAATGAATAGGTTAAATTTTTGTTTACGGAATCAACTAGTGATATCTTTCCGATGACTCTTCGAATCAATAATATTCGCTTCATGAATGAAGCCCGAAAAGAACTGAAATAAAGAGCCTGAAAAGAGGTCCAGAAAATAATAGAAGAAAATCATCTCCATTCGAAATGCACGAAGAATTTTGCACTTTTTGTAGTTTTCTGCTGATCTTTATTTGGAAATATTGAGATATCGATTTCCCCAAATTGAGAAATGACTGCTTCCAGAAGCTCAAGCACAAGAATTGAGCCTATTCATTGAAAAATCCCCAAACTGTGAATTCGTTTATGAAAATTGTTTAAATAATGAGTTATTGTTGTCAATTTGAGAATTATTATAGTAAAAAGTCATTAGAAAGACATACCTAGTTTATTCCGCACATAAAAGTTTATTCACGAAATTGGGAAAAGTTAAAACAAATTTCAAATATGTTCTTAAATGACAAATTTTTAGACAATAAAAAAATCTAATCTTATAGTTTTTCTGAAAAAATTCTGCGAAATTAAAAGAATTGCCTTAAAACCTCCTTTCCTGAAAATTTCGGATTTTTTTTTTAATTCTTTGTTAAAATTATATTTCTAAATTAAAATTAATTTAAAATTTTCACAGGAATCTTGAGAAATTTCTTCATTCTCTTCAGACCTTTCCAAATTCATCCTCTGAAATATTCTGTAAATAAATTATATTAGTGGAGATGACGCAGCATGATTAGAAGTTCCACAATAAGTCCTTTTATCACTATTTCAATAAAGTGAAAAATATTACTCAAACGCGTTTGTTTATCAAAGTTTTGTCTTTGTCACGCATTCCATTTCTAGAACCTTCTTTTAATTGACACAACACCAAATAAATTTGAATTTTTCCACGAAGCAATTATAAGTTCATTCATAGTTCATTCATTCCAACCAAGAATTTTTGACGAAAAAGGTTGACTTTCCACCGAAACAGATAAATTTGCAATCTAAATAGCCAAAAATTGTAACAGTTGATATTTTGATAAAAGAAAACTGATTTTAGATCAATAGCAATTGAACTAAAACGAAAACTAAAAATTTCCAACAAAGTAGATAAATACTGAACTAAACCAAATTCATTTCAATCACGCAGTTGAATTTTCAAGTCAGAAAGACTGCCTTCTATCACTATTTCAATAAAATATAAAATGTTACACAAACGCGTTTTTCATCAAAGTTTTCTATCGGTCACGTATTTCATTTCAAGAAAGTTCTTTTAATTAATAAAGCCCTAAATAAATTTAAAATCGCAAAAATTTCAGCAAAATTTGTAAGTTAATTTTCAACCAAAAATATGAATCTTCAACATAAAATTAATTGTTAACCAAATAGCTTAATTTTTAAGATAGAAAGACAAATTTTCTATAAAACAGTTACTAAATATTAAAATGCTTTGGAGTAGGAAAAGAGGATCCAGCAACTTACTGAAATACTTTGGAATTGGAACAGGGGATTCAGTAACTTATTCAAATACTTTGTAGTTGGAATCGGGGATCCAGGAAATTAAAAAATACTTTGGGGTTGGAAACGGGGATCCAGGAAATTAATTAAATACCTTGGAGTTGGAAACGGGGATCCAGGAAATTAAAAAATACTTTGGAGTTGGAATCGGGGATCCAGGAAATTAAAAAATACTTTGGGGTTGGAAACGGGGATCTAGGAAATTAATTAAATACTTTGCAGTTGGAAACGGGGATCCAAAAACCTATTGGAATACTTAGGGGTTGGAAATGGGGATCCAGGAACTTATTGAAATACTTTGGAATTGGAACAAGGGTTTCAGGAACGTATTCTAATACTTTGTAGTTGGAAACGGGGATCCAGGAAATTAAAAAATATCTTGGAGTTGGAAACGGGGATGTAAAATTCAACTATATAGTTAGAAATGAAACCATTTGGTGAAAAATTAATTTGTTTATTGATGGAAAATTCCAATATTTATTTGGAAAATTATACTTGTTGGCTGAAAATTCATCTCTTCGGGTTCAAAAGTGAACGGTTTTCTAAATTTTTTGTTGTATCAAATCAAATGTTTTTCGACCATCATGTTTCTCGGTTAACCTTCGAATGAATGTTCTTTAAAGTCCATAGTATTATTGATTATTGAAAAAATTTCTAAAAACCAATTCAGAGTTTGGTTATTTTTCAACGAATAGGGAATGTTTTTTTCAGAATTAGCTAAGAATGTCTTCCCGATGACTTTTTTTATAATACTTTACAAACTTCCTAGAATTAAAAATTATTTCTTTCACAGGATTAACTAAGAATGTTATTCCGATTACTTTTTTTATGATACTTTGCCAATTCCGAATAATTATTAATGAAATTAAAATTAATTCAAAAGCACTGGAAATTTTTTTCTCGATGCAGTACATTTTAATTTAAAACAACAACAAATTTTTTATACAATCTCTAATCATACATCTGTCTGATTTATTGGTCTCATTGGAGACATTTTATGATGTTTTGAAATATCTCATGACATTCACTGTTTTTTAGGCGGAGCTACCTTCAACTGAAGGTCTAACCGATAAGTAAATTTGATAATAGATTGTATAAAATCTTGTGGCACTCATCAGATTGTCGTATCGCTTTTTAATTAGCGAGAGTTCAGAAAATTTGAGAATCAGTTTTTCTTACACCAGACACAAGTGATTATGCTCTATACTTCGTGAAATAATAAATGGCGTCGTATCAATCAAGCATCGCTTTTATATTGGCTATACAATTATTTATCAGTGTCGTTCCATCATCAGCTGTCGAAAATGGTCTTTTCGAATTTGGACGGAAAATTCCAAATGAACGACTTCTTGGTGCACCCAAAAACATACGTATCAGGCGACACCGGTCCCAAGACTTAACATCAGAATCCGGATCAGAATCATCATCATCATTAGAATCAAGATCAGATGCAGGATCAGAGTCAGGATCATTAACAGCATCAGAAGGAGAACCAGAAGATTGCATTGCTCACGAGGAGGTCTTTTCGAGCCCTCATGGAGAAAGAATTTATCGAGTTGCAGCTCAGAGTTGGTTAAGGAGTCGTTCCCTGGGAGAAGTTGTTGAGATAGTTAGAGTTAGTCCAAAACGCAACTCTATCACCCTAAAGTTCGTCAGTAAACCTCTACATGGAATCTATTTCACCGTATACTTGTACGGTCGCACATAAGATGTTCATATGAAAATTTTTTTTTTGTATCATCTCACTGTGCTACTCAACAATAATTGTTATCAAAGAAGTCAACGAAATTGTGAATAAAACTAATATTGAACAAAGTTTGCCATAGTGACATTCATTCCTTTTATCTGATTTTCCTTATAATTCCTACCCTGAATAATAAGAATCTCACTGAGCCAGAAGCGGCGGAGACTGAATAAATTCAAAATCTCCAAAACTTCAAAAAAATTTGTAAGTTAATTTTCAACCCAAAATATGAATTTTCAACATAAAGTTAATTTTCAACCAAATAGCTTAATTTCTAAGCTAGAAACACAAATTGTCTACGAAACAGTTGAAACTTCAACAACAAAGTTAATTTACAATGAAAAAGTATTCAAAAATATATTAAAATACTGCGAAGTAGAAAGAAAGGATCCAGGAACTTATTAAAATATTTTCTAGTTGGAAACGGGGATCCAGGAAATTAAAAAATACTTTGGAGTTGGA
>CAKNXH010002343.1:168314-184877 GCA_932178445.1 Andricus quercusramuli | reverse complement strand
CTTTCTAACCATCCAATACAACATAAAATTTCGATAGTAAAAAATCTCATTGATACAGCTTTGAAATTATCAGATAAATCATTTCACAGTTCTAATATAGAATTTATTAAAAAAACTTTATACTTAAATAATTACCCAACAGAATTTGTTCAAATACATATTGATAATAAAATTAAAACAATTACAGATTCTTTATCCAACCAAAATAATACAACAATAGTTAGAAATTCAAATTTTAAACCAATAGTATCAATTTCTTATCATGGTAAGTTATCTTTTGAAATTAAAAGAATTCTAAATGATTTTAATATTAAAACAAATTTTAGAATTGATTCTAAACTCGATAAATTCATAAAATTAGGAAAAGATTTATTAGAAAATTTGCAATTTACTGATGTAGTATATAAAATTCAATGTTTGAATTGTGAAAAATGTTATGTGGGTCAAACTAGCAGATTACTTGCTACAAGAATAAAAGAACATCATGATAATTTTAGACAAAATCCAAAAAACCATAAAGTCATAGCAAAACATCAGGTTGAAACTGGACATTTGATTGATTGGGATAATGTTATTGTTTTACATCATGAACCTAATGAATTTAAAAGATTAATAGCAGAAATGTTTTTTATAAAAAAAAACAGCAATAATTGTTTGAATATAATTTCAGATCTCAATAATTATAGTCCAATATATAATATAATTTTGGATTCTCTAATTTAAGAAAATATTTAAAACTCAAAATTGATGAATTTTTCTAATAAAATTTTTTTTGTATCATATTATATAGCTATACATTAAACTAATTAGTATTATTAATAATTTTAAATTTCAATAACAATGTATAATGTCTAATTTTAAAAATTAGAATTCTTTCAAAATTTAATATTGTCATTAGAATTACATAGAAACTATAGTACCTTATGTTATAAATCATTGATACGTCATTGCTAATTTCTATCCTTGTTAAGAATTCTCTTCCTCTCTTACTATCTTTCTCAATTTTTCTCCTTGCAAAAATGGAGCAAAACAGTTGGGGAGTTTTTGACTCTTTAACTAAGTCAATTTTAGAATTAAAATGTTTTTAACAGTATCAATTTATTAATTTTCGTAAACAAATTTAAATTCTTCAAAATTTAAACAAAATTTCTCACCAAAAATGAAGCTCCTTAAAGTTAAATTTCTCGATTTAAATTTCTAACCTAAAAAAGAATGTATTCTCTATTCAAATGATATTTATAAAAACTAATTATTATTTCATATTTATAGAGATGTGAGGAGGAAGATGATTTTTATTATTAATTGACGAATATTTGACGAATTTTGAAATTTAACGTCCTGAAGAGGAAAACGACAAAGTTTTCGAAACGTTGGCAGAAATAAAGGATTTATAACATCAAAATCTACTTTTGTCTGAAGTATGTCAGTTTCTTTTTACCATCTACATGTATTATTTATATAAACTTATTTTACTCAGACAAACAACATCGCTTTAACACCATTTCTAATCTACCCTGGCGGACCGAACGAACGGAGCGGATACGCTACAGCGTGTCCTTATAGTATCCACATCGTATCCTCTCCGTATCATGCAAGAAAAACTCATTAAGAAAGGAAGGTGAACATTTCACTTATTGAAATTCGGATTCTACGTGAAATTTTGCGTTAAAAGGTCACGGAGTAATCGCAATAGTTTTTCTTGCAACATTAAAAACTTTCAAAAAATATAATACTTATCGATAACGTGGGCTGAAGGCGACTTCAAACGCATCGTCGACGGATAAAGCCTATGAACTGCTACTGAATGACGATGCGTTTGAAGTCGCCTTCAGCGCACGTCATCGATAAGTATTATATTTATTAAAAGTTTTTAATGTTGCAAGAAAAACTATTGCGATTACTCTGTGACCTTTTAACTCAAAATTTCACGTAGAATCCGAATTTCAACAAGTGAAATGTTAATCTTTCTTTTTTAATGAGTTTTTCTTGCATGATACGGAGAGGATACGATGTGGATACTATAAGGATACGCTGTAGCGTATCCGCTCCGTTCGTTCGGTCCGCCAGGGTAACTAAGATTTAAAATTGAAAAATCTTCAATTTCAACAATTTACATTTCAAATTTCTTCAATTTTGTAGAGTTGAAATCAAAAACTTTTTAATTTTGAAGATGAATAAAAGTCAAGTTTTCAATTCTAAATCACAATTGAAAATTCTTGAATTTTGAAAATATAAAAAGAAAAAATATGCAATTTCCAAGATTTATACGTTAAAGATTTTTTATCTAAGATATTTTTCCAATAGTTCTATTTTGAAGATTTACAATAGTAAATTCTTAAATTCAACGATTTACAATTATTAATAATAATTCTGGTAAAAATGAAAAATTCTTGAATTTTAAGAATTCGCAGATAATGTTCTACAATTTTGAAGAGTAGCAACTGAAAACTCTTCAACTTTATTTCACTGAATAAAAATTTTTTAATTGTCATGTTTTTGAAAATGAAAAGTCAAGTTTTCGATTCTAAATCTTCAAAATTGATAAAATTTCAGATGTAAATAATCATGAAAGTTACACAATCTTTCATATTTTCCTTTGCAAATTTCCAAAATTAATAACTTTAATTTTAAAGATTCACAATTTAGAATTCTATAATTTTGAAGAGTGACAATGGAAAACTCTTCAATTTCATCTTAGTAAATAAAAATTCCTCAATTGTGATGTTTTTGAAAAAGAAAAGTCAAGAATTTTGAATTCTGAATCTGCAAAATCAATCAAGTTTCAAATATAAATCACTAAAATTACAGAATTTTTCATTCTAAAACTTAAAATTTGCATATTTGAGTACTGTAAACTTTCGAAATTTGTAACTCTTCAATTTTGAAGATTCGCATTTCAAAATTCTATAATTTTGAAGTTACACGTGAAAATTCTATAATTTTGAAGTTTGACTTGAAAATTCTAGAACTTTGATAATATAGATTTCCGAATTATTCAATTTTCAAGGCTTTTATTTCGACAGTATGACATTTTGAAAGCTTTTTCAACAATCTAATTTTGAAGATTTGAAATTGCAAATTCTTCAATTTTAACAATTTTCAATTTAGAAATCTTCAATTTTTAATCTTTTTCTTCAAAATTCAATGTGTATAACAGAAAATGATAAAATTTGGAATAATTCTTGTGGGAAAGCTCAAATTTGAAGATTTAAAATTGAAATTTATTCAATTTTATTGATTTGCATTTTTCAAATTCTTTCATTGTAAACAGTAAAAATGACAGTGTTGATTTATTTTTTTGAAATTCTTATAACTTTTTACATAATGCAACATATATTTTCGCATATAAAAAAGAAACTTTCAATTTCAAAAAATTTTATCTGAAAATAAATTACACGTTGAATCTGAAGACGTCCAGATTTAAAAGTTCTTCATTTGGAAACGACTTAAAGGACGATATTACATAAATGAAATTCAAAAAGTTCAACCCTAAAAATCTGAAACTCTCCAACTTGAAAACCATTCATCTTGGAAAATTTCTGTCTTGGATATAACACGAATTTGAAGAGAAAGAAATGATTTTTGGCAGAAATTGTTCACAAATTCTAAGAAATTGGTTTCGTGAATTCGATGTTTGGAAATTCAGACGTTTCCATATGACATTTTAAGTGGTATTGCTTGTAAATATTTGGAGTGTATTAAGTAATTGAGTTATCAAAACAAATCTCAACAAATTGAACAAACACGTTAATTTATCAAAAGTCCGAAACTTAGAATTTTCACTAGTCACTACTGGCGTTTTTCCAGTGGGGAGAACAAAAGCATGTTTAATCACTTGGAGGCTCTCCAACTTTTTCGATTAACTCGACACGTGACAATTCTTTTGTACTTTTGATTAAAAAATTATTTTAGAAGAATAATTAAATGAATACATAAACAGAAAAAGCTGGTATAATTTTTACTGCGTCTCACTTAACAGAACAGACATGTGCCGTTTAGGAAAGAGGGTCTTGTTTTAAGATAAAAAATTAGCCAACATAAGCGAAATGCGCTTACGAAAAGAGGTTTTCCTGCTCCCTTTTCCTTCTTCTTTTCTCCCCTCTTTGCTCCTCATCCCGTCTCGGAAATCGTCTTGAATTTTGTCTCGAATCTCATCTCAAACCTCGCCTCGAATATTGTCTCGAGACTCGTATCGAGTACCCTCTCGATTTTCGTCTTGAATCTTGTTTCGAATCTTGCCTCGATTCTCGTCAGGAATCTTGTCTTCAATCTCGAAACTCGTCTCGAATCTTTTCTCAAATCTCGAAATTCGTCTCGGAATTCGCCTCGAATCTCGAATTTTGTCTCGAAACTCGTCTCGAATCTTGTCTTCAATCTCGAAACTCATCTCAAAATTCGCCTGGAATCTCGAATTTCGTCTCGAATCTTGAAACTCATCTCGAATCTTGTCTCGAATCTTGTCTCGAATCTTTAAACTCGTCTAAAATCTTATCTCGAATCTCGCTTCGAATCTTGTCTCGAGTTTCATGAAAAACTACGACATACGACGTACGGTCACTCGGCCGAAACTGAAGCACAAATTCTCAACTGAAATCGCTTGTCAAAAAGGTAACCACTCAAATCTCGATTTCAAGAAAAATCAATTAAAGCGAATTGGCTGAATATTTCATAGTTTGATGTGGATTTGAGAAAAACATTCCTTATAAAGAAAAGGGATCTATGGGCCGTGCATAAATTAGGTAGTCTTTTTTGTTGAAAATTCCTCTCTTGGTAGAAAATCTATTTATTTAATTCAAAATGCAACACTTTAAATGAAAAGTAATCTGTTTTGCATGAGAATTTATGTATTTTTTTGAACATTCGTAGTTTTTTTTGTTCAAATTCAACTATTGGATTTCTGGTTAAGAAGCCATCTCATGTTTAATTAAAAGTTTTAGTATTTGGTTCAGAATTTAATTTTTTTTCTTAAAATTTTAGCAATTTTGTTAATAAAACATCCTCTTTGTTTGACAATGTTTTGTTAAAGATTTGTATTTTCGGCCGGAAAATTCACCTATTTAGTAACAAATTCAACTATTTTGGTCGAAAGTTGAATAACTTTATTAAAAATAATTTTTTTGAATCAAAGTTTCATAATTTTAGTTAAGAATTAAATTCTTTGGTTGAAAATTCAACTTTTTTGTTCAGAATTCTTTTTTTAATTGAAATTTAATTTTTTGAGCTGAAAATTAAACTATTCCATTTTGGGTAGAAAATTGAGTTTTCAAATTAAAAAATTCAACAATTTTGTTAACTAATACTTTCTTTGCGAATAAGTATTGGAAATCCAATACTTTTTCGCGAATTGATCCTATACTTGCCAATAATTATTTTTCATACGGGATTTTGTTGAAAATTGATTTTTTTTCTGCTTAAAAAATCAACAATTTGATAGAAAATTCAACTATTTTGTCAAAAGTTGAACTACTTTGTTAAAAGACCGTTCATTTATTTGAAAATTCATCATTTTCAGTTATAAGTTGATTCTTTTGGTTAAAAATTTAACTATTTTGCTGAACATTCATTTTTTTATTGGAAATTAATTTTTTCTAATGAAAATTAAACTATTCAATTTTTGGATAAAAATTGATTTTTGCAGTTAATATTGAACTATTTGGTTGCAAATTCATGTATTTTGTTAAAAATTCGCCTTTTTAGTAAAAAATTTTCTTCTTGGTAGGAAATCAATTTATTTATTCAAAACTCCAACTGTTTAATTCGCAATTAATCTGTTTTAGTTAAAGATTCAAATATTTCGTTGAAAATTTGTCTTTTTAGTTAAATTCAACTATTAAATTTCTAGTTAAGGATTTATCTTATTTGGTTGGAAGTTTTAGTTTTTGGTTCAAAATGTAATTATTTTGTCAAAACTTCAAAAATTTTATTAATATTTCATCCTTTTTGGTTGAAAATTCAGCTTTTTTGATGAAAATGTATGTTTTTGGCTTGAAAATTAAACAGTTTGGTAGAAAATTCAACTATTTGGTCAAGAGTTGAACTACTTTGTTGAAAATTCATTATTCGAAGATTTATCATTTTAGTTAATAATTTATTCCTTTGTTGGAAAATTTCACTATTTTGCTGAAAATTCGTTTTTTTTCAATTGAAAATTACTTTTTTCAACTGAAAATTAAAATATTCCAGTTTTTGTTGAAAATTGACCTTTTTCAGCTGAAAATTGAACTATTTGGTTGGAGATTCATACATTTCGTTAAAAATTCGTGTCTTTGGTAGGAAATCGCAAATTTTTTGGAAGAAAATCAATTTATTTACTTAAAAATTTAATTTTTCATTCGAAAATTAATGTTTTTTTTATAAAATTCGTCTTCTAGGTATAAAATAAATTCATTAAATTAAAAATCCAACGGCTCGATAAAAAATTTAATTTGATTTATTTGAGAAATCAAGTATTATATTACAAATTCGTCTTTTTTGGTTAAGTTCGACTATTAAATTTCTGGTTAAAAATTCATTCTTTTTGTTTAAAGTTTCAGTACGTGGTGCGATATTTAATTATTTTGTTAAAAATTCAAGAATTTTGTTATTAATTATTCATTTCTATTGAAAATGGAACTGTTTTGTCAAAAACTCCTTTATGGCATAAAAATTAAACTATTTGATTGACAATGTTTTCTTATTTGTTTTGAAAATTCATCTTTTCTTATAGAAATTTAATCTTTTTTGGTAAAACTCTCTAGTTAAGAATTTTATTTTTATTTTATACTGTTATCTTCGAAAATTTTATAAAATTCTTTTGAATCTTTTAAAATATCTCCAAATCCTTGGAAAACCCTAGATATTATCTAAATCACATTAAATTACTGAAATCGGTTCAAAATTCCTCGGTACCTTCCAAAACATCCTATTTTAGTTTGGTCTTGTTCGGTCTGACACCTAAATCAGCTCTGCGTCCAATATAAGCCTAGCTCTATATTTTTCGGGGTTAGTAAATTGCTTATAGGATGATCAATTACGTGTCATAGATTTGTCCATATTGAATATTGTATCATGAGATTATATAAATATATGTATATGTTGCATAATTTGCAGTTATGAGAAATTTACTTGGGTTGGCGAGTGTGATTATCTCACTATCCTTCGTGGCAGAGAAGATAGAGATGCGTTCTATATAGATTATCAATTATCTGGGTTAACATGGCAATATCAGTGACACAGAACAGTAAATGGACTTGAGTATAGGTGACACATGCATACATATTGAGGTAGAGATTTTCCACAGAAATACCAAATCGATCATCGGGACGTTCGGTGCGACGTGCACATCAATTAGATTTTGACTCAGAGTACTACTATTGTACTTTGAATCAACTAAGCTATTGTCATCCTACATCTATATATGTGTCGATATGATCGATTCTCTTTGCTGCAATCATTGCCTTTTCAACTGAATAAAATAATAATATAATAATAATAATAAATGTAACAAAGGTGGCTAATGCATTGAAGTGCAAGAGGACGATGTGTTCAGTTGAAGAATAATAAAAAAGAATCCAAGTAATAACACTTAGCTAAGATACATTTTTTTGAACTATCTTCATTTTTTTTAATCAAGATCAAAGAGAAATCTATTTTATCATGAATAGTTTTATGCAAAATGAGCATGAAAAAGATTCACAATTAAAAAAGCAGTCTTCCGAACTACCTTAACTTTTTGGCTCATTAGAGATTTAAGTAACCGAATGAAAAATGTATTGAATATTAGCAATTTTAGGAATACATCGAAATTTTTGGATTGTTACTTTTTCCTGTTTGGAAAATGTAATAATCTGAATAGATTGGTTCCGATCACCCACAAACATTAGATCTGGACACTATGATCTATTTTCCTTCTTTAATATTCATAATTTACATATTCTCATGTTATAACAATTTTTTTAAAATGTTTACGTGATATGTGTTTGAGAATATTTTTCTAAAAAAGGTCATCCTGGTACTTACTGAAAAATGAGGTTGCTAATGGGATGTACATATTGTTTCAATTTTTAAATCAATTCAACTTAATATTCATAATTTACATATTTTCAGGTTTCAACAAAAAATTTTTACATTTATACATGATATATGTCGTAATATTTTTCTACAAAATTTCGTCCCGGTACTTATTGAAAAAAAAGTTTGGTAATGGGATGTACATATTATTTGAAATGTTATCCTGGTACTTATCTAAAAATAAGGTTGCCATATAGGATGCACATATTTTTTGAATTAAAAAAAAAAAACATATGCTTATCAAAAATAAGTTGTAATAACGTTATGCTGAATTTGTCTTAAACATTTTTTACTCATGTCTTTTTATTTTTAGATCATTTTTGATACCTTGGTTTTTGTATTCATTTCTGAATAATTAATAATAAATTCAATTTTTTCAATTCTTTAATATATATTAAAATAAAATTTCCTCACTTTTTTGAAACTGTGTTTGTGACTTTTAACAGTATTTCAATTAGTGTCGTGATGTACTGTGTGCAAAAGCTTGGATCATATAATATATATATATATATATATATATATATAATATGATCCAAGCTTTTGCACATATATATACATACACAAACATACATATATATATACATATACATATATATAATATACATATATAGACATCATACACAGCAAGTTAATGATTACAATTTTTCAATTCTAAATAATTCCTTGCATAGACCGAATTTTTAATACTTTTTCATTCTTATTTTGAAGAATAATTTTTATATCTTTGTCATTCTTTCACTAATGAATGCAAAATTAGATCCATTAACCTTCTCCAAAAAGCGATATATGTATGTGCATATATAAATATATATGTATATGGGTAACTGTCAAATTGTAGGCAAATTTTAGCACCTACAGTGGCAATCATATTATTATTAGAAATTAAATATATCATAACGGAAATTAATCTTATCACATGTAAAAATTTTAAATCCAAAAGGGGCAGTTATGAAAATAAGAAATAATAATGAATCCATGCGCACGCGCATATAATCAGTCGTACGCTGTTTTATTGTACTGTACGGTAATGTTGCGAGGAAAATGTTAAAGTTTAACCTTTTTCAATGTTTATAAAAAAATAACAGATTTTAATGATAAAAAGTCACCTACTTATGAATGAAAACACCGCCAAGCAAGTAACGGAATGGTTTTTATAATTTTTTTTTTCACCCCAAATATGGTTTCTAACGCGGATTCAGAAAAAAGAGAGTTGATATTTTAAGCTCAATTTTATAAAATCTTGTATTAAACGATACGCCTAATATTTTTGTATTTATTACTCAACTGTAACTACAATATTTTACTAGAAAAAAAGACGTACGGTAATGACGTCTGAAATAGCAAAAATTGAGGGACAGACTTCAAGGCTTTTACAATATTATTTATTTGACTTAAAAAAATGTGCATATATTAAATTTATGTTTATGTGAAGCTTACAAACTTGATACGTTAAACGTTTCTCAGGTTACTGTCTAAAAAAAAGGAGGAAATCAGTTTATCGTTGTGCAAAGTGAGGTCGGGACGCCGTACGGTAATGACGTTTCGGGTGTTCTTATATTAAATTAAAGTAAATAGGAACAGAAATGAAAAAATAGAACTGACCCTTTTGTAGAGGATAATAATAAGTGTTTGTTAAATTTTTTTAAAAAATCAGCACGAGTTTCTAAGTTAATGTTATATTACTGTGACTTCGAGTTTGCCTTCAATTTGACAATCACCCATATGTGTATATTAGGGTGGTTCAAAAAAATCGACTATTTTTTTCTCCGAGACCCCCGCATAAAAACTTCCGGAAAGGTGTAAAAAGACGCCTTTGAAAAGTAGAGCTCTCAGTAATAGTATTTAGAGGTCGCTTATCGCGAATTTCTATTTTCCATTTAAATAGCATGTTAATTTTTTTTTTTAATTTGTAGTTTTGTAACTCTTGAACGGCTTAATTAATTGCTGAGACCATAACACATTCTTGTAGGGAATTTGACGCTCTACAAGAAAGGTTTCTTATGATCTTTCCATACATACACTCCTTCAAAAGTTATTTAAGGTCAATGTTGAACACATAATAAATTTATCGTTTTTTTCTTAATTTTTGGCAAAAATTTGAAATTTATCACTAATTATCGTAATAGATTTTTTCGGAAATTTTATAATTCAAAATTTGCTGTAAAAAACAATAATCTAACTCAAATCACCACATTATCATGTTTAATGATTTAAAAGTTATCAATATTCAAAGTAGAACAATAAAAGACACATTTTCAAACAATGTTAAACTTGATAATGTGATGATTTGAGCTAGATTATTTTTTTTAAAGAACATAAAAGAAAACATAAAAGAACTATAAAATTTCCGAAAAAACTATTAAGATAAATTTCAAATTTTTGCCAAAAATTAAGAAAAAAAAACGATAAATTTATGATGTGTTAGCAATTTATTAAGCCGTTTGGAAGTTACAAAACTCCAAATCAAACAAAAAAATGTCATATGCTATTTAACTGGGAAATAGAAATTCGCGATGAGCGACCTCTAAATATTAACATTAGGAGCTCTACTTTTCACAGACGTCTTTTTACACCTTTCCGGAAGTTTTTATGTGGGGGTTTCGAAAAAAAATATATTCGATTTTTTTGAACCACCCTAGTGTATATGTATCTATTTTTTTTTTAAATTTCATTGTAGGTATTATGCTTGATTTTATCAACAAGAGTAAGAATCTATTAATCAGACTCTTCTTCTCCCTCTTGTTTCATTTGTTTATTTATGTCTCGAATGAGCCGAAAATTGAGGTATTTTGGAAGTTGTTTTTTCAGTTGTAAATCTTTTTCATGCCCATTTTGCATACAATTATTCATGATTAAATAGATTTTTTTTCGATCTTAATTTAAAAATGTTTTAAACTCATGATTCGTTCGAATCTGCAGGTTTTGCTTATGAATATTTTCTGTTTTCTTTTTATTGAGTCTAAATTATTTTACCTCATTTCTTGAAAGAAATCTTTTCATTTAAAAATTTTGTAAGAAGAATGCATTAAACATTAGAAATTTCGGAAATACATGGAAATTTTTATATTTTTTCTTTTTCCTATTTGGAAAATGTAGTAATCTAAATAGATTGGTTCAGAATCACCCACAAATACAATCTTTACAAAAAATGCACATTCCGTTAACCATACAAAAAGTCAAATTTAAAAAAATGCTTATCAATTTGCGACATTGGCTTAGCTATAAAAAGTATGTTTTTTTAACTCCAACAAAAATGAAAATTGAATTAACCCATAAAGTTTATACACTATATAAAAATAAGTTATTTACACAGTGTCGTTTTTACATAAGAGGCCAAAAGGTCTCTGGTGTAAATTTTCAGGGGTGACGGCGGCTATGCATTTTTTATCATTACAGAACACGTCTACTCGAGAACTGGACAAGCGTTTTTTTACTTAACCCTGGTCCTCTACCCTTAACCTTCATGACACATTCACTACCCTTGGGTTGTGTATAACCCATTGTCCTGAAAATGGCTTTGCCGTTCAAAAAACCTCCATTTTGGACTTAACATTAATCATACTGAATCCTTCAAGTATAAAATCATAAATTTTGATTCTGGAAACGGTTACAAAAGAAATCTGTAGGTGAGAGTATCAAATAAAAGGAAAAATTCCTGAACCATTGTCACCTAAACCACGGATATCTCAAAATAGTCAAGATCTCAATTAATAGATTTGATACTTTCACGATGATTCATTATAATAAATTTAAATTTAAAATTTAGAATTTAAAATTTAAAGATTTTTCGGGTTTCAATCGTGTGCGAAACTTCTCAACAAACACAACATCCAAACTATATTTAAACCACCTGCAAAAATAGGACAACTTCTAAACAACCCTAAAGATAAAAAGGAACCTTTCAGTGATCCGGGAGTATATCAAATCCCTTGTTCTTGTGGTAAAGTCTATATTGGAGAAACCGGGAGGGCGGTAAGTCAACGTGTAAAGGAACATGAGAGTAAAGTTAGGCTAAAACATTTCACACAATCAGCAGTAGCTGAGCATCATATCGAAACAGGACATAGTATTTTATTTGACAAAACAACCGTCATTGCCAAAACGAACAATAAATTTCCAAGAAAACATAGAGAAGCAATCGAAATCTTGAAACACCCTAATAACATCAATAGGGACAATGGATATAATACCAATCCGATTTGGCTTTCCGTCCTCCCGGGTTTTTTAAAAAAGACTTGATTGGCCAATCAAGTTCAAGCAGTCCCCACCATGGGGCACTCTGGCCAATCACAGGCATCGTAGAGAATACATATATAAGAACAACATAACCTGAAACTTCAGTTTCAGGTCAGCCCTGAAGAAGTGAACTGCAATGTTCACGAAACGTCGGCAACATTCATAGTTTCGCACACGATTGAAACCCGAAAAATCTTTAAATTTTAAAATTTAAATTTATTATAAGATCTCAATTTATAGTCAAGAATCATTCTAAAAAAAAAATCCAACGCAACGTTACTCTTGATCGTACTCCATTTTTGATTCGTTTGATGATGCTTTTGACAAACAAGAGGGACATATGGCTCTTTTGTGCTCTCGAAAAATGCCTTTTTTGCAAATATAGCAGTTGCTACAGCTTTTTTGGTCCTTCTTTCAGGGGCAGAAAGTGCAACGACGTTTTGAAGATTACTGGCTGGGCCCTTTCCCCACTCTGCAACAAGCGCAGGAGTACGCAGGCGCAAAAATCTACGCTCTGGGTTGTCCACAACCCGGTGGGTAGGGGATCAGGGTTAAGAATGATTTTGGGTTGGAAAGAGCTGGACAACAAATTTTCACACACAGCGGTGCTTTTTTAGGCTAAAAAGAGCTACACAAGGGGTTTTCAAACTTTGGGGTGATTTTTTGTGCTGGGCAGAGCTAGGCCAGGAGTTTTTATTTGAGGAATGATTTTTGGGGATTAGAAGATGTGGACAAAGACTTTTTCCACTTGGGAATGATTTTTAGGTTTGGGGAGAGCTAGGAAAGCGGTTTTTATACTTAGGGTTGATTTTGAAGTCTTGAAAGTTGAAAAAGGAGACTTTGTACTTAGGTATGATTCTTGAAGCTGTGGATAGCTGCACAAAGGGATTTGACACTTAGGGATGATTTTTTGATCTGGTGCGATTTAGACAAACGGGGTTTTCACTTAGCGGTGACTTTTGGGGCTGGAAAGAGCTAGACAGGGGGTTTTACACTTAAGGGTGATTTTTGGGGCTAGGGAGAGTTGAACAACGGTTTTTTCACTCTAGAATGATTTTGGGTTGAGGAGAGCTGGACATGAATTTTTTTCATTCAGAGCTGATTTCGTAGGCTAAAAAGAGCTGGACAAGGAGTTTTCAAACTTAGGGGTGATTTTTCATGCTGGGCAGAGTTGGGCCAGTTTTCGCACTCGGGAATGATTTTTGGTGCTAAAAAGGTCTGAACTAGTTTTTTGTCACTAAGGAATGATTTTTGCGACTGATGGAGCTAGAAAATGATGTTTTCACGCTTAGGGTTGATTTTTAGGTCTTGGCAAAGTTGAAAAAGGAGATTTTGCACTTATGGATGATTTTTTAACTAATGAGATTTAGACATACGGGGTTTCACTTAGCGGTGATTTTCGGGGCTGGGAAGAGCTGAAAAAGAGGTTTTTACACTTGGGGGTGATTTTTGGCGCTGAGGAGAGCTGGAAAAGATGATTTTATTACTCAAGGGTGATTTTTAAATATGGCGAGAGCTGAACAAGGGGATTTTATAATTAAGGGTGATTTTTGATACTGGGAATACATGAACCGACGTTGGTCTTTGGGGTTGAAGAGAGTTGGTTAAGAAGATTTGACACTTAGGGATGATTTTCGGGGGCTAGGAAAAGCTGGACCGGGATTTGATTTTTGGGGCTGGAAAGAGCTGGATAGGGAGATTTGACATTAGGGGTGATTTTTGTGGCTGCAAAGAGATATTCTAATCGTTGAAAATTAAATATTTTTTATTCCTATTAGCGATGAAGTCTTCTCAGTCTACGAATATTTTTTAAAATTAGAAAAATGCAGGTAAAAAAGGTTTGATTATAATTTTCAGAGACCAAAGAGATTTTTGTTTATTTTTGTGTTCATATCTGAAAAAGTACTTTTTTCTCTACTAATTCAATTCGAAAATCTGAAAATAATAGAAAAACTTTCCTTGAAGCTATTAAAATAAAAATATTTTTACCTTATTTTAATATATTAGCTTCTCGAAAATTTAAGTTACTGGATAAACTATTCCAAATTTTTCAATCCGAATAATAAATTTAACATTTGAACATTTTCAAAATATTCAATCTTATATTCCTGCTTCTAAGGTATAAGAGGACACCTATAAAGTAGGATGGGTAAAAAAAACGACATTTTTTAAATAAAAATTGGAACTATACGGAAATGTAGTGTATTAAGATCCTGAAAAATTATAATTAATTTGGTGCCGATTGATTCAACCCTTTAACTTTTGCATTAGCAAAGTCTAATTTAAAAAATCCTTATTTCCATAGCTTCCATATTTTCGTGTACATGTACATTTTTTTTGTACATCTTAAACGTCTCTCCAATATATATTTTTTTTCTTATTATGATCCTCTAAGCGAAAATTTACATTTAATGACCCCCTGTTTTCATGGAAACAATTTTAAAATCCACGGAAATGACAAAAGAATTTTTTCAGGCATTTGAGGCTTTTCCGCTAGTTAAAATATTTCAGACAATTTTTTTAGAATTCTGGAAAATTATATACGTAAGCACAGGAAATTAAAAAAATTTGAGTTTACTGTTTTTTTAAAATTAAATTTCACAGTCTTATCAAATATTTTTCAATTTACTTTAACCAGTAAAAAACTCTCGAGCATAGGTTATCGGCTAGAGAACGGTAATCAAAAAGCTGAAAAAAAATTAGATAGACGTTTAAGATCTCAAAAAATATTTTAAAAGCTTCATATACCCTAAAATATCAAAACTGTAAAAATAAGAATTTTTTGAAGCACATTTTTTTAATGCTCGAGTTGAAAGTTTTCATCAATCGATACTAAATTATTTATACTTTTTCAGGATTCTAACATACTACTTTTTCATATAGTGCCAATTTCGATTTTCATGAATCTGAATTTTCATCAATTCGAATTCTCTCGAAAAATGAACAAGGAGGAAAATTCTGAAATGTTCACAAGTGAATAAATAAAATATTGTAAAAATCAATTGCATTTTAATAATTTCAACAAAAAAAAATCGGACACATTCAATCTAATTAAAAACTTTAATTCGGATTTAAATGATTGCATCAATTTTGAATTCCTTTTTTTTATTAAAGTAGTCGATTTTTTAATACCAGAAATCGATAAAATAATTTTTTTTAACATTTAACTATACTTAAAGATTATTGACTTATTTGCAAAACTGGAAACAGTAGAGTTGTATGGAAATTTTTCCCCGGAAAAATAAGCCATGGTTTATTAAAATCCAACTACTTTTTCAAAATTCGTAAGAAGCCACAGTAAGAAAATATTCAATTGAAAAAGTTATTGTTTAAATAATTATTTTTCATAAGTTTTGAACTTTTTGTCATTAAGAAAATGTTTTTTTCTCACATGAGAAATGACTGTTAATATTATTTCAATTCTTAAAATCATCGAAAACTTCAACTAATTAGTTGAAAGTAGAACTACTTTTTCAAAAACTCATTAAATTTATTTTCACTTCAGTTGAAAAACCTTTTTTTTGTATTCAAAATTCAACTATTTGGTTAAAAATTTCTGTATTTTGTTGAAAGTTTGTCTTTTGTGGTTAAATGTTAATCTTCTTGGTGACTAATTCACTTTTTTGGTTGAAAATTCATTTCTTTGGTTGCAAATTTATCTGTCAAGTTGAAAATTCATGTATTTTGTTGAAAATTATATTTTTAGTTGAAAATTTATTTTTTTGGTTCAATATTAGATTTTTTATGATAATTAATGATAATTTCGTTAAGAATCATCTATTGTATCGAAAATTTGTCTTTTTGATAGAAAATTGATCTTTTGAGTTGAAAGTTCAACTTTCTTCAAAGAAAATACGTGTTTTTGTCTTAAAAACTCAATATTTTTGATGAGGTTTTTTTTCGTTATAGCCTGAAAGATGTTTCTTGGTTGAAAACTCAACTCTTTCGTAAAAAAATTTCTCTTTTTTGGTTTGGAAACTATAGTTTTGGTTCAAGATTCAAATAATTTTCTGGAAATTCGTATTTTTTGGTTTAACTCAACTGCTTTTGATTGAAAATTAAAATAAATTTTGATGAATATATGAACTATTACACATTTTGTTGAATATTCATTTTTTTTAACAACACTTTGGTTGAAAATTTAACTATTTTGTTGAAAAGGGCCTTCTCTTTGATTGAAAACATAGCCAACAAAAAAAATCTTTTTTTGGGTCTGGAGATCAGACCATGCTTACTATATGTTTTTGGGGTCGCTGAATCCGAATCTGAGGTCTAAAA
>CAKNXH010002343.1:129063-168304 GCA_932178445.1 Andricus quercusramuli | reverse complement strand
ATCTTTTTCTGGGTCTGTAGGTCAGATCATGTTTACTATATGTTTTTAGGGTCGCTGAATCCGAATCCGAGGTTTCAAAAAACTTCAATACGTCAGGGTTCTGAGGAAACCCCACAGAAATTTGTTGTCAAGTCTGGGGGTCAGACCACGTTTATTATATGTTTTTGGGGTCGCTGAAAAAAATCGTCTCTTTTTCATTTTCCTGGCGTACTGGAGTTTTTTACACTATGGATTCGGATTCAGCGACCCAAAAAACAAATAGGAAAGATGCTCTCATCCCCGAACTCGGAAAAAAGAGTTTCATGAGGTTTTTCGAGGTCATGTCAAAACCCTGATTTGCTGAGATTTTTGGACCTCGGATTCGGATTCAGCGACCCCAAAAACATATAATAAACATGGTCTGACTCTCGGACTCAGAAAACAAAATTTATGAGTGTTTTTGAAGTGATGTCAAAAGGCAGACGTTCTGGGTTTTTTTGGACCTCGTATTTGGATTCAGCGACTCCAAAAACATATAGTAAACATGGTCTGACCACCAGACCCGAAAAAAGATTTTTCATCAGGGTTTTCGAGGTTGATTCAGAACCCTGACGTACTGGGGTTTTTGGACCTCGGATTCGGATTCAGCGACCCCAGAAGCATATAGTAAACATCGTCTGACCTCCAGACCCGGGAAAAAAATTTTCTTATATAAAATGTTGTATGACTGTTATCATTAAAAGTGTTTAAGAAATATTTAAAGACAAATTTTTTCACATCAACATTATTGATCTCCTAGTAAGGTTATTTTGTTACCTAAAAGAAAAATTTAGAATGGTCAGGGAAAATAAAAAATTGATCAGGGAAAAGTAAGGGAATATCGAAATTCGGCTTCTGTAGCAACCCTGATATTGCAAATTTGATTACTCGATACCGTTTCTGGATTTTTAAATATTTTATTAATTTCATTTCTAATCAAAAAAATGGCACTGGTCGAAAACTTGCTGATTGAAGGTTAAATAAATTACTCAAAAAGTTCAGCATTTTTAAAGCTTCGAAAATGTTGAAATATCGAGCGTTTACAAATTTTGGATTCTGATAATTAAATAAATTTACACAACTCATCGATTAAACAATTTAATTATTAAGTGTAAAATTAATTTAGTATTCATCTCCGAAAATTTTGAAAACATTAAAACTCTCGATTTTAAAATGAAGTTTGTCATATCAGAGGATTGAAAAGTAAAAAATGAGGTCCAATTTTTTATTGAAGAAGGAAAAATTAAACTTAGGGGGTAAGTTTTGGTTTTCGAAAATAATTATTTCAGTTCAAATTTCTTAATTTTGTGTTTGAATTTGGCAACATTCTTTCGATTTTTTCGTGACATGCCTATTTTTTAGAGAAGGATTATTTTCATTTTGAGTTTGCGGTTAATGTATTCATAAAAAATTAATATAATTTTTATCATTCTGCAAGTGCGTATCGATTTCAACGCTGATAAAATAAAACTTATAGTTTCAGATTTATTATATGGATTTTCGAGGAAAAATGTCTTGCTTTTTTCAAAGGAATATGAAAATCTCAGGGTTTTCTATAGCGGAAGTCTTACAATTTCATATCACGTACTTCATAAGCAATTCATTTTCCCGGGAAAAGCTCATAGTCATTTGGGTAGTTTTGCAGTTTCATTTTATAGACCATGACTTGTGGGAAATAAAAACATTTTATGGTTTTCCTGCTTACACAATTTTCTTCGAAACCTGATCTTCACGTAAAGTTAAACAATAAAAAAATGTAATGGTATAACACTGCAAGTTGAGAAAATAAAATAATAAAAAATAATATTGGCCTTTTTCACGGTTTCATACAAAACCCTTATAATAATATTAAATAATAAATAATAATTAATATTAATGATAAAATTCATGATGTGACCACTGCGGAGCGTAGAAAAATACTGAGTAACTTGGGAGAAATCTGCTTCCAAAAAGCAAACAATCATTTGGGATAAAAATGGAAGGGATATGGAAATTAAGGGGTGAGAAGACCCCTATTCTGGAAGCTTTTCTTTTGACCGATTTTTTTTAGGGAAGGCTCAAATGGTAGTTCTTGGCGTGTATAATTGAGATGAAAAATAAAACTTACTATGTTACGATTTTAAAAAGTATCTTGTAACGTCACTTACACTGTTAGAAATTTTCGGAAAATTCCGACACATTTAAGAAGCTAAAGTAACTGAAATTGATGAAATTATGTTACTGAACACGCAATTCAGTAACTTTTACATTAAATTCACTAAATTTTAATTGAACTTCAGAAACAGTATCTGAAAATTATAAATAGTTTCGTAAAATACCTAAATGGTAACAGAAATATAAGTTAACGTAACCGAAACAAGTCCGCAGTTGCATGCGCACTCCTCTCTTCACGATCCACCTCGGTCGCGTTCACAGCAGAGCGTGTTAGCAGACAAATTATAGTGAATTATAGTGAAGTTACACATCAATTGGAATAATATAATTCATCGTTATAACGGGCTAAGTCCCGAGATATTACCCGACTTAAACTTGAGATACAAAGTGGTAAGACAGCTATTCATTAAGATTAAATAGTATTTACTTGTAATTTAAATGACGCCCTCTTGGATATAAGTAGGTTAGGTTTGCACACTAGCTATTCGTCTGCCTTGTAATTCTTTTTTGGACAGAAATGCAACTGTTTCGTTCAAAATTCAACTATTTCCTAAAAAATGTACTTTTTGCTCAAAATTTGTATTTTTCTGTAGAAAAGTCTATTGAAATCCTTTTGGAATTTTCATTCTTCTTGGATATAAATGCAACTGTTTGGTTAGAAAGTTAACAATCTTATTAAAAAGTCATGCTTTTTGGTTGAAAATTCTGCTGTTTTGTTGAAAATTCAACTATTTTGTAGAAAATTTACTTTTTGGTTAAAAATTCTGCTGTTTTGTTGAAAATTTAACCATTTTGTAGAAAATTTACTTTTTGGTTAAATTTTAGGTCGAGTATTGAGCTCCGGCAAATTTTGCCGTATTTAAAGTTTCTAGTCCGGCAAAATTTTTGTATCAATAAGGAACATTCTGTTCTGATTATATTTTTTGCTACTTTGGAAAAATAGTAGAATAGTTTACTATTTTATCATAAAATGAGGAATATTAAGTTATAAATACACACAAAGTGTCATATAATCAAGGACATTACACACTGAAAGCACACAAAAGAATTGCCCATCACTTCATTATTCCTATAATAATACACTTTATCACTAATTTGCGAATTGTTTATCTTCAGATTCGAATCACGAATTCTCACGATCACTCTTCTGTGACCAGTGACTAAAATGCCGTACTACAAATTTAAAATACGGCAAAAAATGCCGTATCTGTATACACTTCGTAAATTTTTTCCTAATTAAAAATGCATCTGCTTCAAGAGAAGTTTTATCTTTATTGGATAAAAATGCAACTGCGTTTGGTTGAAAATAACATTATATTGTAAAAAATTCATACTTGTGGTTGAAAATTCTACTGTTTTGTTGAAAATTCAACTATTTCGTAGAAATTTTACTTTTTGTTTAAAATTCAAATTTTGGCGTTAAAAAATAAACTGAAGGCTTTTCTGGATGCAAGTTCAACTTTTAAAAAAAATGTGTCCTTCTTTCAATTAAAAATTCATAAGTTTTAGTACAAATTTCATCTTTCTTGGATAAAAATTCAACTATTTGGAAGAGAATTGAACTATTTCGTTAAAAATGCATCCCTTTTGGTATAAAAATTCGTCCTTTTGGATGAAAATATAACTTTGTTCGTAGAAACTTATTTTTTGTTGAAAATTTCATATTTTGATTTCGGAAAGTCAACTGGAAGCTTTTCGGGATGAAAATTCAACTACATATTTTTTTAAAGTTTATTTTCTTTCTAAATAAAAATTCATCTGCTCAAGAGAAATTTCCTATTTTTTGGATAAAAATGCAACTATTGGGTATAGAATTCAACAATTATGTTAAAAGGTCATCCTTTTTGGGTAAAAATTCGTTTTTTTGGATTCAACATTCAATTTTTTTCGCAGAAACTTATTTCTTGGTTAAAAATTCATATTTTGGTAGTGGAAAGTCAACTAAAATCTCTTTTAACAGAAAATCAAACTCTCGTTCGAAATTTTTGATTCTTATTTATAAATTCATCCGCTTTGGTAGAAATTTCTTTTTTTTTTTGTAATGCAACTTTTTGGTAAAAAATTCTTCTTCTTTGCTTGAGTATTCAACAATCTTATTTGAAAGATTTGGTTGAATCACTTTATTAAGAAATCATTTTTTTCGAACAGTTATATTTTTAGTTGAAAATTCATCTCTGTGATTGAAAGTTTTACTATTTTGTTGAAAATTAATTTGTTCAAATTGAAAATTCAACTACTTGGGTAAAAGTTAAACTACATTGTTGAAAATTTATTTGTTTGATTGAAGGCTTATGTCTTTGGTTAAAAATTTAAATGTATAGTGGAAAAGTCTTTTTTTTTAATTAATTTTTTGGTTGAAAATGTAACATTTCTATTTTTTAAGATTGATATTTTTTAATTGAAATTTCTCCTTTTTTGGTAGGAAAAAAATAATTTTCTTGGTTTAAAATTTCCTTTTTGTTGTGTAAAAATACATCAGTTTCGCGGAAAAATAATTTTTCGCTGAAGTCATAATTTTTTGCTGAAGTCATATTTTTTGTATTTAAATTCAATTTTTGTAGAGAAAATTCGTCTTTTTGTTGATTCAAATATAAACTATGACACTTTTTGTTGGGTATTTATATTTTTAGGTTGAAAATTCAATTATGACTATATACGATCGAATTTTATATGTAAATAACTACGTATATATATTTATGTTATATAATATACTCAATTGATCAAATGTGAAAGAAAACTTCTAATCATAAAAGATGGGCTTTGATTACATATTTGATACAATGAGTGTACGTATTATTATAACATAGATACATAAGAAAGTCGTTTGTAATAACTTCACTCGTATTCTTCTTCCATTTATATTCTCAGGGCAAATATATACTACACATTTTATATTAAAATGAATGAACCGAAAAAATTTTTTCAACCCCTTGAAATTTTCAGTTACAGTAACTGAAAATTCCTAAACTGTAACAGAATTTTCCGAAACATGTAACTGAAGCTGTATGCAGTTAACGTTGCTGAAATTTCTGTTACAGTTTAGGAAAATTTAGAAACGGTTTCTGCATAAAGCTTTAGTGACGTGTCTCTGAAAATTCCTACAGAAATTTCTAACAGTGTAGATACGATTTTTGCAGTAATTAGGAACTTTAATTTTAGTAACTTTGAATTTACTTTGCGTTTTTTTATATTATCTTCTATTAAGAGAGGTTTATGGGTCATTTATGGGTAGAAAATAATTCTTTTTTTGTCGAGGATTCAGCCGGTTTCTTGGAAATTTGTCTTTTTTGGTTGAATGCAACTGTTTGATTTCAAATCAAAACCTTTTTTTAAAATAATATTATAGTAATAATAATAATTATTATATTTTTCAATAAGGATTTATCTATTCTGATCAAAGTTTAACCACTTGGTTGAAAATTTATGTATTTTGTTAAAAATTCAACTATTTTTATGAAAGTTCGACTATTTGGCTGAAATGCAACTTTTCTGTTAATGATTCATATTTTCTGTTTGAAAATGCAACTGTTTTGTAGAAAATGCATCTTATTGTCTTGAAAATTCCACAATTTAATTTTAATTTTTTTTTCTTTTTTATTTCGAAATTTGGCTTTTTCTTTTCAAAATGTATCTCTTGGTAAAAAAAAAAATATTTTTTTTTTCGTTGAATACAACTGTGGTTGATATCAAATCAAAATCTTTTTTGGTTGAAATAATATTAACTGTTATATTTTTCGTTGGGAATTCATCTCTGTTGGTTGAAAATTCATTTATTTTGTAAAAAAATTCAACTATTTTATTTGGTTGAAAAGTCACTTTTTTGTTGAAAATTCGCCTTTTTGGTTTGAAAATTCAGCAATTTAGTGGAAATTTTTTTTCCTTACTCTTTCAAAATTTATTTTTTTCGATTCAAAATTGATGTCTTCTCGTGAACAATCTAATTTATTTTGGTTCAAAATTCAACTGTTTTATAGAAAATTCGTCTTTTTTGTTGAAAATTCAACAATTCAGTGGAGATTTTTCTTCTTTCTTGCTTCAAACTTTGGCTTTTTCGTTTCAAAATTTATCTTTTCTGGTGAAATAATCTCATTTATTTTGGTTGAAAATTCAACCATTTTGTGGAAATTTTTTTTTTTTTCGTTGAATTCAACTGTGTTTGATTTCAATCAAAATCTTTCCGGGTTGAAATAATAAAAACTATTATATTTTTCGTTGAGAATTCATCTATTTTGATTGAAAGTTCATGTATTTTGTAACAGATTCAACTATTTTATTTGGTTGAAAAGTAACTTTTTTGTTGAAAATTTGCCTTTTTGGTTTTAAAATTCAGCAATTTAGTGGAGATTTTTTTTTCTTTTTTGGTTCAAAATTTGGTTTTTTCGTTCTGAGAATTTATCTCTTCTGCTGAAATAATCTAATTTGTTTTGGTTAAAAATTCAATTAATTTGTGGAAAATGCGTTTTTGTTTTGTTTTTTTTTTTGCTGAATTCAACTGTGTTTGATTTCAATCAAAATCTTTTTTGGTTAAAATAATAAAAACTGTTATATTTTTCGTTGAGAATTCATCTATTTTGATTGGAAGTTCATGTATTTTGTAAAAAAATCGACTATTTTATTTAGTTGAAAAGTAACTTTTTCGTTGAAAATTTGCCTTCTTGGTTTTAAAATTCAGCAATTTAGTGGAGATTTTTTTTTTCTTTTTTTGTTCAAAATTTGGTTTTTTCGTTCTGAAAATTTATCTCTCCTGTTGAAATAATGTAATTTATTTTGGTTAAAAATTCAATTAATTTGTGGAAAATGCGTTTTTTTTGCTGAATTTAACTGTGTTTGATTTCAATCAAAATCTTTTTCAGTTGTAGTGATAAAAACTATTAAATTTTTCATTGAGAATTCATCTATTTTGGTTGAAAATTCATGTATTTTTGTAAAAAAAATTAAACTATTTGATTTGGTTGAAAATGACTTTTTTGTTGAAAATTTACATTTTCAATTCGAAAATACAACTCTTCTGTCGAAAATTTGTTATATTAGCTTGAAAATTCATTTTGGTTATAAATTAAACTATTTTTTTTCAAATGAATTTTTTGTTGTTGAATTAAACTGTGTTTGAATTCAAACCAAAACAGTTTTTTGGCTGAAATAATATAAACTTTTATATTTTTCTTTGAGAATACATTTATTTTGGTTCAAAATTCATGTATTTTGTAAAAAATACAACTATTTTATTTGATTGAAAAGTAATTTTTTTGTTGAAAATTAGCCTTTTTGGTTGGGAAATTCAGCAATTGAGTGGAGATGATTTTTTTTCTTTCTTGATTCGAAATTTGGTTTTTTGTTTAAAAATTTATCTCTTTTGGTAAAAAAAATCTGATTTATTGTGGTGAAACATTCAATTAATTTGTGGAGAATTCGTTTTTTGTTGTCGAATTCAACTTCAGAAAAATCATACTTGCTCAGAATTCGTCAGAGAATAAGAATCAATCATAAATTTTTAGGTTGAATAATTTTAAGCCACTCTTATCAATCCCCAAAGAAAACCCCATAAGTGACAAATTTGAATTTGACGTAAAATTACGATTTATTAACGCTTTTTAAACGTTTTTTAAAAATAAATAATTATTAATCGGTAATTTAAGAATACTCAGGCATTTGTTGACTAATGTTCAATTGTCTAAACAATTTTAATTTGTTTGAATATTTGTCTTTTTTCACTTAACTCGTGAAATTAACATATTTTCTAGACTTTATGAGATATTTATTCAAAGATAACAGTGAAATAATTTGTTTAAATAATTTCACAATTATTTAAATAATACGTATTTGTTCAATATATATTTCACTCAAAAAAAAGCAGGAAAAACATTTTATCTCACTAAATTTTTGACAACTTTCAATATTTTTAACTACTGATTTGTTTATTATGAATACTTGTAGATGTTCAAACAAATACAAATTGTTCAAACAATTTTTCTGTCAACATATTTTATTCTTGCCATTTTTCGAAAGATTGAAATATTTTTATGTTCTACTTTGCTTTTTAAGAATACTCTTAAAGGTTTGAACAAATTAAAATTGTTTAAACAATTGAATATAAGTTTAAAAATGACTGGATATTATTAAATTACCGATTAATGATTATTTTTTTTTTTTAGTTCTCGAACAGCGTCAATAAACCGTAAAATTACGTAAAATTCAAATTTGTCACGTATGGAGTTTTCTTTGGGGACCCCTAAGAGTGGCTTAAAATAATCCAACCCCAAAATTCATGATTGATTCTTATTCTCTGATGAATTTTGAACAATATACTGAAGCACGGAATTATTTGTAACGTATTATCGCGTTTAAATATTAGATTTACAAAAAGCTGACTTTTTCCTATGTTAAATCAATGGGAAATTTCATGGTCTTTGCGCGACCCCTAAATATTAACCGATTTTGCTCAAATTTGGAGATTTTTTTTTGGGCATTCAAACAAAACTGGGGGGTGAGAGCGGAGAAATTTGAGAAAAAAATCCACTAAGTACAGATAAGAACCACCCTAATGTATATTGTTGTTCTAGAAAATTTTGTACGGTAGGGCTGATGTGAAACGTGCTTTCAAGCCGTGACTTTCAAGGCTTCTCAAAACGAGCTGAACGTCTTGAAAAAATTGATGAAATCTAAAAAAATTCACAGACGCTCCTTAAGGTGTTCAGAATGCAAGGGAGTTTGTCAAATTTCAAAATATGAAATTGTTTACTAATTACAGACCGTTTTCCACAAACATCATCTTGGAAAGGAATAATGATAGGAAGTTGTTTTATGGCTTAATTAAGATGTGCAGTTTTGTAACACGATTGAATTAGCAACAATAGTTGTGAAATGGATCCTTTTTCTAACACTTTTTATACGGTGGCTACTCTTATTATATCCCGAAATATGCGTAAATGTTTATTTCGCGAAATATTGATCTGATTTCATTTTTTCAAATTGTACTTGAATCGTGTTACAAAACTTCACATCTTAAGCCATAAAACAACTCCCTATCATTATTTCTTTCCAAGATGATGTGTTTTTGGGAAACGGTCTGTAATAAGTAAACAATTTCATATTTCGAAATTTGGAAGACTGCGTTCCATTCCTAACACCTTAAGGGGGTCACCTCGTGTGACAGCCTTTTCTTAAAGGTTTTTTCGAAATTTTTTGTAGCGAAATTGAAAACACACAGAGTTTCAACATTTTTACTATATATTTATTCAGTCTTTAGTAGCGGCTCTGAATTTTTATATGCAAAAATATGATCTTGATCGCGAGTTTCATTGAGCGAATGGCAACCCATTTGAAAAACAGGTAGGAAAACGGCGTCCATGATTCTGTCAGAGTGGCTTATCCGAAATCAAAAAACGAAATTGGATGTTAATATATATGTGGATGGCTATCGCCGGAACTAGGATTTTTTGAAAATCTTGAAAATTTAATTTTCTATATGCTTTCAAACATTAAGACCCAAAATTTCATGATTTTTTGCGACTGTTTCTTTATGAAAAAAATAAACGGTTCAATATTTTTTTAAACCCTAGTTCCGGCGATAGCCGTACGTGTGCTGAATGTACCATTAAAATTTGAAAGCAATCGATTGAACCGTTTTTGAGAAATCATGGTCGCCAGTTTAAAAAATGTAGCTTCGAGAAAAACGCGTATGAAAATTCGGGTGTTATAGCTGTTACGCTGCTGACTGTAAAGCAAAACTAAGGAACCGTTACAGTCAATTTGAGTTTTAGATTAAACACCTTAACTTTTTACTGCTGTAACTTTCCAACGACTTCGAATTTCGGAAAATTACTTTACCAGTATATTCTATACATTCTCTCGATTGGATTCATGCAAAAACAAAAAAATCTATTTTTTGAAACCGTCACACGGGATGACCCCCTTAAGGAGCGTCTGTGAATTTTTTTAGATTTTTCAGGACGCCCAGCTCGTTTTGGATAGCCTCGAAAGTCAAGGCTTAAAAAAAGAGCCGCCAAAACCCTGTTTTTCAGCCGACTTTAGTAACTGTAACTATTTACTCAAAAAAATTAACTTACCCAACAATGCACTTGAATTAGATGATGTTATTTGGTATCGACCAGGTGATAAAATTAATTAGAAGATGTTAATATTCTTGGTATACTGGTCCAAAAAATTTTTATTAGAGAAACTTCAACGTTTCGCCCTTCGACGAAGGGCCTCCTGAGATGTATCACCTAGATAAAAATTTGTTTCTTATGTAAATTTTTTACATAGAAGGTTGGAAGAAAACGTATGAATATGGAACGAGCCAACAATACAGATGGATTCTTTCAAAGGATTGGAAATGAAGAAATGGTCAATAATTTAAGAAAATGGAGTAAATTAAGTAAGTTGATGAATTATGTGCCAAACTTACATTTTAATTTCAAGAAAAGTATAAATCAATTCCGTTTTTGCAATATGAGAATGAAAGTAAAAATTCTAAATACAGAGATTAGAGATATCTGTTTGTTGATTAATAGTAATCAGGATTTTAAACTTAATTTAGAAAAAGTTATTTTAGAAACTTTGGATTTACGATTTATTTGAAGAATTTAGAGATACACAGTTAGTTTATTTAAATAGATATGGAAAGGGCCTTATTGAAAAATCAATCATGAAATACAAATGGACATTACAAAAATATCATAAGCATAGAAATATGTCTTTTAATTCAAAATGGCTATTGAATTTATCGAATGAAACAATTCCTGATGATGTTGCATTCTATTTGAGTCTTGGGCAAAAGTTTAGCACGATACCTGTTAACAAAAGTAATATTATCGAAAGGTCTCTATAGCTGATAGCGAAGAAAAAATGTACATGATTGATGCGGAATATGTGAATGATACAAGATCAGAAGTTAATAATATCCTCACTAGATATATGTTGAGTAATTTTTCAAATGGTAAAGATTTTGAGTATGTGGATCTGGCTCTAAAATTCAAAAAGCTTCTTAAGGATAACGATCAAATTCTAGTAACTCGTGCAGATAAAGGTAATGTGACTGTAATTATGGAAAAACAGGATTATATTAGAAAATGTGAAATTTTACTTGAAGACAAAACTACCTACATAAAAATAAATACAGATCCAACAAATGAAGTTAAAAGAGAATTAAATTCAATTATCGGTAATATGATTAAAACCAACATTTTAGATCAAAATTTAAATAAATTTTTAAAAAGTTACAAAGGTGTTTCCCCTAAATTCTATGGGTTACCGAAGATACACAAAGAAGGAACACCTATGAGACCAGTAACGTCCTTCATAGGATCACCTTTATATAATTTATCAAAATTTATTCGCAATTCGTTTCAAAAAACTTTAGGAAAAACGAGTACTTTTATAAAGGATAGTTTTGACTTTGTAGAAAAGATCAATAAGATTGAAAATATTCCTGAGGATTTTGAGTTGATATCACTTGATGTTACGCCTTTATTCACTAATATTTCACACAAGCTTATTGTTGCTAATATAAAGAAAGAATGGCCACAGATAAGTGATCACACCTGTCTTTCTCAGGGATCTTTCATAACACTTCTGAGATTTTGTCTTGAAAATGCTTACCCTGTTTTCAACAATAAGTTCTGCAGACAAACATTTGGTGTACCCATGGGCTCTCCTATATCAGCTGCGGTGTCCAATTTGATCATGGAAAATCTAGAAAGTAGTATTCTCAAAAATGTTCCATACAAAGTAAAGTTTTTCTTTCGCTATGTGGACGATGTTTTGACTTGTGTTCATAAGAACAATATCGATGATTTGTTGAAAAGGTTCAACAAATTTAACACAAGGCTTAAGTTTATTATAGAAAGAGAAAATAACATGAGTATAAGCTTTCTAGACTCTTTAGTAAAAAGAGACAATGGCAAATTGAGCACCGACTGGTATAGGAAGCCCACATAGTCAGGAAGGTATCTGAATTTGAATACATTTGCACCCTTGCAATACAAAATCATTGTGGTCAATTCCTTGGTTGACAGAGCAGTTAGACTTTCTGACCATACATACAAAAATAAAAATCTCGATTTAGTCACAAAAACTTTAATTGAAAATAATTATCCTAAAAATTTTATAACTAAGCTTATGAACAAAAGGTTGAAACATATTGAGGATAGAAACAAAAATAATTACAACGATGGAGAAAAGTTTTTGATATTACCATACACAGCAATGTACAGTAATAATTTAAAAATAGTGTTCGAAAAATTGGGTTTTAAAGTCGTTCTACGTTCTGACCATGATGGTTTTAAATGTTTTAATAACGGTAAGGATCCGTTAAAAAAGGGTTTGAAGACACATGTGATCTATGGTGTTAACTGCATGGGTTGCAAATGTGTTTATATTAGCCAATCGGAAAGAAATATCGATACCAGAATGAATGAGCAGAAATACGATTGCAGGCACGACGATAGGAGCACGGCATTGGTGTATCATTCTCATACGAAGCATCATCAGTTCGATTTTGAACATGTGAATATACTAGGTGTTGAAGTAAATAAGAAACAAAGATTATTCAGAGAAATGTTTCATATAGCGAAGAATAAATTTTCCGTAAACAAAAGGACTGACATCGAAGGTCTGAGTGGTGTATATTTAAACTTAATTAATAATTCTAATAATTGTTGATTATTAACACCCATAGCTGTCGATTTTATAGCATACTGCTGTTCATAGAATTAATTTCAACCTAATATAAATTGCAATATCTAACTTAATTACTCTAGAAACAAGCTATATAGCTACGATAAGATATTAAGAGAGAATCCGTTTTCCTATCTCATGTATGACGTGTGATATATAATGCTCACACAACAGACCATTGAGCAGCGAATCAAATTTATTCTGTAACCACTTTGTCTATACGACATTAATTCTCTGTATTTGAGAAATGTCACTTGCTTTTGCTTGGCTAAAGGATAATGTGATGGCCCACCAATATTTGTAAATTAACATCCTGATAATGCCAATACAGTATGCAAGTCATTTCATTTTTATTTTTTATATTTTTTAACATCTACTGCATCAGTTTTTAGACAAATTTTTTATAATTTTAAACAAAAAGTCGGCTAAAATGACTTGCTCCAGGATCTTACTTTACTCCGGAATTTTTCTTTATATTGACATGATTCATTAACATGGTAAAGAATTTACATAAGAAAAAAATGTTCACTTCGTTTTTTATACGGTGTGATATTTTTGATGTCTTCTGTGTCTAGGCGATACATATTAATACGACTGAGGAGGCCTTTCGTCGAAGGGCGAAACGTTGAAGTTTCTCTAATAACATTTTTTTGGATCAGTATACCAACAATATTAACATCTTCTAATGAATGCACCAGAATCACTTTCAAACCTTCCTTTTTTTGTGAATCCTCCTAGAAAGGTCTTCATTTTAAAAACAAATTTAATATTATTCTAATTTCCTGTTTGAAATTTAATTCTTCCTTTTTCTGTGGCAATAATCCTACTGTTCCGAATATTAGGTTATTTTCAGATGGGCCGAATTTCGTATTACCTTCATCCTATTCCTGTTAAATGCCTTCTTTCCAAAACCTAATAATCCTTGCCCAGCTCTCCAGCGCAGCGTCCCCGAGTTCTCAATCGAAATTGGTTCGCGAATCAGGGTAAGCAGTCGAGTGGGATTGAGTCAGTGAGTTTGAATTTTTCAGTGAGGAAAGCAATCCGGGAAAGCCAGAGAGAATATTCGAAAGGAAAATCCACTCTCGAGGGAAAAAGGTAAAAATCCTGATTAGGAGACTAATGAAGGGAATCGTTAAAAAGAAAAAGGAAATTTAAGTCAGAGAGGATTAATTAAAAAATTCTTGTGGACATTTTGTAATACAATTTATAATAATTACATTTTCATTTAATGCAGGGTATATTGAGTTAGGATGACGTGAAAAAGGATACTCGAAAGGTGTAGAGAAAATTATCTGAGAGAAAATCCACTTTCAGGAAAAGGGAAAAAAATCCTGATTAGGGCAATCGTTAAGAAGGAAAAGCTAATTTAACATAGAGAAGATTTATTTTTAAATAGCGGTTAAACTATCCAATATACTTTATAATAACAGACTTCACACTCTTTCTTCTATTCCCCTTTTTTCCACTTTTTGGAAAAATCTGTTTTTTCTCCTTTTTTTAATAGATTGCTCCTTTTCTCTTTTTTTTTTTGCCTAAATGCAAACTGAATTAATAGAAGCCAATAAGAGAATCCAAATATTTTTTGTTAAAAATTCAAACATTTTCGTCTTTTTGGATAGGAAATTTGTCCTTTCGGATTGAAAATTGATCTTTTTTGATTTGAAAATTAACTTTTTGGTTGAAACTTTACTTTTTTGTTGAAAATTCATATTTTTGGGTTAAAAATTCTACTTTTTTGTAGAAATATCATTTTTCTTTTATTAAAAATTAATATTCTCGGGTAAAAATTCATATTTTAGGATAAAAATTCAAATTTGGTTGAAAATTCGCATATTTTGGTAAATTCAATCTTTTTCGGTCCAAAGTTAAGCTACATTATTAAGAAATTATCTTTTTGGTTGAAAATTCATCATCTAAGTTGAAAAAACACCTGTTTGGTAAAAATTTAACTATCTTGTTCAAAATTCATCTTTCTTGGGAGAAAATGATTCTTCTTGATTGAAGATTCACCAATTTGATTGAAAATTCAACTTTTCCGTGGAAAATTGTTTTTCTTTTTATTTCTTAAAAATTCGTATTCTTAACTCAAAATTTAAGAAATCCATTTTTGATTGAAATTTAAACTATTTTTTTGACAATTTGTATATTTTGTTACAAATTTGTCTGCATTGGTATAAAATGAATTTTCTTGGATAAAAAATAACTATTTTTTAAATTCATTTTTATTTTGGTTGAAAATTTATCTTGGTAGAAAATTTTTATTCTTGGTTGAAGATTCACCCTTATAATTGAAAATTTAATTATTTCGTTAAAAACCGTTTTTTCGTTTGTTAAAAATTCATCTTCTGACTGAAAATTTGAAAATTCCACTTTTTGTTGAAAATTCGACTGTTTGTTTGAAAACGTATGTACATACTTTGTAGAAAATTTGTCTGCTTCTGTAGAAAATTAATTTTCGTGATTAAAAATGAACTATTTTCTTGAAAGTTTGTTCTTATTTTTGTTGAAAATTTGTTTTTTTTTTCGTTAAAAATTGTTTTTTTTTTGTTTGTTTAAAATTTATTTTTTAACTGAACATTCAAACATTCAAGTTTTGGTTGAAAATGAAATTTTGTTTTAAAAATTCATGTATTTTGTTGAAAATTCGTTTTTATTTTGGTTGAAGATTTGTCTGTTTGTCTTTTAGGTTGAAAATTCAACTACTTGGTTAAAAGTTCATCTTTCTTAGTAGAAAATGATTCTTTCTAATTGAAGATTCACCTCTTTGATTGAAAAGTTAACTATG
The DNA here is from genome assembly GCA_932178445.1 of Andricus quercusramuli. Classification (NCBI taxonomy): domain Eukaryota; kingdom Metazoa; phylum Arthropoda; class Insecta; order Hymenoptera; family Cynipidae; genus Andricus; species Andricus quercusramuli. Next base: position 152,670 of record CAKNXH010002343.1, on the reverse strand, counting down.
TCATTGAAAATTGTGTTTTTTTTTTAGTCAAAAATTCTATTTTTCATTATAAATTAAACTATTCTTGTTTAAATTTTATATTTTGTTTAAAATTTGTCTGCGTTGGTAGAAAATTAATTCTCTTGATTGAAAACTATTTTGTTATAAATTCATTTTTATTTTGGTTGAAAATTTATCTTTCTTGGTAGAAAATTCTTCCTCTTGGCTGAAGATTCACGTCCTTAACTGAAAATGTAAAAATTCCATTTTTTATTATTAATTATAGATTTTTTTTCAAACTTCTATATTTTGTTGAAAATTTGTCTGCTTTGGTAGAATATAAATTTTCTTGGTTGAAAATTATTTTCTTGAAAACCAATTTTTATTTTGGTTGAAAATTTATCTTTCTTCGCAGAAAATTATTCTTTTTGGTTGAAAATTCACGTCCTAGATTAAAAATTTAACTATTTCTATAAAAGATGTTTTTTTTTGTTCGAAATTCAATTTTTAACTGAAAATATTTTAATTAGTTTTATTTTGTTGGAAATGAAACTATTTTTTCAGAAATTCATGTATTTTGTTAAAAAATTGTCTGCTTTGGTAGAAAATTAATTTTCTCGTTTGAAAATTAATTATTTTGTTGGAAAAATTAAACTATTTTGTTAGAAAATAATTTTTTTCACATCAAAAGTTCATCATCTTAGTGGAAAAGTCACCTTCGTGATTGAAAATTTAACTGTTTTGTTAAAAATTCTTATTTTTTTTTGGTTGTAAATAAATTTTTTTAAACTAAAAAATTATCAATTCCATTTTTGGTTGAGTCTCAAGCTATTTGTTTAAAAATTCATATATTTGGTTGAAAATTTGTCTGCGTTGGCAATAAATGAATTTTTTTGATTGAGAATTAACTTTTTTGTTAAAATTTCATCGTCTCCTGAAAATGTCGTCTTTTTGAGCAGAATATTCAACTTTTTCTTAACGCAACAGATTTTGATTAAAGTACAATTTTTTTTGTTTAAAAAGTGGATCATTTGATTTTACATTAATCTTTGTAGGTTAAAAATTCATCCTTTTCGTTTAAAATTATCTCTTGGTTGAAAAATCGTGATTTTAGGTTTTTCACTTTTGCTTGACAGATCAACTATTTGTTCGTAAATTCAGCAGTTTAGTTCCAAATTAATTTCTTATTTTTTCAACTCTTTTGTTAAAACTTCATCTTTCTTGGATGAAAATGATCTTTTTTGTTGAAAATTCAACTTTTTTTTCAAAATTCAATATATCTTGACTTTACTTCTCAGGAATGTGGAAATTCATCATTTTTTCTCATTCATTTGATTTCAGATTTCCAAAAATTTTGTAAACATGTTTTTCTCGAAAATAAGAATTTTTCATAATATGCGCAAAAGCTGAAATCTGGGTTATTTTCTAATTTAAAATTGATTTCCACTTCGTGAAACTTTGGAAGCGCATTTTGCGAACCCCTTTATTTCCATCAGGAGCCCCAGGAGGTTCGAAGATTAATTACAGGGGGTCAATTATGTATGATTTCACATTTCATATTTCACTTCATATTTTTTACATGTCAGTGCTTTTGTTGCCAAATTTACGTCTTATTTTGAACACTTTTTCAACCCCTCATTTTTTCGTCGTAGATCATCACACAAAGAATGAAGCCCCTAGGGGCCTAGAATGACGTCACAAATACGAACACCCTTCCCCCTTTTAAGTCCGAATTTATTTCTCAAATTAATTTATTAGGTAGGACATTGAATTAAATATGAAACTCTTGAGATTCCAAGTCGAAATATATTACATTTTGAAAAAAATAGTTGAATTTTCAATCAAAAAGATCATTTCTATCCAAGAAAGATGAAGTTTTAACCAAAGAGTTTTAAAAAACAAAGACATTAATTTTGAAACAAAAATCTGCTTTTACAACCAAATAGATGAAATTTTAAGAAAAAGTAACGAATTTTCAAAATAATATGTTAAAATTTTATCCAAATTGTCAAATTTTCAAAAAAATTGAAATTTAACCAAAAGCAGTTGCATTTTCAACCACATTGTTGAATTTTTTATCCAAGAAGACGTATGTTTAACAGTTGATGTTTGAACCTGAAGAGGTACATTTTTAACAAAAAAATATTATTTCTCAACCGAATAGTTGAATTTTCCACAAAATGATTTTAGACCAAACTGTTGAATTTGTAAGGAAATAGTTAAACTTTTTTTGAAGCAAAAGAACCGAATTGTTAACCAAATAGTTGATTTTTCAACCTACAAAGACGACCTTTAAAACAAATGGTCGAATTTTCAAATGAAAAAGAATTAACTTAAATCACATAGAATTACATTTTTAAACAAATAGTCGAATCTTTAAGCCAGAAAGATGATTTTTTTGAAAAGACAGTTGAATCCTACACCAAGAACTTTTCTACCAAAAAAAATTAATTATCTACCCAAGAAAGATGGAATATCTACCCAAAAAAGATGAATTTTTAATCCAAAAAGACAAATTTTCCAGAAAATAATTGTTGAATTTTCGAAGAAAAAAGACTTTTCAACAGAAAGTTCAATTTTCAACAAAACAGTTTAATTTTTAAGTAACAGGGACGAATTTTCAACAATAAGGTTACATTTTGAATCTGATAGTTGGATTTTCAATCTACAAACATGAATTTTCAAACAAAAAAGAATTAACGTCAATCAGAAAGAATTGCATTTTTAAACAAATAGTCGAATCTTCAAGCCAATAACATGAATTTTTTTAGAAGACAGTGAATCTTAATTTAAGAACTTTTTCAAATAAAAAAGATTAATTTTCTACCCAACAATGATGAATTTTCAATCCAAAAAGATAAAATTTCAAGAAAGCAGTCAATGGTTTTTTGAAGAAAAAATATGAGTTTTCAACAAAATAGTTTAATTTTCAAAAATATCATTCTATTTTTAACAAGATAATTAAATTTGTGACCAGATAATTAAATTTTTTACATACGAAGATACATTTTCAGCCGTATAGTTTCATTTTCAACCAAATAGTTTAATTTTCAAGCCAAAAGACAATTTTTTTAGAAATCAAAAGAAACGAATTTTTAATTGCATTTTTAAACAAATGGTCAAATCTTCAACCGAAAAGACGAATTTTCTCAGAAGATAGTTGAATTTTCAATTCGAAAGAACAAATTTTCTATGAAAAAGAGAATATTTAACAAATTAGTTGAATCATCAACAAAGTAGTTAAATTGTAACAAAATAATTAAATTTTCAACAGAATAGTTAAATTCTCAACTAAAGTGTTTAATCTTCAAAGAAATGAATTTTCAAGAAAGAAATTCAACTTTTAACCAAGTAGTTGGATATTCAATAAAAAATATTAATTCTCAAGGAAAAATATAATACATAGTTGATATTTCAACATAGAAAAGATTTTAATTTTAAATCAAAACCATTTGAGTTCTACCAAAACCGAATAATTTTCAACAAAATAGGAGAATCCTCAACCAAACCAGTCAAAAATTCTATTCAATCCTTTGAAGGAAAAAAAAAATTCCAGGATTAAATTTTTTTTTTATGAAAAATCACTTTTTTATAGAATTTTTTTTTTCGTGGAGGATTCATCAATTTGGTTTAATAGTAAAAAATTAAACTTGAAAATATAACACCTAAAATTCAGAAATGTACTTAAAATCAGAGATGAACCTAAATTCAGCAATTTGAAATTTTAGATTATTAAGTACACTTTTTTACTGCGTAAGTTAATTCTTTTTTTTTTAGAAGTCTCCTATTATATTTTTGGTGGGAAATTCATTTTTTTGGATTGAAAATTCAACTATAAATGAAATATAAATCTGTTTTCGTCTGTACAAAATTGCATTTTTTTAAAGTGAAAATTTAACTATTCTAGGTGAAAATTCATCACTTTAGTTGGAAATTTGTCTCGTTACTAGAAAGTTGAACTATTTTGTTGATATTTTTCTTTATTTTTCTGTTGAAAATTAATTTTTTTATCTCAAAATTTAAGTATTTTAGTTGAGAATTCCCAACTTCAGCAGAAAACTCATCTCGTGTTTTAAATTTGAACTATCGTATTGAAAATACTTTTTTAAATATTAGTATCTTAACTGGTGATTCAAAATTAAATTGCTTTGTTGAAGGTTTTTTTTTCGGTTACAAATTCGACCATTTTTGAAAAAAAATTTAACTATTTGGTTAAAAATTAACTTTTTTGTTGAAAATTCAACTGTTTAGTAGAAAATTTATGTATTTTGTTGAAACTTTGTCTTTTGTGGTAGAAACTAAATCTTCTTGGTGACTTATTCACCTTTCTGTTGAAAATTCGTGTATTTTGTTAAAAAGTAGTCTCTTTCCTTCGAAATTCATTTCTTTGACTTAAAAATTAATTTTTTTAATTGACAATTAATTTGTTGACTTTAGCTTAAAGATCAATTTTCTTCATTGAAAATTCAACTATTTGTTTGAAAAATTTTGTATTTTGTTACAAATCATTCTTTTTGGTAGAAAAGTAATCTTTTTGGTTGAAAATTTATTTCTTTGGTTGAAAATTGAACTATTTCATTGAAAATTTATTTTATTTATCCAACTGAAAATTGAACTATTCTATTTTTTATTGCAAAATTATCTTTCTTAGTTGGAAATTCATCTATTTAAAAAAAACATTCTTGGTTGAAATTTCATTTCTTTGGTTGAAAATTAGCTTTTCATCCATTTTCTTTTAATTCCAGTTTTGGTCGAAATTTTTTTAGACATTTAATCTTTTTGGTCTAAAACTCATCTGTTTGGTTGAAATTTTAACTATTTAATTGTAAATTTATTTTATTACGTTAAAAACTTATTTCTCTGACTCTCGCTTTAACTTAAAATTAAGCTATTCTTTTTTTTTTGTTAATTTATTTTTTTTCAGTTGAAAATGTATCTATTTTGTTGAAAATTTGTATTGTTTGTTATAAAACTCATCTTCTGGGTTGGAGGTTCAACTATTTGGCAAAAAATTCACTTTTTTGATTGGAGATCAAAAAATGTAGCTATTCCATTTTTCGAGAAAATTTATCTTCTGTAGAAAATGCTTAATTTTTTACTGCAAATTCCAATTTTTTCTTCAAAAATTCGTCTTTATGTTTTGAAAACTGAACATTTTGGATGATTTTTTTGTATTGGATGAAAAATCTTTCTTTGTTGAAAATTGAGCTCTTTTGTTGAAAATTCGTATTCTTTATATAATTTAATAGTTTCTTATTGAGAATTAGAATTTTTTCGTGGAAATATCAATTATTGCACTGTTTGTTGAATTTTTTTTTTAATAAAGATTCCTCAGTTTGGTTTAAAATGTTACTATTTTGTTGGAAATTTCATTTTTCTTGCTTAACAATTAATTATTTTAACGGAAAGTATAATAATAAATTTTTAATTTTTGTCAGTTCTACTGTGCACGAAATTTTGGCCAAAATTCAAAAAGTCTATGGATTCGGCTAAAAATAGATACTCGGGGTCTTTGGGGTCGCTGATTACGGATATTTAGTCGAAAATTCAAAATTCGAAATGGAGGACTCAGTATGGCGGCGAAGATTTTGAAAATATATGGAATCGACTAAAAATAGTTAGTCGGGGGGTTTTGGGGTCGCTGATTACGTATAAGCAGTCAAAAATTCAAAATTCAAAATTCAAAATGGCAGAATCAATATGGTGGCGAGGATTTTGAAAATTATATGAAAGCGACTAAAAATAGTTACTCGGGGGTTTTTGGGGTCGCTGATTACCAACATGCAGTGAAAAATTCAAAATTCGAAGTAGCGGACACAATATGGTGGCGAAGAATTTTGAAAAATATATGGAATTGGCTAAAAATAGTTACTCGGGGGTTTCTGGGGTCGCTGATTACGAATATGCAGTGAGAAAATTCAAAATTCAAAATGGCAGACTCAATATGGCGGCGAAGAATTTTGAAAAATATATGGAATTGGCTAAAAATAGTTGCTCGCGGTTGTTTGGGGGTCGCTGATTACGTATAAGCAGTCAAAAATTCAAAATTCAAAATGGCAGACACAATATGGGGTAAAATATTTTGAAAAATATATGGAATCGACTAAAAATAGTGACTCGGGAGTTTTTGGGGTCGCTGATTACGAATATGCAGTGAGAAAATTCAAAATTCAAAATGGCAGACTGAATATGGCGGCGAAGAATTTTGAAAAATATATGGAATTGGCTAAAAATAGTTGCTCGCGGTTGTTTGGGGGTCGCTGATTACGTATAAGCAGTCAAAAATTAAAAATAAAAAATGGCAGACACAATATAGGGGAAAAGATTTTGAAAAATATATGGAATCGACTAAAAGTAGTTACTCGGGGGTTTTTAGAGTCGCTGATTACGTATAAGCAGTCAAAAATTAAAAATTAAAAATGGCAGACTCAATATGGCGGAAAATATTTTGAAAAATATATGGAATCGACTAGAAATAGTTACTCGGGAGTTTTTGGGGTCCCTGATTACGAACATATGCAGTAAAAAATTCAAAAATTCAAAATGGCGGCAAAGATTTTGAAAAGTGAATGGAATTGGCTAAAACCTATTTTGTAGAGAAAGATATTCATTTGAATTTTTAATTTAAATACAGTTTTTATAAACTTTAAGAAGTTTGAATTGCGAATTTGGGACATTAACTAATGATATTCCTCGTGACTTGAAGTTGAGCCGGGATTCTTTTCTTCTAGGGAAAGACGATAGGATAAGAAGAAAGGAGAAACTCATGAGGGGATGCAAGATTGATAGGGAGGAGAAAAATTACAAGGGTGGAAATACAGGGCGAGGTTATTGCCCTTTTGAATATGATAAAGATGCATTTCTAGAAAAAATTAGGATGTCACAAAAATACAGCACATGGTGCCCCTTCAAAGTAATTTTTATGGGAAATAATATAAATTATATCCCAATGAGCTATTTTTTCATTTGAAACCAATTTATTATTTTATCTGCAACTTTTTCTGATTTTGAATTTTTGTAATTTTAATTTGTTTATTGCAGAAAGGTCTTGTATTAAATTATAACAAATTAGATTTTTAGCACCATGGATAGAAGTCCGAAGTTCTCTCAAAATAGGGGAAATAGGGAAGTTTTAACGAAAATAGGAGAATGTATTCTTTTAAATAAAATTAATGTACATGTTATATTTAATTCAATATGAAAGAATTTGAATTTCCAAGATTTCCAGTCGAAATATATTGAATTTTCAACCAAAAAATATTTGCGACCAAAAAACATTCAACCCAAAAAAATTTAGTTTTTAAGAATTAGAAAATTAATTTTTAACCATACAGTTGCATTAACAACCAAATAGTTGAACTTTCAAATTAGAAAATAGAGAAGAATTTTCAACAAGAAATATTACTTTTCTACCATAAAATATGAATTTTCTACCAAAAGAAGAAATTTCTAACCAGTTAAATTAGGCAAAGAAAACTAATGCTCAACCTTCACAATGGTGTTGAATTTTTAATGAAGAAAGATGATCTTCAACCCAAATAGTTGAATTTCAACTAGAAAAGATATTTTTGGAACCAAAAATGAAATCGTCAAATTTTCAGTTTGAAACAATTAATTTTCTACAAAAAAAATTTTTTTTAATAAATTGAATTCAATCAAAAGAGACCGATTTTTAAACTGATAGATGAATCCTCAACCAAAAAGATGAATTTTCAACAAACAAGATTAATTTTCTAATCAAAAAGACGAATTTTCAACAAAATATGTACATGAATTTTCTACCAAATAGTTCATTTTTTAACTTATGAAAATAAAATTCCAACAATTATTTGAATTGTTACATTTTCGAAAAAAATTAATTATTAACAAAAAAACACGAATTTTCAAACAAAAATGATGACTATAAAAATCGGTAAACTTTTAGCCTTTAAATTAGACAAAAAATAAACTAATCTTCAACCTTCAACAATGGTGTTGAATTTTTAATCAAGAAATATTATTTTCAACCCAAATAGTTGAATTTCAACTAGAAAAGATATTTTTTGAACCAAAAATGAAATCGTCAAATTTTCAGTTAAAAGAAATAATTTTCTACAAAAAGCGAATTTTTAAAAAGTAATTAGGAAAAATTAATTTCCAACAATTAATTAAATAGCTAAATTTTTGGATTAGACATTAATTATTAATAAAAAAACACGAATTTTCAATCCAAAAGGACGAATGGTTGCATTTTTAAGCAAAAAAGATTAAAATTGAACCAAAAACCGTGACATTTCCAAGCAGAAAGGTAATTTTTTTTTAAATTGTTTGATTTTTAACCCAAAAAGTTTAATTTTTAACGAATGTTCATTTTCAAAAGAAGGAAGACGAATTTTCAATAAAGAAAGACGATTTTTAAACAAAATAGTTCAATTTTCTATCAAATAGTTCATTTTTCAACATATATACATAAAATAAATTTCTGAGAAAAAATGGTATAATTAAATTATCGGATGACAAAATTAATTTTTGACAAAAAAAACACAAATTTTCAACCAAAAATTAGAGATTTTTATTCAAAAAGTTGAATTTTCAACCAAAAATATTTTCTGTACACCAGGAAGCTCTATCAAGAAATATTCAACCAAATTCTTGAATTTTGAAGCTAAAATGATGAATTATTCACAAAATAGTAATATTTTTAACCAGAAAATATGATTTTTGAACAAAAAAGTTAATTTTATACGAAGTAGTTAAATTTTTATAAAAAAAATATTTCAATTTTCAACCAAATATTCGAATTTTCAACCAAAAATATGAATTTTGAATAAAAAAGTTCATTTTCAAACACATAGTTTAATTTTCTCTCAAATTTTGTAATTTTCGAATTAAGGGCACGAATTCTCTATAAAACAGTTTAATTTCCAACCCGAAAATATGAATTTTCAACTGAAATGTTAAAACTTTAACAACAAAAAATGCATTTTTTAAAAAGTGGTTTAGCTCTAAACCGTCAGCCATAAATTGTTATCAATTTTCAGATAAAAAATTGATTTCTTTTCAAGAAAAAAAAAATAATTATTAAGAAAAACGTTACATTTTCAACCAAAGGGGTGAATCTTGAAGAAATGAATTTTGAACAAAGTAGTTCAGCTTCACAATAAGTAGTCGAATTTTCAACAAAAAAAAATGCATTTTTGAACAAAAAGTTAACTTTCCCTCGAAAAAAATAATTTTTCGATCGAATAGTTGAATTTTCTATCAAAATAAAGATTCATGGCTATAGTTGAAAATTCGTCTCTTTGTTTTGAAAATACAACTATTCTGTTCTTGTTCAGTTGCATATTCAACTATTTGGTGGAAAAATTATGTGTTTTGTTTAAAATTCGTCTTTTTGACGGATTTTTTTTTTTTGAAAATTCAACTGCTTGGTTAAAAATCCATTCTTTCGATTAATGATTTATCATTTGATGATGAAAAAATGCTCTCGAGCATTAAAGAGAATTTAGGGAATTTATTGTTTAAACATATATATATATCATAATTAATACATATATTTCTACAAAAAAATTCTAGAGTGGAATAAACATATTTTTTTCTAATTACAGAGTTTCTGCACATCAGATAATTCAAGAAAGTTGAAAATTAATCTGTTTTGGTTGTGGATTTAAACTATTTTGTTGAAAATTCATTTTTTTCATTGAATTCAACTATTTTTGGTATAAAATTAAAATCCTTTTTGTGGTTGAAATATATATTCCTTTGAATATTCAAATATTTAGTTGAAAATTCATGTACGTTGTTAAAAATTCATCTTACTGGTCGAAAATTTATCTTTTTGGTTGAAAATAAGATTTTTTTTATTTGGAATTAATGTTTTTAACTGGAAATATAACTGTCCCATTTTTTGTCTGAAATTTATTTTTTCTTATAGAAATTTAATCTTCCTTATTGAAAATTTACTGTAAATTTATTGAAAATTAATTTTTTTACTGAAAATTAAACTATTCTATTTTCATTTGAAAATGTATCTGTTTTCGGTGAAAACCAGTCTTTTTTGTGAAAGAGTACTCTGTCATTAGTGGAAATTTCATCTTTTTGGTAAAAATTAATATCTTTGTTTGAAAATTCGAATGTTGGATTTTTTGTGGAAAATTTAACTTTTTTGGATAGAAATGTTATCTTTTTCATTAAAAAATTATCTATTTAGTAGTAAATTTAACTATTCTATTTTTTTTAAGAATTCATTTCTTTCATTAAAAAAAACGCTTTAGTTAAAAATTCGTTGTTTTTTTTTTGTTGATAGAAAATTCATTTTTTGGTTGTCGTTGAAAATTCATCATTGTGATTAAAAATAATTTCTTTGGTTGAAAATTCCTTTCTTTTTGGTTGAAAATTAATTTTTCTAACTGAAGATGTAACGATTTTACTGTCGGCTGGAAATTTATATTTTTAGTTGAAAATTCATTAATTTTGCTGAAAACTTATTTTTTTAAATTTACTTTTCTAAGTGCAAATTGAAATATGTATTATATTTTTGGTTTGTAAATTCATCTTTTTTAATTTCATATTGAATTATTTTTATGAAAATTCATTTTTTTGTTGAAAATGGATTGTCTTAACTGAAAATTTAATTTTTCTTTTTTGGTTAAAAAAATTTTTTTTTTTTGTTCTTAAAAAATATCTTTTCTTTTTTGAAAAATTTTTTTTTCTTTGGTTGAACCTTTATTTTTCTGACATTTTAACTGTTCTAATCTTGGTTAAAAACTGATGTTTTTTAGATGAAAATTCATAAACTTTGTTAAAAAATGAGTCCTTTTTGGTAGAAAATTAATCTTTTGGATTGAAAATTCAACTATTTGATTGAAAAATAATATTTTTAGTTGAAGATTCCTCGTATTAGTGAAAAATTCATTTACCTGTTATTACTGTCACATAATATTATTAATAATAATTAATTTTAAAAAAGGTGCTGATGGCAAAAATCAAACTACTAATCTAATTATGCCAATATTGTTTATAACTTTATTACAATAATTACTAAACTTCAACATTGTACTATTATTTTTAATACATGGATTTCCTATAAAGTTGAATTGTTAAAAATATTACGTAACAGTATTGATTTTTCCCCACCACTCTTCTTATGAAACAGATCGTAACATATTTCCTCTCCTTCTCCCTAAAATTATGTTACGTAATTTATGAATGGCCTCTAATATAAATAGATTAGGAATTAAATTAATATTAATTTTTCAAAGATAAAAATAACAAATCTATTTTTGGTTGAAAAAATCTTTTTTCAAAAATAGATTTTTCGCGAAGCCAGAATTACAGACTGAACTATTTAATACAGAACTATAGTTATTTATCCCCTGAGGGATTGTATATCCGCCAGTAATGAAAAATTTATGTTCAGTAAGCTTCTTGAACATTTAAAAATAGAAATTCTCGCAAGAGATTTTTAGCTTTTAATATTACTGAAATATATAAAGTAATACCATTCATATCTAAATATAACTATTTCTTTTCAAATAGAATAAACAAATAAACTTGTGTGAAAGTTATTCTGTGTGTAGAAAAAAAAAATTATTCAAAATCTGAAACAAAGTTTAATGTTTGAGAAAAATTCAAAGTATAAATTAACATCATCGAATTATGAAGACAAAATATGAAATACTAGCATTTACCTTTTTTTCTTTGTTTCAGGTGAGGCGATTTTCATTATTGTCCAAGAGCTTATACCGTGAGTTATAGTACACTCAACTCTCGAGATAAGCACCCTCAACATATGCTATTCCTAGAACTGCTGGCTTCGTGTGACCTCGGAATACGGCGATATGCGGAAACACCAGCAGCGTAGGGAGAAAGGTGCAGTGCGCGGGTACTGACCCCGCGTATATTGTGTGATATTGGGAAATTTGCACACGCCACTGTTTACGTCTGGATTCCTCGGAGATATGCTGAAGGAAATGCCCAAAACCGTTCTTATCTCCAGAGTTGAGTGTAAATTAATATCATTTTTTGAATCTTGAATCGAAATTCAATGTTCATCCTTAATATCAAGGTGGCCGTAGGTCCGGATGAATCTGGAACTTGGGGAATTTAGGGAATGTCAACAGTTACTGTCTGTCAAGTCAGTAACTGTCAAGAATTTTAATTTATCAATTTATTTTTCAAAATTTATTAATCAAAAAAAGAAAGAAGGGCTGCTACACTTCAGATTTTTTTTACTTTTAGCTTTACCTAGTGGTCGCAATTTTTTGTTCTCAGAACACTTTTTAAAATGAAAATATCACTTTTGTCAATTTTCTTTCAATAACTAAGTCAATTTGAGAGATTTTGGGGTATTTGTTTAAATCCCATGGAATTTTCAAGAGCTTTAAAAAGTTTTATGGGATTTCAAAAGATTTTAAAGGATTTGAAATATTTCAGGATATTTCGAAAGATTCCAAGAAATTTTTAATATATTTCAATAATTTGAAGGAAATTCAAAGATTTTATGGTATTTTAAAAAATTCCAAAGGATTTTCAAGAGCTTTGAAACGTTTTAAGGGATTTCAAAAAATTTCATAGGTTTTGGAATATTTTAAGGTATTTTAAAAGATTCCAAGGCACTTTCAATAGATTTTCAAAATTTGAAGAGATTTCAAAGGATTTCAAAGATTTTAGGGTATTTTAACAGAATCTGAGGCATTTTCGAAGAATTTGAAAATGTTCAAGGAATATCCAAGAATTTGAATAATTTCAAGGAATTTAAAAGAGAAATTATGGGATTTCAGTTACTTGATCGGATTTTCAAGAATTTTAAAGATTTTAGGGTATTTCTGAAAATTTAAAGTAACTCGAAAGAGCTCTGAAAAATGTCAAGGGTTTCCAAAAAATGTTGAAGAATTTTAAATATCTTAGGGTATTTTAAAAGATTCCAGGGAATTTTCAATTGATTTCAATAATTTGAAGTGCTTCTACAGGATTTGAAATATTTTAGTGTATTTTTGAAAATTCCAAGTAATTTTTGAGAGCTTTAAAAAACTGTGATGGATTTCAAATTATTTCCAAGGATTTTTAATATTTTTCGTTTTTTTTTTAAATTCCGAGAAATTTTCAAGAACTCTGAAAAATGTCAAGAGTTTTAAAATTATTTCGAAGGATTTTAAATATTTTGAGGATTTTTCTCAAATTCCTAAAAATTTCTTAAAGTTAAAAAAAATTTCATGGACCTTCGCAGGTTATGGAACGATTTTATAGGATTCATAAGGTTTTAAGATATCTTAAAACATCCAAAAGGATTTTATCGGATTTCTGGGAATTTGAATGATTACAAGTAATTCTAAAATATTTTTAATAAAAGTTTTAATAAATATTCCAGGATTTTATGAAATATCAAATTTGATTAAAATTTACAAAATTTTATAATATTTTTTCATATTTTGGAAAAATTGAGGAATTATCTAGAAATTCACAAATTTCTAAATATTTCAAGGCATTTGGAAATATTTTTGAAGAATTTTACAGATTTTAGGATATTTTAAAAGGTTCCAAGAAATTTTCAATTGATTTCAATAACTTAATGAGATTTCGAAGAATTTGAAATATTTTAGGGTATTTTCAAAAATACTAAGGAATTTTCAAGAGTTTTGAAAAATGTCAAGGGATTTCAAGTTATTTCAAACGATTTTAAATATTTCAGGATATTTTTGAAAATTCCAAACAAGTTTTGAGAGCTTTGAAATATGCAAAGGGATTTCAAATTATTTCAAATGATTTTAAATATTTTTTTAATTTTTAAAACCTTCAAAAAGTTCAAAAAATTTCAAAAGGTTTCAAAGAATATAAAATATTTTAGGGTCATCTAAAAAATTCTAAAACATTTTCAATTAATTTCAATAATTTAAAGGAATATTGAAGAATGTGGAAAAAGTATTTTCACAAATTCCAAGGAATTCTGAAAATCTTAAAAAAATTTCAAATGATTTTATACATTTTAGGGTATTTTTAAAAATTACGAAGAATTTCACAAGATTTTAAAAATTATTAATGAATAATTATATAATAAAAAGAATTTCGGAAGATATAAAAAGATTTTAGAGAATCCATAAGGTTTTAAGATATCTTAAAAGATTCCAGGAAATTTTATAAGTATTTTAAAGATTTCAATGATTTCAAGAAATCTAAAAAACTCTTAAGCTCTTAAAAATCAATTTTCCAGGATTTCAGGAAACATAATCAGATTTCATAGAATTCCACGGGATTTTATAGAATTGGATTTTGAAATATTTGCAAATATTTTATTCAATTCACCCTGATTTCATTTGGAATTCAATCGGAATTCTCATTAAGTTACTCTGAATTTGTTTTAATTCTTTTTAATTCTTTGGCATTCTCTCGAATTTTTTTAATTAACTCAAATTTTTCTAAATTTATTCAATTCTTCTCAATTCAGTGGATTTTTGAAAAAAATGTTTTAGTTTTGAATTAAATCATCCTGAAGATTTTTAAACTAACTTTGGATTCTCAGAAATTTCTTCAAATTTTCTTGAATTATATTGGACATTTTTGAAATTCAATCTATGATTACTAAGTTGAATTATTTTCTTTGCTATTTTTTAAGCGTTTTTAATTCATTTGATTTTTTGCAATACATCTTGCATTTTTATGAATTCCATTGCATTCTTCTTATTACCCTTAAATTCCCCTAAAATCATTCAAATTTAACTGAAATCAGTGGAATTTTTTGTATTTTTCAATTATTCAGAATTAATTTGAATTGTCTTGAATTCAACTTGAATTGTTTTAAAGTTTCATGAATTTATCCCGAGTTCGTTAAAATTCACCTGGAATTATTATAAATTTCATCGAATATTTTTTAATTATTTCAAATTCAAAAGAACATCAGTCACTTTTGGATAGTTAATTTCTGCGCCTGAAAATAATAATTTAAATTCAAATTTAAAATTGTTCCATTCTATTTAAGAAAGATTTTATGTAAAAAATGTTACAAGATTAGTTATAAATTATCGTAGAAATTGAAAAGGTTTTTTTTCCACCTGGATTGGCATGAATAAATATTTGGCATTAACCTATCAATTATCGATCTACTCCGTACAGGGCTATCAGAAAAGAATTGGGAGATCTCCCTAAATTGAGTTTTCTTGAGTGCCCGCTCGAATGAACCTCTATTAGGGGAAACGTGTTCCTGACAAGATAATTGCGTGTCACCCATTTATTCTCGATTGGCTGAAAGAAAAAAAAAAGTTGGCAAATATATAAACCCAGGGAAGTAGTTGAGACATTCTCACGTAAACTATTTTAGGAAGTACTGTAACTTCGCCTCAGGCAGCGCAAGGCGAACAATAATCGATATCGATACCCAGATTTACGACGCTATAAATACGGACGACCGTAAATCGACTGAAGTCTTGCTTTTTACGAGATTTTATACGAGACTCGAGACGAGATTCGAAATGAGACTCAAGACGAGACTCGAGGCGGGATTCGAGGCAATATTTGAGACGAGGCGTGATTCGAGACAGGTTTCGAGACGAGGCGTGATTCGAGACAGAATTCGAGAGGAGACTTGAGACGACATTTAACATAAGACTCTAGACGAGATTTGAGACGAGGTCCTATACGAGACTTGAGGCGGGATTCGAGACAATATTTAAGACGAGGCGTGATTCGAGACAGGATTCGAGACGAGGCGTGATTCGAGACGAGGTGTGACTCGACACAAGATTACAGATGAGACTTGAGACGAGATTTCAAACGAGAATCTAGATCAGACTAGATTCAAGACGCGACGAGGGAAAAGAAGGAATGAAAATGGAGAATAGGGGAAAGGGGATGGGGAGTGGAGATTTGAACTACGTCATACGCTACGAAACCCTTTCTTGTAGGCACATATCGCCTACTTTGACTAATTTTTGTAATAATCCCTTCTGTTTATTAGAAACCCCTTTTTCAGATCATTTGTGTTATTTTATTTATTACGATTTGGGGGCGTCCGCATATTACGTGAAACTTTAAAGAGGAGGGGGGGGGTACCCAAAACTTCTATGATAAGAAATAAATGATAATTCCGTGTCGATACATTAATAAATGACAATATTAACGACACAAAAAAATTTAGTAGTTTCATTTTCAATCTGAAAGATGATTTTTCAACCAAAAATTGACGAATTTCTTTCGATCAATTGAACTTCTACCCCAAAAAATGGAATTTTTGACAAAAAAGTTGATTCTTAGTCAAGAGAGATTAATTTTTAACCAAAAAAGATAATTTTTTTTACCATGAAAGATTCATTTTCAATTCAAAAGGACGAATTTTCAACAAAACCGTTGAATTTTCGACCGAAAAAGATGAATTTAACCGAATACACTAAACTCCCGATATAAGAATCCTCGGTTTACGATACCCTAAAACTCATGACCTCCGCAGTTTCGTGAAGTGAGGAGCCGCGGTTCGAAAGTGAGTATGTGCTCAGTCAAGCGTAATAAATAGCTCGAGGGCCGCACTCTCAGCGCGTTACTTGCATCAGGTTGCGTCATGCGTCCAAATACAACAGACATGATGCACGTGGCCCTTCCTGCTTAAGTTTTTAATCCCCCGATTTAGGATCAAGGCCGAAGCAAACCATATGCCCGAAACCGGTCTTATATCGGGAGTTGAGTGTACATGAGTGTATTTGACTTTTCAACAAAATAATTAAACTTTCAACAAAGTAGCTGAATTTTTTACCAAATGACTGAATTTTTCACCAACAAAGTTGAATTTTCAACCAGAAAAGGAACAGTTCAATTCGCAGTTGAAGTTTCCAATTAGAAAACAAAAACGTATGAACGAAAATTTAACGAAAAAATATGAATTTTTAAGAAAGTTGTTGAATCCAAAAATTAAATAAATATGCTTTCGGATAAAAAATTAATTTTTGACAAAAAAATATCAGTTTCCAACAAAATAGTATACATTTTTCAATAAATGAGTAATTCTACTATTAAAGTAGTTTAATTTTCAGCCAAAAAATATGAATTTTTCATGAAGAAGTTAATTTTCAACCAAATTGTTTAATTTCCTACAAAAAAAAAAAGAAGTTTTCAGCCGGAAAGACAAATTTCCTACAAAATAGCTGAATTTTTAACTCAAAAATATCAATTTTCAACCGAAAGTGGAATTAAGATTTTCAGTGAAAAAAATTTATTCTTAGCAAAAAAAAAATAATTTTTAGTAAAATAGTTCAATTCTCAACAAAACAGAGGAATTTTCTACTATAATGATGAATCTTCAAAACAAAAAATGAATTTTCGAAAAAAAGAGTATAAAATTCAACCAAGGAGTTGAATTTTCAACCAAAAAATTGATTTTTTAACCAAGAAAATTACTTACAGAAGAAGATGGAATATCCACAAAATACATGAATGTTCTATCAAATGCTTTAATTTTTAACTAAAAAAATATATTTGGCTAAAAAAGTTAAAATTTCAAACAAAACTGAAATAGTTCAATTTTCAGCAAAATAATTCATTTTCAACCAAAAATGAGACGAATTTCGACAAAATAATTAATTTTCCATACAAAGGGATGAATCTGTAACAAAAAAATGAATTTTCAGTCAGTTTTAAAAATAAGTTTGAAAAATAAAATTAATTAAAAAAATTAAAACAATAATTTGTCCAATTCAATCCTTAAAGATGAAAAGATTTTAGAACCAAACACTGAAAATTGAATCACGTTTTAATTTTAAATGTTCCAAAATATTGAAAATTTCAAACTCAACTTAAAAAAAAAACAATTCCTAATTGAAAATCTTAAAATTATGCAATTTTAATCATTGTATTCATATCTAGCAATCTTTTTTTGTATTATTTTTTTTAGTTTTGAATGATCAATGTAATATCTCAAAATTATGCCAGTTGTAGTTGAAGATTTAAAAAACAAATAATTGAAAATTGAAAAAAATTTGAATGGAAAATTTCAAAAAAATTGCTCAAAATTAAAATAGATAACAATTAAACTACTCGAAATCGATATCTCAGTATTTGAGTGTTAATTTTATTTGTTATTAAATTTTATTAAATTTATTATTTGATCTTTATTTGAGTTTTGAGTATATAATTAAAATTGAAATGGTTGAATTTGGAAAAGTATAATAATTATCAATTTAAAAATCGTTGATTTTGACCAATTCAAAATTGAATAAATAATTGAAATCTTAAAGGGATCGAGTGTACAAAAGTTTTAGTATCGCAATACATTTTGGACGACTAAAATCTTTTTTAGTTTTAAATAAAGTTTTGAGATTCAATATTTCAGAGCAGAAAATTTTTCATGTTTATTTTTTTCCTTGGGAAATTACTTTTTATTGTGAACGTATTTTTAGGATAGTTCAATTTTAAAGACATATGATTGAAAAATTTTCCATTTTGAACAATGAAAATGAGGGCGACTTTATTTATTTGAGAAAAATTTTTCTTAATTATTTTAATGTTGAATTATAATTTTTTAATGTAATGTCAATTCAAAATTCTCGAATTTCAGAAAATTTAAAACTTTTAATTTAGTTTTCACTTTTAAATTGCAATCCTTTTGAATTATAAAATATCAACATTTAGTAGTTTTCAATTTTGAGTGCTATTAATTATAAATAATACAATTTTAATTCTATTGAATTCAAAAATAAAATATAATGAATTTAATTGAAATACATTTAAATTAAAAAGATAGAAATGATAGAAGAAAAAGAAAAGAAATGATACAAGTTACCTAATCTCTCACTTTGGAAGTAATAATGATTAATTATTGTTTAAAAAACTTTAGAAACCTAATATCTAAAAATTTGGTTAATAATGGATTTTTAAGTTCTTTACATTTTTAATTTTATGAAATAAAAAGCCAGAGATAATATAATAAAATATAATATAATGGAAAAGCTAGTTTAATAATATTTAATTAACAATAAATAATAAATAATAATAACAATACAGAAAAAATCATTAAAGCTATCCTATAAATAAATTTTCGTTGAATGAAAACCAGAATTAAATCCAAAACACGAAATGCAATATCACTCCTGACTAATTGTGGAGAATATTTCGCAGATGAGCGAATTTAATAATTCATTATTTAATTATCGCGTTCGGCTCAGAAACCGCAAAAAGCCTCTTCTCTGACCTAGAAACTGAAATGTTGCAATATTGATCAAGTAGAGGCATATTATAAAACTTTCTTAATATATTTATAGCATCCATGCTTTTACAAAAAGCAAATTTTTTAATCTAGTTATTTTTCAGAATCCTTTCCTTTGTTGACACAAATCATTTAAAAAAAGAACAAAAATCATAAAAAATCATTATTTTTAAAAGATTGCAAAAGATTATTTATAATAATCTTCAAATTCATTTTTTTATTTTTATTCGACTGTCAACTCGACAGCTTATTATAGTCAGGGAGGAGATCAGAGCTGCTCTGAAGTTAGCTGACGGTCGCAGCTCGGCTCTCATATGCGGAGAACCGTCGCAGAGTGGGAAAAAAAGAATTTTTTTGGTTCAAAATAACGTACAGCCCACAAATATTGACCGATTTAGACAAAAAAATTCGAATAGAAAGCCTAAGTTCCATATAGTAACTTTAGTTAAAGATGTTCCAAAATCATATGATAAACAAAACAAAATTTTATAAACAAATCATTTGTTGAAAGAATGTTTTCTATGATTATTCATAAGTTTACGTTTTTTTAAGTTATATCGCAAGAAATTTGAATGGAAACAATATAATGATGAAGAAATTTTTTCTTGAGATTATTATTGTCAATATTATAAACAAATTTAATAAACAAATGCATTAATGAGACATTTTTAGACAGAAAAATTCGTTTTTTTCGATATCAATTTTTTCAATTAGAAACTTTATGATAATTTTAGCAAAATTCATAATTTTTTGATTAATCTTATGATTTTTTTCAAACAAATATAATAAACAAATGCATTATTTGGGCATTTGTCGGCCGAAAAATTCGTTTGTTACAATGTCAACTTTTTTAATTGAGAACTTCATCATAATTTCAGCAAAATTCATAATTGGTTGATCAATTTTATATATTTTTTTAAACAAATTTAATCAACAAAAGCATTATTCAGTTTCTGAGCATTTTTCCTGCGAGAGATGCCCCAAAAATGCATTTTTTTCTTAAATTTGTTTTACAAATCATGCAATTGATAAAAAAATTATGAATTTTGATGAAATTATCATGGACTGGCATTGTAAAAAACTAATTTTTCTACCGAAAAATGTTGAAAAAATCATAAGATTCATCAACAAGTGATGAATATCGCTAAAATTATTATAAGGTTCCCAATTTAAAAAATTTGACATGGAAAAAAATGAATTTTTATATCGGAAAATGCCTGGATTGATGAATTTGTTTATTAAATATGTTTATAATATAAACAATTATAATCTTAAGAGAATTTTGGTTAATTATAATATTCTTTCCATTTAAATGTCTTGCAATATAATTTGGGAAAACGTAAAATTATGGATAATCGTAGAAAACATTCCTTCAGCAAATAATTTGTTTATAAAAATTATGTTTGTTCATTCTATAATATTGGAAAATCTGCAAATAATGTTACTCTATGGAACTTAGGCAATTTCAACAATTTCCCTGTTATTGACGAACACCAGGAACGTCAAATTAAAAAAATGACAATTTTTTTCGTCATATTTGTTTATTTATAAAAAAAATAGAAAGTCTGATTTGAAAATCAGGCCCAAAAACTCTCTTAGAAATCTTATCAGCTTTCTTCAAAAAAATTTTTTGTTCGAATCGGTCAATATTTGTGGACTGTACGTTATTTCTCCGCATGTGAGATCCGAGCTGCGCTCGTCAGCTAACTTCACAGTTTGTCTAATCTGCTCCCTGCTTGTGGTCCAGAATTTATTTTCTAATTTGCATGCAAATTGCCCGAAAAATGTACTCGAATCCACACAAAAATAAATTTGTTTTTTTATGATATTGAGGGAAGCACCATAAAGTTTGAGACGTATTTTCCATAAGAAAAAATAAGTTTTTGTAAATTTTATTCAGAATCGTCAATATTAGGCGAATCGACTTGAAACTCAACATTTCTTTTGAATTGTTCATAGAACATGAAATACTACTTTCTAATGGTAATGATATGTTTTTATAATTTGTTTAAACAATTTATTATTGTTTTCAGCAATTTTCTCTCAGAATAGAGTTAGAAAATCGCGGTTTTCTCCGAATTTTTTAAATAATTATTAACTTTTCAGTTATAGCAAACCAATAATGAATAACGTTGAGCATAAATGATTGTTTAAACAAATTATGTTTATTTATCACAATATTCTCTTCGAATAATGCTAGAAAGTTGCTGTTTTTTCTATAATTTTCAACTTTTTGTCCACTTTTCACTCAGTGAGGTAATAATTGATACAACTTAACAAACATAATTATTTAAACAATTGATTATTGTTGTTAACTATCTTCTCTTAGAGTAATGCTAGACAGTTCTGCTTTTTTTCTGAAATCGTCAATTTTGCTTTGACTCTTTAGTTATGAACAAATAATAAATGAAGATCAATAAGAATCATTTTTCAAATAGTATTTTTTTCAAAGTTAAATTACAGCACGAAGTTTATTGCAAAGCGTAAAAGAAAAATTGATTATAAATTATAATTTTATAACATCTCATGGGACAAGGTAGACTTACTGCAGCCAGGAAATTGCTTCCGGTACTATGTTCCCACTTGTAGTAAATATTGTTTCTGACTTTCGTCTACAGTGAGGGAATTAAAATCAGATACAAATATTTCTTTCATTTCAGAAAACTGTATTCAGAAAAAAGAAAGCAATTGTTAAAAAAATGATTATCTCCAATGTTAAATTATTATTTGTTCATAACTAAAAAGCAAAGTTAAAAATTTCAGAAAAATCCTTCACTTTCTAACATTAATATAAGAAAAAATAGTGATAAACAATAATTATTTGTTTAAACAATTCTTGTTTTCTAAATTGCACTAATTATTACATCACTATAAGTACAGAGTGGACAAAAAGTTGAAAATTTCAGAAAAAACCGCCACTACTTGCATTACTATGGAAGAGGATAGTTATAAACAATAATAATTTGTTCAAACAATTATGTTTGTTATTTTGAATTAATTATTTTTTCACTCTAATCGAAAAGTTGAAAATTTATTCAATTTTGAAGAAGTGAATATTATTAATTAATTTTTAAATAAAGTTTCGAGTTGTTTAATTTTTAACGGTTCAATTAAGCTTGGATTCATAATTTTTAAAGCTTTCAATTAGAAATCATATCATTTTCAATTTTTTTTAAATGATTAAACTTTATAGGAATGTTTTTTTTTACAGAAATCTAATTTTCTAATAATAAAATCAATCAAATCACTTTGAATGTCATTTGATACTACTTGATATGATACCATTTAATAATTTCTATCAACTTTGAAATTTTTATATTTTCAATCTAAAATTATAGTTTTGAATGCGCGATTTTTAAAAAGTTTAAATTCGCAAATATTTGTTATCAGTCAAAAGTTACATTTCAAATCAGTCAATTCGACTGACTGATGAAATCAGTCATTTAAAATTATCCAATCTGTTGAATTTTAATCTTAAAAAGAGCCATTTTAAACCAAAAAATATTAATTTTTAACCATGAAGCTTAATTTTTTACCAAAAGACAAATTTTCAACAAAATTTAAGGATGTTCAACCAAAAAGTTTGATTTTCAACTAAAAAGATGAATTCTTAACAATTCAATTTTCAACCCTGTACTTAGATAAATAACAAAAAAACTTTCAGCCAAGAATTTTAGTTTTATATTTTCTATACAAATGATGAATACTTTAAGAAATTAATTTTAAACTGCAGCAAAGAATTTTCAATAAAATAATTACATTTTTGAACGAAGAGATGAATTGTTAAATTTTTAGTTTAAGAAATTAATTAATTTTAAACTACAGCAACGAATTTTCAACAAAATAATTACATTTTTTAAAAAAGAGATGAATTTTTTTTAATACAGATTTTTTAAATAAAAATTGTATTAAAGATAAAAACGAAGAACAAAATAGTTCAACTTTCAACCAAGCAGTTGAATTTTCAAAAATAAAATTATAATTTTCCGCCAGAAAGACGAATTTTTGAAACAAATTGTTGATTTTGCAACTAAAAATGATGAAATTTTACCCAAAAATAGAATAGTTGAATTTTTACTTTAAGAAATTAATTAATTTCAAACTACAACAACGAATTTTCAACAAAATAATAACATTTTTTAACAAAGAGATACATTTTTTCTTTAGACAAAGATTTTTAAAATCAAAATTGTATTAAAGATGAAAACAAAGAACAAAATAGTTCAACTTTCAACCAAGCAGTTAAATTTTTGAAAATAAAATTATAATTTTCCGCCAGAAAGAATAATTTTCTTGGAGAAAGACGAATTTTTGAAACAAATAGTTGAATTTTCAACTAAAAATGACCAAATTTCAACCAAAAATAGAATAGTTAAATTTTCACTTCAAGAATTTAATCAATTTTAAACTACATCAACGAATTTTCAACAGAATAATTACATTTTTGAACACATAGATGAATTGTT
>CAKNXH010002343.1:104834-128663 GCA_932178445.1 Andricus quercusramuli | reverse complement strand
AAAAAAAATAGTTCAACTTTCGACCAAGCAGTTGAATTTTCAATAAAAAAAAAATAAATTCTCAAAAAGATTGTAATATTAACTTTCAGTAATTTTCACTAATTTAAGAGGATTCATGTTGACTGTTTTAATCTGTAACTTTCAATGTGTTAGTCATTCATTTATGATTAATTTTCATCATTTATTAAAAGGTGGGAATTAAGTGTTAAAAATCAAATTTAGAACTACTTTTACTAATTTATTATAGAAAACTAGTCAGTCACTTCTATTGCTAAAATATCAGTCATTTCAAGTGACTTTTCAGTCATGGAATGCTTGATCAATTTAATCAGTCAAATTTTGATTGATTTAAATTTAGAGGGTAGGTTGGAAAATCCCAGTTCAATTTCTGAGCGCTGATTTTTACTAGTAAGGCATAGTAGGTCAATTTGTTTAACCTGAAAATATAAAATGAATCAAAAATGATTAAATTTTCATTTGAAATACTTAAAATTTAGAAGAGTTCTAATGTTTCGAACTTTAAGTATGGACGTGCGGTCTCATAGACCGCACCATTGTGGTAATGTGGGTCCCTCCCCTTTCTGGCCTCTCCGAAGCTGTCGTTATTGTTAGTTAATTAATTTTAGTTGTTTTAGTTGTGCTTTCACCGAGGTAGGTGGACAACGTGTGGTCCTGCGTGTAATTGTTGAGTAATATTGATCGAAATCTCACAGGCGTACCGTCAGACCGCACGACCACAGTATATGGACGTGCGGTCTCCAGACCGCACCATGCTTCTGATATGTGGGTCCCCGATGATATGAAAGATTGTTAATGAAAAAAGTTGATAAAATTGATAAATTACTCATTCCATTGTCCCTTTAAATAGTATAAAATTTTCCGACGCGGGAGAAAAACCTCCGACAGGAAGAAAAAAAATTCTCAAAAAGCATATTCGATGAGTTCACTCTTGTCAAACTGAAATTATACCTAGCGTGAGTGATAAAAATTTATTCAACATTTTAAGGTTATTGGAAAAGTTTCTGTTTGTCCAAATATTGAAAGAACTCTCAAACGTTTTAGCATTATTGGACTTGACTTGAGAGCGCAAATTCAGAATTGAATCCGCAGAAAGAAAAAGTATGGTGAAAAGTTTGAATTTGTGTTTGAAATGAGGTGCTTTCAAGACAGGGTGATTTTTAATTTTTGGAAGTTCGAGTTGTATTCAAAGCTTCAGAGAAAACAAAGTTTTTTTAGACGATCTTGTTTTAAGCTGAAATTAGGCTTAATTTAAGGTGCAACAAAATTAAGTCATGAAAAGACAGACTTTGTTTTTGTTTTTTATTCATATCTACCAAAAAAGTTGCATGTAGAATCAAATGGTTGAAATTTAAAGAAAAAGGGACGAATTTTCCACCAAATTGTACAATTTCCAAAAAAAAGAATTAACTTCAACAACAAAAAATTGTAATTTCAACCAAATAGTCGAATATTCAAATCAAAAAAGACGATTTTTTATAAGACAGTCGAATTTTCAATCCAGAAAGACAAATTTCCACAAAAACAGTTGAATTTTCAAACAAAAATGTTGACTTTAAAAAAAAATAATTTAATCTTGAATCGAAAAAGATGCTTTCTTCAGAAGGCAATTGAATTCTGAACCACAAAACTTTTCTATCAAAAAAGATGCATTTTTAATCGAGAAAGACGAATTTCCAACAAAGCACTTGAATTTTGGAACGAAAAAGATGACTTTTTAATAAAAAGGTTGAATTTTCCACGGAATAGTTAAATTCTCAACCAAATAGTTGAATTTTAATCAAATAATTGAATTTTCAACAACAACACAATTACTTACCAACCCTGAAATTACATTCGCAACCAAAAATTTCAAACTAAATAGTTGAATTTTCGATTCAAAAGGACGAATTTTTAACTTTCATTTTATTTTGTTTGGTTGAAAAATAAACTGTTCGCAAAGAAGTTTAACCTTCAGCCCAGTAATTGAATTTTCAATAAAAAGTATTTATTTTCAACATGAAATATAATAGTTGACATGGCAATTGAAAAAATATTTTAATTTTAAATTAAAAACAGTGTAATTCAAACAAAAAGACTAATAAAATAAATTTTCAATAAAATGGTCCAACTCTTAACTAAGCAATTAAATTTGCAATTAATAGGAATTACTTTCTACAAAAAAATGGATTTTAAACCAATTATTTCAACCTCCATCTAAGTCGTTAAAATTTCAATCGAGAAAATTAATTTTTTACCAAAAAGCCGAATTCACAGCAAAACACATAAATCAATCTTCTACCAAATTGTTGAATTTTCAACTAAAAACGATCAGTTTTCAACAAATAATGGAACAGTTCAATTTTTAGTTGAAAAAATTGATTTTCAACAAGTTAAATTTTCAATCAAGAGATGGATCTTCAAGTAATAGTTAATAAAAAAAAGTTAATGTTTCAACCAAAGAAATAGATTTTCAAGTAATAAATTTAATTTTTAACAATACAGTTCAAATTTTAATTGAGCAGTTAAATTTGCAAGCAAAAAAATTAATTTTCTACCGAAAAAGGCAAATTTACAACAAAATGCATCAATCTTCTACCCAATCGTTGAATTTCTACTAAAAACAATAAATTTTCAACCAATAAGGAAATAATTAAATTTTCAGGTAAAAAAATTGATTTTCTACAAAGAAAAAAAAAACGAAATTTCTAAAAAATAGTTAAGTCTTCAACCAAATAGTAGAATTTTTTCCAAAAGAGATGAATGTTTCTGAATCTGGAATATACTAGTAGAATCTTCAATTAAAAAGAGTTAACTTATTGTCTTTTTCTTTTAACTTTCAACGAAGTATAGTAATAATTCAGTTCGTTTTTAAGCAAAAAAAAAAGAAAAAGGACTGGCAAAATTCGAAATGATTTAATTTATTGGTAATAACATTGAAAATTTGCTTCCTTATAATTAAATAAGCTTAGATGGAAAGAAGTAAGAAGACATTTTTTTCGTCCAAGTATAATATTTCGAAAAATGACGAAATATGCACTTTTCTTAATTGGCACTTGAGGTTGATAAAAAAATGTTTATATTTTTTTATGCTCTTTTTCATACCATTACTATTATTTTGCTTATTTTGTATAGTTTATTAAAAAGAGCTTTAAAAAATAAAAAATGAATGAAAAATATTTTTTTGGTAACTAATAATAAAATTTCGCATCGAACCATCGTGGCCGATTTTTTAACTTTTATTTATTTTTTTGTTTATTTAATAACAAAAATGAAAAAAAATTGACTTTTGAAGTATATCGGTTTAAAACAAATGCTTTGATTCATTCAAAAATACCTAGAAAACTGAAAAAAAAACATACAGAAGAGAGTTCCAATAGCTATGCGAATGTTAAAAAATGTATTGAATTTGTTATAAACAAATAAGTGAATGAAAATGGATTTGTGGGGATCGGCGGCGATTCGTCACTTCATTTGTTTATTTATTTATTTGTTATCCAGCACTGAATTTGAACAATTTATGGACAAAAAGATTTCTCATTTGAATTATTAAAAGTTAATAGATAATTTGTTATTTTAAAAGCAATTTTCATAAATAAATATCCATATCAGGTATTTTTGATGGAATAAATAAAATTTTTTCTATGGAATCGATGATATATTATTATACCATTAAGCCTTTTCCCTTCCGGGGTAGGCGTGACTTGCTCGGTTGGAAAGTAGTGAAATAGGTATATAGATATGAGGTTGATCGGTTATGTACAGATGTTTTAGATTGATCTGGAGTTCTCGTGTTATTTATATAAATGACACGTTCACTCCGCAACACTGCTCCGACCCGGGTTGCTGATCAATCTCTCCAGCGATCACCCTAAGTGAGGAGCCTCACAAAATTGTTATGTATGGTTCCCCACTTGGGCCCATTAGTATCCAAGGTCATTGTTTCAGGCATCATTCACTCTATTGTCACTCTGTTCATAAACTATTTGTCGCCACATATTTCTGTCCTGGCATACTACTCTAGCTTCATTCACGTCCATGCATTTTTTCATGCAGGCTCTTGTATTTCTATGGCTTCTTATGTCTCTTCGTATTAGTGTCTCATTCACAGATTCTAACCATTCTTTCGGCGGTCTACCTCTGGGCATTTTGCCATTTACTTTACCTTTATACACTTGCTTGGTCAGTCGTTCATCTTTCATTCTTTCAAGATGTCCAAACCACCTTAGCTGATTTCTTTCCCATATGTCAACTAGTGTCTCCCCTGTGCCACATTCTTTGAGGATTGTCTCGTTTCGTACTTTGTCCATCAGTGTTTTCCCGCATATTATGCGCAGAGGTTTCATGCCGATCGCGTTGATTTTACTCCTGTCCTTTTCTTGACAGGTCCATGTCTCGCTACCGTATAGTACAGTCGGTACGAAAATAGAGTTATGTATGGCCATTTTAGCTTTTTTTGATATGTTTTTATTTGTGAGGATGGACCCTGCTCTACCGATAACCTGCTTACCCTTATTTATGCGCCTATCTAATTCCCCATCTATTTTTCCGTCGTTAGTGAATAGACTACCTAGATATACGTACTTGTCAACTTGTTCTAATTTCTCATCATTTAGAACTATGTTGCATATTGTTTTCTCACTTTTTCCCTCAAACACCATGACTTTCGTTTTATTCACGTTAATTTTGAGGTCCATGTTCTTCATGCTTGTATTAAGTTTATTCAACATTCTTTGCAAGTCTTCGACTGATTCTGCCATAACAATCTTGTCATCCGCGAAAGCCAACCCACGTACCTTGACGGTTTCGAGATCTAAACCTTTTTCGTCGAAGAGGGCAGTTCTAAGACACTTATCCATGAATATGATAAATAGCCACGAGGACATAACGCATCCTTGTTTCACGCCTTGCATAATATCGAACCAGTCACTCTTTTTCCCATTTACCCTTACACTCGCTTTACTACCTGTATATATTGTTTTTATTGCTTGTAGGAGCCCTCCATTCACTTCATACTCTTTAAGGACTTCCCAAAGTTTACTTCTATTTACCGTGTCGAATGCTTTTTCTAGATCGATAAATGCACAGAAGACTTTCTTTCCTACTCTCAAACTTTTTTCTGCGACCTGTCTTAGGCTAAATATCTGATCCGTACATGATCTTCCTGGCATAAATCCACTTTGGACTTCCCATATTCTCTCTTCTGTAATTTCCATTACCATACGGATAAGTATTTTTGAGTATATTTTACTTACGGTACTTAGTAGGCTGATACCTCTGTAATTACTGCAGTTGCTTTTATCTCCTTTTCTTTTGTATATTGGTACGATAATCGCTTCTCTCCAATCGTCTGGGACTTCTCCCGTTTCGATACATAAATTTATTAATTCGCACAACCTGTGAGGTATGTACTCGCCACCGTATTTAAGCATTTCAGCGCTAATATTGTCTATACCTGCAGCCTTACCGTTTTTCAAGTTCTTAATTATATCTCTGACCTCAGTGACACAGACTTTTTCAATTGGGTTTTCTAATGCATTATCTTCTATGTCGCAGTTTTGTTGTCCGATATTTTCACCTCCCAATAGTTCTTTGAAAGACTCTTTCAAAGCGTCTACTATTCCGTCTATATCATATAGCATTTCACCTTTGCTGTTTCTCATGCTAGCAAACTCTGTACTTTTACTTTCCTTCAACTGTTAATATAATAGTTTCATAATTCCTTCAAAGCAGTTTTTTATTTTATTCTCTTCTTCTGTTCTGATTTTCTCTTTACTCTCTTTGACTAGTCGTTTAACTTTCCTATTTTTGTGTCTGTAATAATTTTTAAGTCTGGTTCTCTCCTCATCGCTAAGACCTGTCATGTTCAGCGTTTTATTGTGCGCTTCTTTCTTTTCTTTTTGGGCTGCCGCAATTTCATCGTTCCTCCACGCATCGCCAGACTTTCTTCCTACAACCGCTGTACCACATACTTCGGTCGCAGTTTTGACAATGACATCCCGTAATAAAGTCCACGCGCCCTCTATATCTTTATTGCTTATAAGCGCTTCCCACGTTGCCCTATCTATGCGTTCAGTTAACCTCTTTTGAAACTCTGTTTGCACTTCTTGTCTCTGTAAATTTTCAATTTTTATTCGTGTTTGTTTCGTTTTCTTTGTTTTCTTTGTTCTCCATCCCCGCCCTAAGTTTATTTTGCAGACTAAAAGGTAATGATCAGAATTGCATTCGTAACCCCTCATGACTCTTGTATCTTTAACTAGTTCACTTAATCTTTCATCCGCAATAACAAAGTCAATTATGCTGTGGCTATTTCCTTTACGCCAGGTGTACATGTGGATCATTTTATGTCTAAACCAAGTATTTGTAATAAATAGGCCCTTTTCTAAGCATAAGCTAACTAGCTTTTCCCCGTTATAATTTTTTCTTGTTGGATCTCCAAAATTACCTAGCACCCTTTCTGTATCTGTATCCTGACGTTGGACACCGACCCATCCGTTCATATCTCCTAGCAGAATTATTCTTTCACCTTGATCGCAAATACTTATTGTATCATTTAGAGTGTCCCAGAAGGCGTCCTTAACTGCCCTCGAATCGCTATCAACTGGTGCGTAGCACGCTATGATAAATAATCTTCTGATTCCTACCTTCATTCTAGCCCATAGCAATCTGGGTGATACAAAATTATGCTCTATGAGATGCTGTCTTGCTTTTTCATTCATAATTAAACCGACCCCTTGACTACGATGCGATTCGCTATCTACTCCTGACCATATTTCACAACCGCCTTTCAACACCCCATTTCCTATGTTTCTAAATTCGCAACCCTTTTTCTTTGTCTCAGGTACACAAAGAATATCTAGTTTCCTTACGTGCATATTACTTGGAAATAAAACCTAAGTACAATATTTTGTCACCAAATAAGACTTAATAATTGTTTAAACTACCTTAATTAACAAATGCACTATTAGGCTATTTTTGGAGGTACAAACTTGATTTTTTGATGCAATTAAATGTAAATAACAAACTTATAAAATTTTAAGAACATTTTGATGACAGTAAATAATGTATGATTGGAAACAACAAAATAAATACAAATAGTGGATCGTTATCGAACAATCAAAAAAAGTTTTAAAATGTGTTATTAACAGTTGATTACACAAAAAACAAGTTCAAATGCTGAAAAATAGCCAAATAATGCATTTGTTAATTAAGTTTGGTTAAACAATTATAAAATTTTATCGATTCGTAGCAAGAAATCATTTCCAAATAACTGGCTGTTAATTCCGTGAAAAAAGCGGTATTTTATTTATTCATACATAAAATGATGAAAATTTGTTTAAACAATTGTTGTTGACAATAGTAAATTTTTTGTCATCAAAATTATCTTAAAAATTTATAAGTCAATTATTTGCAGTTAATTTCATCAAAAAATGAAGTTTGTAATTCCAAAAATATCAAAATAGTGCATTTGTTAATTAAGGTAGTTTAAACAATTATTCACTTTTATTTGGTGACCAAATATGATACTTAGGATTTATTTTCAAGTATAATATATGATCGATTCAATAGAAAAAACTTTATTTGTTCCGTCAATAATACCTGATATGAATGTTTGTTCATAAAAATTGCTTTTAAAATAACAAATTATCTATCAGCTTTTAATACTTCAACTAGAAAAATCTTTTTGTCCATAAATAATAATTTGTTCTAACAATTATTTTTGCTAAATCTAATTTTATAAAAAATAAACAAATCAGCATTATTCAAATATAATATTATTAATAATTATGATAAATTGTTTAAACAATTATTTTGTTATCTTGAATTTATTATTACTCCACTCCAAATGAAAATTGGACGAAAATCAGAAATTTAAAAAAACCGCATCTTTCTAGCATTATTCAAATATAATATTAATTATAATTATAATAAATTGTTTAAACAATCACTATTGTTAACATTGATGAACTATCACTTCCCTGTAATTGAAAATTGGACAAAAATGGAAAATTTGTAAAAAAAACCGCGTCTTTCTAACTCCATTCTATGAGAAAATTCCTAAAAACAATAACAAATTGTTTAAAAAATTCATGAAAATATCAAATTTTCAGTATAAAGTAATATTTTATGTATTGGAAAAAATTTGCATTTGAAAAATCACAAAAAAATCATAATTAGCGCCAAAAACTCGCAAAATCCATTTTTTCACTTATGGGGTTTCTTTGGGACCCTGTAAAATAGACTTACGGGGGTGATATTTAAAAAGTGATATTTCATTCCTATTCTATGGCTAATTGTGAAGAGAAATGTTGAGTTTCGACTCGATTGAGATAATATTGAGGATTCTGGATAAGTTTTACAAAAACGTCTTTTCTTCTTATGGGAAATACATGTTAAACTTCATGGGGCTTACGGCACCTCTAAATATAATTAAAAAAAAAGGAATAATTTTGGTTTTGGTTCGAACAAATTTGGGGGGTGTCCCTATAAAAATTGAAAAAAAAAAATTTCCAATGTATTTTTGGACCACCCTACTGTGCAGTGTGACGTAGTTTTTGAACGACCCCTTAAATAGAATTGTACTTTATCTATTTCATAACTTTATTCTGTTTATAACGAGATTTATAATTTTCTGCTAAGTTCTTAAATTTATCATTTTATGACTGAAAGGAGGTGAGAATTTAAATTATCACGATATCAAAGTGAGATGAGACTTGTAAGAAGTTTCTCGAGTTTTGTGTCGTCCATGAGGTTTCCAAAGAACCCGCTCATTTTCTCATGAACGAAGTTTAAACTTGATGGTTTATTCTCAGATCGTGCTTCTACCAATTACACATCGTGTGCGAAATTCTGTCGAAACTTTTTGATAGATAGAGCAAAAACACTCGTCCTGAGAATTGTAATCTCAATCCGACACCTGATAAGAAAACATTATTATAGCTACGTGGAACAAATTTTTTCTTTATCAATATATAGAATTCCTAAACATAAAACAAGAATTCAACGATAAAATTTGGACAACCACCACAAAATGCTCCTATTGCAATTCCTAAAAAAAATAAAAAAATGTGTTTCTTTGGAAAAAAATAAAAAAGAGGAAAGAAAAATGAGAAGGCAACCAACGAAATCCCCTTCCTTCCCTTTTTCATTTCTTTCGTCTTTTTTATTTTTATTATTATCAAATCACAATAAAAAAGCATGCAAAGTATTTACCAACGTTCCGGTGCTCACACAGCACCCTTATCATGGCAAGAAAAATTAAAACAGGTGAGAACAGCGACCAAGCAACGACGCTATCTCCTCAATACCTGAGATCTAAATGTGGGTCAATAGGCTAATCGGTCACAACAAACAGGAAATAAGAGAAAGTCAAGACTCATGAAAACTCTTGACTTTCTTTTATTTCTTGTTTGTTGTGATGGATTAGCCTATTGACCCACATTCAGATCTCAGGTATCGAGGAGATAGCGTCGTTGCTTGGTCGCTGTTCCCACCTGTTTTAATTTTTCTTGCCTTGATAAGGGTGCTGTGTGAGCACCGAAACGTTGGTAAATACTTTGCAGGCTTTTTTATTGTGATTGTTGGTTGCCTTCTCAGTTTTCTTTCTTCTTTTTTATTTTTGTCCAAACAAAAAAATTTTTTATTTTGTTTTTTAGGAATTGCAATAGGAGCATTTTGTGGTGGTTGTTCCAATTTTATCGTTGAATTCTTGTTTTATTTTCAGGAATTATATATATTGGCTTGATTATTGAACGTTAAATGGGATTTTGAATTTGATTTTAGTCTGATTTAAAATTCTTGATTTTGTTTTCTTTATTTTCAACCACAACCAAATTTATTGGATTGAATAAACCAAAGATTTTGTTGAACCAATCATATACATTCATAATAAAATATTCTTTTTTGATTCAACAAAAAAGTCCTGATTCAAGCTAGCCTAGGATGGGAGCCTTAAAACTATCCCGTCTGGAAGAATAATCTGGCGCTGGCCTGGCTCAGACCAGACCGTCTGGTTTCCAGTCTCGACTCTGACCAGATCGTCTGGCCTGGGCCTGGTCAAAAATGTAAATTTTTTCCAGACCGCATGATCATGGTCAGCTGCTGGTTGGATTCGCTTTATTTTTTCAATAACTTCGAAAAAAAAACATTCTTCACTATCAGTGTATTTAGCTGATCAGCGTCAAACCTGGATTAGACAAGACTGTCAAGGTGATAAGAAAAAAAATCTTCGTTTGATAGGATGAATTTCTTATTTTCTTTGATTTCAGACACCTTGTAACTATTTCGAAATATACCCCAAACAAATTTTCTGATAGAACTTTGAATTTTTTTGTTCTTGGTTCGCTGATCAGCGCCTGTTTCGGGCCAGACCAGATCTTCCAGAGTAGACGATCTAGATCATAGATAAAGTCAGACCTGGGCCAGATCAAAATACAATTATTTTTTATAATTTATTCAAAAACAATAAACATCCATCATAAGATATAATTAAACATTTCTAGACTGAAACTCAGTATAATGAAGGCTTAATTTTAGCCAAAAATCGTCTTACTTTCAGGAAAGTCTTCTATTGGCTTATATTTAGTCCCAATTAGGTCGGAATTTCCCTCTTGATAATGAACGTGAAACAACAATATAAAAATTATAATTTTCACTAAAAATTTGTAATTATTCGTAAAATTAAATGATACTTTTTATAAGTTGTCCTCACGAAATGTTGTGTACACTGTTGTAAAAAACCTGATTTATCGCAAATAATTTATTTGATTTTCTTTAGTAGGATTTTAAGAGATTTTAGGAAAACTTTGAATTATTATAAAATATATTTAAAAGTTTTAGAACTTTTGAAAATATTCGAAAATATTCGAAATTAATTTAAATCTTGAGATGATTTCAAAAAAATTAAAACAAAATATACATTTTTGAAGATTTCGAAAAAAGACTCTTAAGAAAATTTCAAAATAATTGTTTTTTTCATATAAATTTTAAGAGAAAATTGGAAAAGATTTAAGCAATTGAAATAAAACCCTAAAATTTCGAAAAATAATGTAGCAGATTTTGAATGTTAGAAAAAAATCCTGTAAGTCTAAGAGACATTTAGACATTTTAAAAAGATTCAAAAATAATGTAATACTTGAAAAGGTTCAAAAATAATTCAAGACAAAATGTAGATTTTTGAATATTCAGAATAAATAATGTAGGAAAAATTTTGAAAATTTTGAAAGTTTTCAAGAAGATAAAAAAAACTCTTGAAATTTCTAGAAAAATTTTTAATATACTTTTATTCTGAAAAATTAATTTTAAGAGAATATTTGAAAAGATTTCAAAATATATTTCAGAAGATATTCCAAATTTTTCGCAAAATCATGTTGAAAATTTTAAGTGCATTTTTTCAATTTTACAGGATTTAAAAGAAAAAGGTCAGGAAAAAATTCGGATCATTTTGAAAAATATGTAAAAGTTACGCACAAATTAAAGAAAAAAATATTAATTTTTAAAATTTCAAAAAATTCAGAACAAAATCTAGATTTTTCAGGATTTTGAAATAAACTTTTGAAGTTTTTTAAGAATTTTGGAAGGATTTAAGATAATACAACATTTTTTTTAGATTCCTGGGAACATTTTTAATCATTTTTTATAAGATTAATTTTTAAAGAAAATTTAAAAAGATTTCAAAATATTTCAACACATTTGTAAAAATGTCAAAAAAATCTGGAAGATTTCAAGGCCATTTTTGTAATTTGGAAGAATTTTTTCGAATGATGGAAAAAATCAAATTATTTAAAAATATATTTAGATATGTTGAAAAATTTTCAAAAAAAGTTAGAGTGTCAAAAGATTTAAACGAAGTTTAGAATTCTTAAAATTGGGAAATAAAATTTTGAAGCTTCTTAAGGATTTTGAAAGGTTTTAGAATAATAAAAAAAATGTCTTGCGATTCCCGGGTAAATTTTAAATGATTTCTTATGTTTTTGGATCAATTTTATAAGTATATATAGAAAGATTGAAAAATATTTTCAAAATATTCAGAAAAGAAAGTGGAATATTTAAGGGCATTTTTTGCAGATTTTAAAACAATTTATGAAAAATTAGAATCATTTTAAAAGATGTTCGAGAATGTTTAGAAAAAATGTAGATTTTTGAAGATTTCGAAACAGAATTTAAAGGCATTTCAAGAATTTCAAAAGAAATTTCGATTGATTTTTTATTTTCTTGAAGAAAATTCAAAAACATTTCAAAATGTTTGAAAAGATGAAAAAATCTGGAATATTTTAAGGCAATTTTTCATTTCTGAAAGATTTGAAAAAAGTTCAGGGAATAATTCGAGTCATTTTAAAATATATTTACGAATTTTAGAGGTTTCCGAAAATTTATAAAATAATTTAAAATTTCTCCCAAACTTATGAGGTTCTAAATATCTCTTAAACTAGCTCGAATTTTCCCTAATTTTTTAAAACCCTCTAAAAGAAAAAAAGATCTCTTAAATTTTCCAGATTCTTTCTCGACATACCTGAAATATTCAAAAATCTATTTGAATTTTCTCAAGAATCGTAGGAAAATTATATCTATAAAACTTTTAGGAAAAAAATGCATAGTTATTCGAAACTTTTATATTAAATTGAGAATTATTTTTGATGATGCTAGTTTTTTTGAAATAATAACAAAGAATCTACTAAAAACTATGAATTTTTAGTAGAATTCCTGCATTTAAAAAATTGTGGAAGTAATCACAAGTTTTTACAAAAAAATTACAATTTCTTACATTATTGTTTTTGATTAAAATTAACGATTTTCCAAAATATTTTCTATTGATACGAAAATATGTTGACACCACAAGCGCGTAAAAAAACAAGGGTCACCAATCTTTATATGGAAACTCAAGTACATGCGGAGATAAAAATACAAGATTTTCACCGAAGAGCATCAACACAATCCAGCAATAAATTTTTTATTAGTCTCGGGCGAAAACTTTGTCCCAGACAATCGACGTAAGTAAAGCTTCAGAGAATCGTATCCACGAGGAAAATTTTTTTGCAACGATGATGACAAAACTTGATAAGGGTAGCGAGAATGCGATAGTGAGAAACTTTCACTGATAGCTGGAGGATTTCAAGCTATAATCTTTCTACAGAGTGAGCAATAGGGTGGTGCTCAGTTACTTTTGGTGACAATTTTTTTGATATTTTTTTACGGAACCCTCTAAATTGGTTCCATTTAATAAAAAAATTCCTGTGAAGTTTCAGCTCATTCGGATAAGGGTAAAGGGTGCCAATGCTCTTAAATATATTATCATTACATCATTTATATGTAAAAAAGTATATTTTATTTGATATCATCTAAAATATTATTGTTATAAAAATATATCTAAAAACAGTTGTGAATCTAATCAAGGAAACATATTTTACTTTTCATAACTTTCTTCCGTACGACTAACGGTTTTCGAAAAGAAACAAAAAATGTAACGCCGTAAGTAGGGTGGATCTTATAGTTACTCTTAGCGAAAAATGTTGTTTAAATATTTTTCACTGCACAGTAGAGATTGGTTCCGTTTGATGGAAAAATCATTTCTGTGAAGTTTCAGCATAGTCGGATGAGGAGAAAGGGTGCCCAGCGCTTTTAAATATATTATCATTTATATGCACAAAAATCGATTTTATTTGATATATTCTAAACTAGTGATTTTATCAAAATATGTCTCATACAAAAGTTGTAGATTTAGTTAAGGAGCATATTTTCTTTCAAATAACTTTCTTCCGTACGATGAACGGTTTTCGAAAAAAATCTAAAAATCTGCCGCCATACGTAGGGTGGCCTTTATAGTTACTGTTAGCGAAATTTGTTTTGCTATTTTTTCGCTGCAACTTTATTGGTTCCATTCGATGAAAAAATCATTTCTGTCAAGTTTTAACTCAGTTGAAAAAGGGGAAAGGGTGCCCCGCGCTCAAAAATATATAATTACTTATATGTACGAAAATCGATCTGATTCAATATATTCTAAAATAGTGATGTTATCAAAATATATATTATATAAAAGTTATAGATCTAGTCAAGGAGCATATTTTATTTCCAATAACTTTCTTCCGCACGAATGACTGTTTTCGAGAAAAAAAAAGTAAATCTAACGCCAGGAGTTTATTTGGATTTTTTTCGAAAACCGTTAGTCGCACGGAAAAAAGTTATATAGATTAAAATATGCTGCTTGACTAGATTCATAGCTTTCGTATGACATGCATTTTGACAACATCAATATTTTAGAACATATAAGTCGATTTTTTAAGCATAGGAATGTTTTTTCTTCGGAGCCAGATACATGTGCACCAAAAATTCATTTTTATTGTATATGCTCTAAAATATGGATGTTATCAAAATGTTTTTCATACAAGAGTTGTAGATCTAGTCAAGATGCATATTTTATTGTCTATAACTTTTTTTTACTAATGGTTTTTAGAAAAATCCAAAAAACTAGCGCCACGAGATTTTTGGATTTTTTTCGAAAACCCCCTAGTCGCACGGAAAAATTATAAGCAATAAAATATGCTCCTTGACTAGATATACAAACCTTTATATTACGTGCATGTTGACAACATCATTATTTTAGAACATATAAAATAAAATCTATTTTTGTTGCATAATATGATTATTTAAATATTTAAGAGCCCGGGGGTTGTCCGATCGAGCTAAAACTTTAGACGAATTTTTTTCCATCGAAGGGAACAAATCAGGGGAGTGCCAAAAAAGTATTCGAAAATAGAAAATAGGGTCCACCCTTGTGAGTAAATATACGAGAGAATGAAAGAAAATAAGCCGGAAAATAAGTAAATCGGCAATTACCACATTTCGAGGGGAGGGTTAGTGACATTTTATGAACGAGGGTGGTCAATGGTCATTTCATGCTCAGAACGAGGAAACACATTTGATGTGTGCACTTATACATTTACACAAATATTTATGTATATGTATACCTCATGGCACACACTGACGCTGAATAAGGTAGCAAGTGGCAAACGTGAACTGAATTTTATCAAGGGGTATAAGGTTTATTAAAAAAAAAATCATCCAAGTTCAACGGAAAGCGTGTTTTATGACCTTTTTGATCCTGCTGTCATCCCACAAATCCGATTGACGGTGTCCTATATTTTTTTGTGAAATCAGAGAAATCTGAGAGCATTGTACGAAGATAGAAATTTAGGGGAGAAGGACATGTTTAGGGTGATAAGAAAAATTGACGTAATTTGTATGGGATTTGCGGTTTCCGGAGACTGAAATCTTGCTTATTTTTATTTTAAAAGCAGGATCATTTTTTCAAGATGAAAATGTTGAGGAAATTACGCAGAATTTGTACCCTACCTTGGAACTTTTAGGAGAATTGGAACTAAAAAAGTGCCATAAGTG
This sequence comes from Andricus quercusramuli, assembly GCA_932178445.1. Taxonomy (NCBI): domain Eukaryota; kingdom Metazoa; phylum Arthropoda; class Insecta; order Hymenoptera; family Cynipidae; genus Andricus; species Andricus quercusramuli. The sequence goes on along the minus strand of CAKNXH010002343.1, from coordinate 113,273 downwards.
CGAAATTTTTCATACACTTCCAAAATCGGATTTTATGGTCAAAAACCTGTTGTTTGGCGGGTGTATGTATATCGTAATTCATGAATCCGCCATTTTCCATTCGATTTCCAATTTTTTTCGTTTAGAAAGTGGAAAAACATACCTTTTTACCCATTGATTTTTCATTTTATCAAAGTAAAAAATGAACAAGCTACAACATCGAAAATATTTCAAAGTTTAAAAATTTTTCTCGATTTTTTCAAGTTGAACAAGAATTTAATGGCTTTTTTCAATCATTTTTTGTTGTCAGTTTCGCTCTAGTTGGGAATTCAGCTGCTAAATTACATTGAATTTCGATAACTCAGTCAAATTCTAATTAATTCTGATCAAGAAAGCTCATTTACACGTGGAATTAAACGCACCCTCAATGTATTAATTACCAAACATTATTGGATTAAAAAACTATCATTGAATTTTTGTGAAATTGGAAAAAATCGGGGGGAAAATTAGAAATTTAAAAATAATTTCGATTATAGTTTCAAAGTTTTTTGCTGTAATGAAATGAATAACGCATATAGTTAAAAAGCTGTGTTTTTATGCGTTTTTGAACATATTTCAGGATACTCGCAAAAATTCATTAACAAAATTACCTGATTTTTCCTTGAATAAATTTTCATTTTCCCTGAACAATGATATTCAAAGACCAGAATTTATATCTTGTAACACAAATAACAAAGCATCTTTTATAAACGGAATAAAACAATTTCAAATTTAATTTTTTAACAAAACATTTCAATTTTCGACCAAAAAAGATTCAATTCCAACCAAAAACAAATGCATTTGCAACCAAATAGTTAAATTTTTCAGAAGAAAATTCAGTTTAAAAAAAAAAAAAAAAGGAATTTTCAATCCAACAGGACGAATTTTTAGTCCATATAGACAAATTTCGAAAAAATTGAATGTTCGACAAAAAAAAGACTTTTCAACGAAATACTTGATTCAAATTAAAATTTGAAAATTTATTGATTCATTTCAACCAAAAAAGATGACTTTTCTTCCAAAAAGATGTAATTTCAACAAAACAGTTGAATTTTCGACCAAAAAAGGTGAATTTTCTACAAAATATGAAGAATTTTTAATAAAGTACTTGACCCGAGTTTCAATCGTGTGAGATTTTTAGCATAGAGTTTTTAACAAAGTATGTCAACTTTCAATCCATAAGTTGAATTTTCCAAACGAAAAAATGAATTTTCAACGAAGAAATTGATTTTCCAGTCAAGGAATAAAAGAAATTTCATCAAAATTATTGAACTTTAATGACAAAAGACGAATTCTCTTTATAACAGTTCAATTTTCAACCCAACAATATTAATTTTCAACCAAAAACTTAACTTTACACCAAACAGTTGCATTTTCAAACAAAATAGGGGAAATTTCAACAATAAGAGATGAATTCTTCAACCAATAATGATTAATTTTTTTTTAAATTGTTAAATTGTCTACGAAATAATAAAAAAAATTAACTTCAATCGTCAGGAGACAAAACTTCTTTTTGAAAATTTCCTCATTTTTTCCTGATCACTAATATTTAGAGACCAAAATCATAATCTTGTAACATTTTTAAAAATTATAGAATCTTTTATAAACAAAGTAAACCCATTTCAAATTTAAAAAATTTCAATTCATTAAATTAAATTTATTTATTTTAATATTTATAAATTCCCTGACTTTTGAAAGATTTTTATCAAAATCCTAGAGACACCCTGCAGGAAATAGGGCTATCAAATTCTCAAGAGTTTTACGAATTTGGAAAATTTCCAAATGTAAGGTGACCCAGATTAGAATTTATAATTTGGTCCAGTTTCAAAGTCGGGGTCTTTCAACTTTTCAATCAATTTTATACTGGCTTATTTCAAAATTTCGAAAATTTAGAGCTGAGTTTATTGCGCTAATTATGATTTAATATTGTTTTTCAACTTATTTTTAACTTTTCAGTTACTTGATTAATCAATTTATTATTCTTAATAATATTCTCTTAGAACTGTCCACTTATAAATTGTCCACTTTCCATCAATTTTTCAATTAGAGTGAGGTAATAATTAATTCAAGTTAACAATCATAATTATTTGAACATTTTATTATTATGAATAATATCATCTTTAAATATTGCTAAAAAGTTACGTTTTTTTTAAATATTTGACTTTTTGTACACTTTTCACTTGGAGCTTAGTACAAATTATTATAATTTAAGAAATATAATTGTATGAACAAATAATTATTGTCTATAACTATCTTCTCCTATAATTATGCTAGATAGTTGTCGTTTTTTCCTGGAATTTTCCATTTTGTGTAAACTTTTCACTCGAAGTGAGTTATTAATTGTTGAAATTAACAAACATTTTTAGAAAATTTTATTATTATCTTCAATAATATTCTCTTTGAATCATGCTCAAAAATTACGCGCCAAAAACTCGCGAAATCAAATTTTACACTTATGGGGTATTTTTGGGACCCTATAAAAAACTGATAGAAGACATTAAAAAAATAATATTTTTTTTATTCTACTGCCAACTGTAAAGAGAAATATTCATTTTTAACTCGATTCACCTAAAACTGTCGATTCTAAATAAAAATGTCCAAAAACGTATTTTTTTCTTATGGGAAATACGTGTTCTTCATGGGGCTTGCGGAATTTCTAAATATCAAAACTATATACTCAAAATAAGACTCAATTGCCGTACTTTCGAGGATCAGCGTTTTTCTGTGTTTATAATCAATCCACCAGTTTTTAAATTATTTAGGATATAATTTAAACAATGTTAATATTATTTAAATCTTAAGCTATATTATAAATTTTCTCGATATTTAGCAGGATGTTTGGAAGACGAAATTTCAGCCCTAATTGCAACTGTCGTACATCAATTTCTAAGTTATATAGCCCATCACTCCCTATGTATACAGACACGGCACCGGTTACGGATGATAAGCGATCGAAGCTTCAAGCTGCAAACCGCATGCGTCATTTCACCTGGCCAACTTTTCGGTTCAGGTCGCCGATTTTAGGCTAACTTCTTATTCAATATTTATTATTCACTAAAATGATCAACCCAAAAATAAATTGATTGAATCTGAACACGAAAATATTTATCTTTATAAAAATCATAACTAAAATTAAATCGAAATGAAATATTTTCCGTGCCTTCTGGTAGTTTTCAATTGCGAACATCACAATTCAAACAAAAAATTGTATTTGTTTCTTTTTTCCAAAAATGAATTCACGAAAAAATGTATGTATCAAATTCTAAAAAAGGTATACAATTGCAGTCGTTTTTCTACATTTTTATTTTATAGGGTTTCTGCTTTAAATAATTTTCGAACCTAAATAGTTTATTTTGACGGTTCAACCACTACTTAATGCACGTGTATACCTGATTCTGATTTTGTTTTTATTCTCAAGAATTTTCTTGGATTGTTAGAATTCTCTTGAATTCATCTAAATTCTTTGCATTTCTTGAAATCTCTAAAAATCTCTTGAATTCTCTTGGAATCTCTTGAATTCTCTTGAATTATCTTGAATTCCTCTGATTCTCTTGAATCTTTTAGCTATTCTGAATTCCCTTCTCTTGGATTCTCTCAAATGTCTTAACTTTTCTTCAATTCTTTTTAATTTTCATGAATTTCTTTACTCATCAATTCTTTCAGCTTTTAATAATTCTCTTGAATTTTCTGAATTCCTTGTATTGTGTGAATTCCATGATTTCTGTGAAATCCTTGAATTTCTTTGAATTCCTTGATTTCTGTGAAATCCTTGATTTTCTGTAAATTCCATGGATTTCTGTGAATTCCCTGAATTTAGTGAATTTCTCAAATTCTGTACATTCATTGAATTCTATGAATTCATTGAATTCTATGAATTCATTGAATTCTATGAATTCATTGCATTTTATGAATTCCTTAAATTCTACGAATTCAATAAATTTTATGAATTCTTTGATTTCTCCAAATTCCATGAATTCTCTAAATTTCTTGAATTCTATGGATCACTTCAATTTTCTAGATCCCTTGAATTCTCTCAATTTTTCGAATTCTCTAAGTTTCTTGCATTCATTGAATTCTCTCGAATTATTTTAATTCTCTTGCATTCTCTTGAATTCTTTTACTTCTCTTGAATTCTCTTGGATTCTCTTGAAATCTTTGGAATTCTTTTGAATCTTTTAATTATTCTGAATTCCATTACTTATCTTGAATTCTCTTAAATAACCCAACTTTTCTCGAATTCTTTGAATTTTCATGAGCTCCTTTACTTCTGTTGAGTTCTCTGGAATTCTTCTCAATTGTTTGAACCTTATTAAATTTCTTTATTTCTCATGAATATCTTTAGTTTTTAATAATTGTCATGGATTTTCTGAATTCTCTGAATTCCTTGAACTCTTTAAATCCCTTGAATTCTCTGAATTCCCTCAATTCTCTGAATTTCTTGAAGGATCTGAATTCCTTGAATTATATGAATTCCTTGTATTTCGTGAATTCCTTGTATTTCGTGAATTCCTTGATTTCTATCAATTCCTCAGATTTCTGTTCATTCCTTAAATTTCGTGAATTCCTTGAATTTCGTGAATTCATCGAATTTCGTGAATTCATTGAATGCTATGAATTCAACGAATTCTCTGAATTACTTGAATTCTATGTATTACTTAAATTTTCTGGATTTCTTGAATTCTTTGAATTTTTTGAATTCTGCAAGCTTTTTACTTCCATTGAATTCTTTTGAATTCTTTTACTTCCCTTGAATTTCCTTTACGCCTGTTGGATTCTATGGATTCTTTGAATTCTCTAAAGTTTTTTTATTCTCTATGCTTCTTGCATTCATTGAATTTTCTTGAATTCTTTTGCTTCTCTTAAATTCTCTTGAATTTCCTTTACTTCTCATGAATTATATAGATTCCTTGAATTCTGTTGAATTCTTTTACTTCTCTTTAATTCTCTTGAATTTCCTTTGCTTCTCTTCAAATCTATGTTTGCCTTGAATTCTATAAGTTTCTTGCATTTATTGAATTCTCTTGAATTCTTTTACTTCTCTTGAATCCTCTTGAATTTTCTTTGCTTCTCTTGAATTCTATGGATTCCTTGAATTCTCTGGATTCGTTGAATTCTCTAAATTTTTTTGATATATCTACGTTTCTTGCATTCACTGAATTCTCTTGAATATCCTTTAGTTCTCTTGAATTCTATGGTTTCCTTAAATTCTCTAAATTTTTTGAATTCTTTGAGATTCTTGCATTCATTGAATTCTCTTGAGTTCTTTCACTTCTCTAGAATTCTTTTGAATTTCCTTTACTTCTCTTGAATTCTATGAATTCCTTGAATTCTCTGAATTCCTTGAATTCTCTGAATTCCTTGAATTCTCTGAATTTATTGAATTCTCTGAATTCCTTAGATTCTCTGAATTTCTTAAATTTTCTGAATTCTCTGAATTCCTTGGATTCATTGAATTCTTTCACTCCTCTTGAATTCTCTCTATAAATCCTTTAATTCTCTGGAATTTTATTGAATTTATTTACGTCTCTTGAATTCTCTTGAATTCTCAGAAATTCTTAGAAATTACCTTTAACTTTAATTAATTATTTAAATTCTCTTCAAGTTCTTAACTTCTCTTCAATTTCTTTATTTCACTTGAAATCTCTTCAATTTTTTTGTATTCTTTGAATTCTCTTAAAATTCTTTAATTCTCTTTAATGCTCTTGAATTTTCTTAAATTATTTTAATTATCTGGAATTCCAGCTCCTCCGGAATTATTTAAATTTGCTTGAATTCCTTTAATTCTCTTAAATTCTTTTCATGATTTCGGATTCTCCTGAATTCTTTGAATTCCTTCACTTTTCTTCAATTCTTTTGAATTTATTCACGTTTCTTGAATTATTTGGAATTCTTCTAAATTCATTGACATTTCTTGAATGTTATTGCATTCTTCTAATTTCTTGAAGGATCTGAATTCCTTGTATTTCGTCAATTCCTTGATTTCTGTGAATTCCTCAAATTTTTGTGCATTCCTTGAATTTGAGTAAATTCTTTGAATTTCGTGAATTCCTCGAATTTTGTGAATTCCTTGAATTCTGTAAATTCATTGAATACTATGAGTTCAATAATTTCTCTGAATTACTTGAATTCTATGCATTACTTAAATTCTCTGTATTTCTTGAATACTTTAAATTTTTTTAATTCTCCAAGCTTGTTACTTCAATTGAATTCTCTTGAATTCTTTCACTTCCCTTGAATTCTCTTGAATTTTCTTTACTTCTTTTGAATTTTATGGATTCTTTGAAATCTCTAAATTTTTTGAATTCTGTATGCTTCTTGCATTCATTAAAATCTCTTGCATTCTTTTACTTCTCTTGAATTCTCTTGAATTCCTTCAATTCTCTTGAATCTTTTAGCTATTCTGAATTCCCTTCTCTTGGATTCTCTCAAATGTCTTAACTTTTCTTCAATTCTTTGAATTTTCATGAGTTCCTTTACTTCCCTTGAGTTCTCTGGAATTCTTCTAAACTATTACAACCATATTGAATTTCTTTTATTCTCATGAATTCTTACAGCTTTTAATAATTCTCTTGAATTTTCTGAATTCCTTGCGTGTTCTGTGAATTCCTTGATTTCTTTGAAATCCTTGAATTTCTGTGAATTCCTTGATTTCTGTGAATTCCCTGAATTTAGTGAATTCCTCAAATTCTGTAAATTCATTGAATTCCATGAATTCATTGAATTCTATGTATGTATGTATGTATGTGTACCATTAAGCCATTTCCCTTTCGGGGTAGGCGTGTGACACTACCCGATTCGGGTAGTGTTTCTAGGTGGATAGTTTCTTGTAGTAAATAAATTGAATTCTATGACTTCATTGAATTCTATGAATTCATTGAATTCTATGAATTCATTGAATTCTATGAATTCATTGAATTCTATGAATTCATTGAATTCTATGAATTCATTGAATTCTATGAATTAATTGAATTCTATGAATTAATTGAATTCTGTTGAATTCTTTGAATTTTATGAATTCATTGAATTCTGTGAATTCCTTAAATTCTACGAATTCAATTAATTCTATGAATTCTTTGATTTCTCCAAATTCCTCGAATTCTATCAATTCTTTGAATTCTTTGGAATCCTTGAATTCCATGAATTCTCTTAATTTCTTCAATTGCATCAATTGCTTTGATTCTCCGAATTACTTGAATTTTATGGATCACTTAAATTCTCTGGATCCCTTGAATTCTCTCAATTTTTCGAATTCTCTAAGCTTCTTGCATTCATTGAATTCTCTCGAATTATTTTAATTCTCTGAAATTCTCTTGAATTCTTTCACTTCTCTTGAATTCTCTTGGATTCTCTTGAAATCTTTTGAATTCTCTTGAATTCTATTCAATCTTTTAGTTATTCTGAAATCCATTACTTATCTTGAATTCTCTTAAATATCCTAACTTTTCTCGAATTCTTTGAACCATATTAAATTTCTTTAATTCTTATGAATTCCTTTAGTTTTTATTAATTTTCTTGAATTTTCTGAATTCTCTGAATTCCTTGAACTCTCTAAATCCCTTGAATTCTCTGAATTCCCTCAATTCTCTTAATTTCTTGAAGGATCTGAATTCCTTAAATTCTATGAATTCCTTGTATTTCATGATCTGTGCATTCCTTGAATTTCTGCAAATTCTTGAATTTCGTGAATTCCTTCAATTTCGCGAATTCCGTGAATTCTGTAAATTCATTGAATGCTATGAATTCAATAAATTCTCTGCATTATTTGAATTCTATGTATTACTTAAATTCTCTGGATTTCTTGAATTCTTTAAATTTTTTGAATTCTCCAAGCTTGTTACTTTCATTGAATTCTCTTGAATTTCCTTTTCTTCTGTTGAATTCTATGGATTCTTTGAATTCTCTAAATTTTTTGAATTCTATATGCTTCTTGCATTCATTAAATTCTCTTGAATTATTTTACTTCTCTTTAATTCTCTTGAATTCTTTTACTTCTCTTGAATTCTCTTGAATTTCTTATACTTTTCTTGAATTATATATATTCCTTGAATTCTCTAAATTTCTGGAGTTATCTAAGTTTCTTGCGTTCATTGAATTCTGTTGAATTCTTTTACTTCTTTTGAATTCTCTTGAATTTTCTTCACTTCCCTTGAATTCTATGGAGTCCTTGAATTCTTTGGATTCGCTGAATTCTCTAAATTATTTTGAATTATTTTAGTTTCTTGCATTCCTTGAATTCTCTTGAATTCTTTTACTTCTCTTGAATTCTCTTAAATTTCCTTCACTTCTCTTGAATTCTCTGGGTTCGTTGAATTCTCTAAACTTTTTTGAATTATCTAAATTTATTACATTTATTGAATTCTCTTTAATTCTCTTAAATTTCCTTTATTTTTCTTGGATTCTACGGATTCCTTGAATTCTCTA
>CAKNXH010002343.1:92845-104824 GCA_932178445.1 Andricus quercusramuli | reverse complement strand
GAATTCTCTGGATTCGTTGAATTCTCTAAATTTTTTTGAATTATCTAAATTTCTTGCATTTATTGAATTCTCTTGAATTTCCTTCATTTCTCTTGAATTCTATGAATTCCTTGAATTCTCTGAATTCCTTAAATTCTCTGAGTTTCTTAAATTTTCTGAATTCTCTGAATTCCTTGGTTTCATTGAATTCTTTCACTCCTCTTGAATTCTCTCTATAAATCCTTTACTTCTCTGGAATTTTATTGAATTTATTCACTTCTCTTGAATTCTCTTGAATTCTCAGAAATTATTAGAAATTACCTTTAACTTTAATTAATTATTTAAATTATCTTCAAGTTCTTAACTTCTCTTCAATTTCTTTATTTCACTTGAAATCTCTTCAATTTTTTTTTGTATTCTTGGAATTCTCTTAAAATTCATTAATTCTCTTTAATGCTCTTGAATTTTCTTGAATTATTTTAATTATCTTGAATTCCAGCTCCTCCGGCATTATTTAAATTCGCTTGAATTCTCTTAAATTCTTTTCATGATTTCGGATTCTTCTGAATTCTTTGAAGTCCTTTATATATATATATATATATATATACCATTAAGCCATTTCCCTTTCGGGGTAGGCGTCACGCCTACCCGATTCGGGTACTGTTTCTAGGTGGATAGTTTCTTGCAGTAAATAACTAAAAGTATGAGCTCACCACACCTACGACGAGCCAACAGCACGCAGTATGGTATTCCCGAACTGTCACCCATCCAAGTACTAACCGCGCCCAACACTGCTTAACTTCAGTGATCTAACTGGAACTGGTTTTTTCAGCGTGGTATGGCCGTTGGCCTTTACTTTTCTTAAATTCTTTTGAATTTCTTTACGCTCCTTGAATTATTTGGAATTCTTCTCAATTCTTTGACATTTCTTAAATGTTATTGAATTCTTTTAATTTCTTGAAGGATCTGAATTCCTTGAATTCTATGAATTCCTCGTATTTCGTGAATTCCTTGATTTCTGTGAATTCCTCAAATTTCTGTGCATTCCTTGAATTTGTGTGAATTCCTTGAATTGCGTGAATTCCTTGAATTCGGTAAATTCATTGAATGCTATGAATTTAATGAATTGTCTGAATTACTTGAATTCTACTTATTATTTAAATTCTCTGGATTTCTTGAATTCTTTAAATTTTTTGAATTCTCCAAGCTTGTTACTTCCATTGAATTCTCTTGAATTCTTTCACTTCCCTTGAATTTTCTTGAATTTCCTTCACTTCTTTTGAATTCTCTTGAATTCTTTCACTTCCCTTGAATTTTCTTGAATTTCCTTCACTTCTCTTGAATTCTCTGGATTCGTTGAATTCTCTAAACTTTTTGAATTCTCTATACTTCTTGCATTCATTTAATTCTCTTGAATTCTTTTGCTTCTCTTGAATTATCTTGTATTTCCTTTACTTCTCTTGAATTATAAAGATTCCTTGAATTCTCTTTTCTGGACTTATCTAAGTTTCTTGCATTCATTGAATTCTTTTAGATTTTTTTACTTGTCTTGAATTCTCTTGATTTTCCTTTACTTCCCTTGAATTCTATGGATTCCTTAAATTCTTCGGATTCGCTGAATCCTCTAAATTTTTTTGAATTATCTTAGTTTCTTGCATTCATTGAATTCTCTTGAATTCTTTTACTTCTCTTGAAATCTCTTAAATTTCCTTCACTTCTCTTGAATTCTCTGGATTCGTTGAATCCTCTAATTTTTTTTGAATTATCTAAATTTCTTGCATTTATTGAATTCTCTTGAATTCTTTTATTTCTCTCGAATTCTCTTGAATTTCCTTTATTTCTCTCGGATTCTATGGATTCCTTGAATTCTCTAAATTATTTTGAATTATCTTAGTTTCTTGCATTCATTGAATTCTCTTCAATTCTTTTACTTCTCTTGAATTCTTTTTAATTTCCTTTACTTCTCTTGAATTCTATGGATCCCTTGAATTCTCTGAATTTCTTGAATTTCTTGAATTCTCTGAATTTCTTGAATTCTCTGAATTCCTTAAATTCTCCGAATTCCTTGAATTAATTGAATTCTTTCACTTTTCTGGAATTCTCTCTATAAATCCTTTACTTCTCTTGAATTTTCTTGAATTATTTTAATTTTCTTGAATTCCAACTCCTCCGGAATTATTTAAATTCTCTTAAATTCCTTTAATTCTCTTTAATTCTTTTTATCATTTCAGATTCTTCTGAATTCTTTGAATTCCTTCACTTTTCCTGAATTCTTTAGAACTTATTTAAGTTTCTCGAATTATTTGGAATTCTTCTAAATTCTTAGAAACTTCTTGAATGTTATCGGGATCTTTTAATTCTCTTAAAATCCCTTAATTATGTTAAATGCTCTTGAATTTTCTTGAAATCTTTAAATTCTTCAGAATTCCTTTTCTTTTAATGAATTATTTAAATTCTCCTAATTTTTGTTACTTTTGTTGAATTCTCTTTAATTTTTTTGTACGGTTAAAATCCTTTAATTCACTTCATGATCTTTATTTTTCTTGAATTTTTTTAATTGTTCTATTCAATTAATTTAATTGTTATTGATGGTTTTGAAATCTTTTTTGATTTGTGTCTAATTATCATTGATTAATAATTCAAGATTTTATCAAGAGCTAATTCTAAGATTATTAAGATAATTTTAATTTAGAGATGATCAACAAATAATTCAAAGAATTAATTATTTTAGAAGCATTCTTTAACCCTTTCAGACATATATTATTCCTTGCATCCGAAGTTTTGATAAACTTTTTTTCTGTTTTCTTTTTTAGTCGCAGAATCCAAAACTGAGGTCAAAATTTTCGAATTTCAAAAATTTAAAATTGCGGAACAATATGACGGACAAATTTATTTAAACGAGAATTAATAATTAAGAATCATTAATAAAAATAACATGGAGGAAAATTCTGAAAAATATTTTGAATAATACTTCAGGGAGTATTCAGTATATCAAAAAATTTCCGTTTTGATTTTCATAATAAATTAGTGGAAAATGGAGAAAGCACTAATTCGACTATTTGTTTATTCATGGTATTTTTGCAGTTAATAATTAATTCGTGCTTATATCTTTTATACTTATTTGTGTTCAAGGGACCCAGTAGAAACCAAAAACCCAGTATTAGTTGTTAAAAGAGTAGTTGAAATTTTCTTTATTCTTAAAGTTTTTGAATTTCGAATCGTTTTAATTCAAAATTGTAAAAACATTTCTAATTTGCAATTAGAAAAATTGTATAATTTACCCTACTTCTAATATAGTTACCCTAGTAACTGCCTTATTTATTTATGACAAGAAAAATTTTCCTGTACTAAGAAGAGAGAATAAAATAAACATTTAAAAAATATATCTCTTTAAACATTATGAAGAAAAATTGCGGCACTCATCACACGTGTGAAAGCTATTTTTTTTTATTTTTCATGGAAAGCTCAAAGCTGTAGTTTGTTTGATTTATCTTCCATTCTGAAAAAGCGTATAGCGTTTCGTCAGGAGAATAAAAGGAAGGACGATCAATGTCTCAAGAAGCTTCCCCATATCAAGTTTCCAAATTTAGGGTATTCTTTTCCATCTAAAATTGAAACTAAACAAATCAATCTGACTTGATTATTCCATTATAGATTGATTTTTTGCTCTTCTGAAAAACATTTATTTTTTTAAATAAAAGTGAGTACTGTGATCATTAGGGTGGCCCAAAAATTCAACTTTTGATTTTTGGTGGTTAACGCCCCTCTCCTTCAATTTGTTCGTTTTCGGAAAAAAAAATTTCCTATTTTTTTCAAGTTTGTCAATTTAAACTATATCACCGGGTTTTTGAAATTAACGTGGGGTTGTAAATGGAAAAAGCTCCTTTTTCGAAAAAAATTTTAAAGAAGTACTTGTTATTAATTTTTTGTGAATTAAAGTTTAGTCACTTCTGAAAAAAATACTCGAAGAATAAATTCCACTCAATGAAGTTCAGTTTTGAAACCTTTAACCCCTTGTATTGTGTCCGGAAAATGCAAAAAAAAATGCAAAATAGTTTTATATCAAGTTCACGCTGAAGACGTATTTTTTATTCATTTTTTAATTTAATTATTTTTATTCTATATGTTACAAGTTTTCAAGTATTTTCAACTAATTTTCGATTTCTGAAATAATTCTTATTTGTTTAAACCATTTTTTCGCACGTAAATCGTGAAAAATATTTTTTGTTGATAAATGATACAGTTGAGGAATTTCCAGAATAATAATTCTTGTTTTAGATATTTAGTAATTATTTAAACAATTTCAATTTGTTTCAACAGTTTTTGCCCTGTAAATCGTAAGAAGTGATTATTTTCTGGGATTAATGACACAATTAACGAATGTTAAAAGCAGTATTTTTTGTTCAAGATACTCGGAAATTGTTTAAACAATTTTCATTTGTTCAGATAATTTTTTCATTCTGTCAATCGTGAAATTTTATTATTTTCTAAAATTAATGTCCCAGGTAAAGAATCTGAAGTGACATTTTTTTGTGAAAGATAGTTTTGCAATTATTTAAACAATTAATATCAGTCGCTCCTTTTTATAGAAAATATGGAGTATGGAATTTTCTCCAGCTTTCCTATAAAAAGACGCAAGTATATGATGAATAATTATTTAAATGATTGTAAACTGTCTTCCACAATAAATAACACTTTCAACATTCACTAAATTATCAAAATCAGCAGGAAATGATAAACTAAAAAAAATTGTTTAACTAATCGCAAATTGTCTCTCATACAAAATATCACTCTTAGCATTCATTGAATGAGTTATCAATTTCAGAAAAATGTAACTTCACAAAATTGACAGAAGATAAAAATTGTTTGAGCAAATAAAGATTGTTTAAATAATTGCCAAATATCGTTAAGAAATAAATATTCATATCAACGTTCGTTAATTGTGCATTTACATCCAGAAAATAATAACTTTTCACGATTCACAGGGTAAAAATTGTTTAAACAAATGTAAATTGTTTATATAATTGCCAAATTCTGTTTGAAAAATATATTTCTTTCTACATTCGTTAATTGTGTAATTAATTCCAGAAAATAATAAATTTGCACGATTTACAGGGAAAAAAATTTTCAAATGAAAAATGAAAATTGTTTAAATAATTACCAAATATGTTCAAGAAGAAATATCATTCTCGAAATTCATCAACTGTATAATTTATCCCGGATAATAATAACTTCTCATGGTTTAGGGGCGAAAAAAATTTTGGTTTAAACAATTGAAAATTAGTTTAAAATATTTGGAAACTTTCGACTTATCGAATAAAAATAATCATTTGAAAAAAATACTATTTTGTTGCAATTTTAAATAGTTTGTGAAAAATTCTACTATTTTGTTGTAAATTTCTGTTTTTGTTTCAATTCTACTGTGTTTGATTTTAAACTAAATTTTCTCGTTGAAATGTCAACTATTTTTTAATTAAACTTGAAATCATTTTTTTTTGAATATCAAATATGAAATTTTTTGTAGTATATTCATCTGTTTTAGTTCAAAATTCAATTACCTGGTGGTATATTTTGTTAAAAATATAATCGGTTCTATTTTGTTGAAAATTCATTTATTCAGTAAACTACTCATCATTTTATTTGAAAATTCAACTATTTGGTTAAAATTTCAAAGGTGTAGTTTATTAAAAATTCTTCTTCATTGGTAGAAAATTAATCTTCCTTCTTGAACAATTACTTTTTTGGGAAAATTCAACTGTTTTTTTTTTATTCAAAATTGAAATCTTTTTTATTTTAAATATCAACCTTTTTATTTAAAGTTAAAATCTTTGTTTGTTTTACATAACACCTATTACATTTTTTAATTAGAATTCGTGTTTTTTACTGAAAATTCAACTACCAGGTTGAAAGTTGAACTACTTTTTTAAAAAATTAATTTCATTAGTTGAAAGTCCATCGCTTAGGTTGAAAACATAACTATTCTGTTGAAAATTTGTTTCTTTTTTTTAAATCTATTTTGTTTTAAACAAAAATCTAACTATTCCATTTTGGGTTGGAAATTTATATATTTTATTTGAAAATTCAGCTACTTGATTGAAAATTTATGCAATTGAAATTTCAATTAGAAAAGATGACATTTTAAACAAAATAGTGGAATTTTCAACAAAATAATTGAATTTTCAACAAATAGAAAAAAAAGAAAAGAGTTTAAAGTCTGCATTTTTTTTCTTAGTAAAGAAAAGCTACAAATTATTCTCTCCGCTATTTAAAGATTATTAAAATAAAAATTATTATCTTTATTAATTTGTTTTTTTATCACCAAGTGAAGATTTTTGTTTTGAAAAAGCTTTGAAACTTGGAAAGAAAATTTCCTTTTAAACATACGAAAATAAAAACTTTTATCTTTCCCTAATTTATCTTTAAAGAGAAGTTAACGCTTGTTGTCCTCCTACTTTCGCATAACATTAGCCCCCTTGAAAGATGACGTTTCAAATTTTTTCGAGGCAAAACTTTTTTCTGTGTAAAAATGTTTCCTTGTAAAAACGTCATTCACTCATGTACGTCATTTTTGCGAATTCGCAAAAACTTTCTCCTGAAGATTATCTTTTTAGTTATAAATTTTATTATTTGGTTGAAAATTTAACAATTTTCTTGAAAAGACATAATTTTTTTTGCGAATTCATTTTTTTTGTTGAAAAATCTTCTTTTTGGGTTAAGAATTCATCTCTTTTTGTATAATATTAACCTTTTTTTGAAAATTCATAATTTGTTGCTGACGAGTCATCTGAAATATTTTTTGGATGAAAAATATTTCTTCTGAAAAGTTGTCTTTTTAATTTAAAATTTCATATTTTTTCAGTAGAAATGTTGCACCTTTCTTGGACAAAAATGCAACTGTTTTGTTGAAAATTCAACTATTTCCTGGAAAATTTACTTTTTATTTAAAATTTGTATTTTTCTGTCTAAAAGACTATGGAAATACTTTTGGATGAAAATTCAACTCTTTTTTTTTTAATTTGTCTTTTTGATATCAAATTCAGCCGTTTTAGTATAGTTTTCATTTTTCTTGGACACAAATGCAACTGTTTGGTTTAAAATTCAACAATTTTGTTGAAAAGTCATACTTTTTGGTTGAAAATTGAACTGTTAAACAACAAATTTTTTTATTACAAGTTCATCTGTTTTAAGTGAAATTTCATGTTTCTTGGATGAAAATGCAATTTTTTGGTTGGAAATAAAACTATTTTGTTAAAAAGTCATACTTTTGATTGAAAATTCTACTGTTTTGTTGAAAATTTAACTATGTCGTAGAAAATTTACTTTTTGTTTAAAATTCATATTTTGGTGTTAAAAAATGAACTGAAAGCTTTTCTGGATGAAAGTTCAACTTGAAAAAAATTTGTCCTTCTTTTAAAAAAAATTTAAAATTCCATTTTTCTGTTTTAGTACAAATTTCATCTTTCTTGGATAAAAATTCAACTATTGGGTAGAGAATTCAACAATTTTGTTAAACAGTCATCCTTTTGGGGTTAAAATTCGTCTTTTTGGATTGAAAATTAAATTTTTTTTTCATAAAAAAACTTATTTCTTGGTTAAAAGTTCATATTTTTGATCGTGAAAAGTAAACTAAAATCTTTTTTAACAGAAAGTTCAACTATTTTCTTTTAATTTATCTTTTTGATTTATAAATTCATCCGCTTTGGTAGAAATTTCCTTTTTTTATGAAAATGCAACTTTTTTGTTAAAAATTATTCTTCTTTGCTTGAGTAATCAACTATTAGTTATATTTTTAGTTGAAAATTTATCTCTTTGGTAAAAGTTCAACTATTTTCATAAAAATTAATCTTTTTGGTTCAAAATTAATTTCTTTGGTGAATTTTTCTTATAGAGAATTAATGTTTTTGGAAGGAAATTTATTTGTTTGGTTCAAAATTTGACTATTTAGTTGAGAATTTATTTTATTTGCTTAAAAACTTATTCTTCTAACTGAAAATTAAACTACTCTATTTTTTGTTGAAATTTTATCCTTTTTAGTTGAAACGTCATCTTTTTTCTTATAAATTATTCTTCTTCGGCAGAAAATTATTCCTGTTGGTTAAAATTTAATTTTCTTGTTGAAAATTAGTTCTTTTAATTGAAAAATAAATTTTTCAACTAAAAATTTAACTTTTCAACTTTTTGTCGAAATTTTTTTCACAGACATTTATTTTTTTTTGCTTGAAAATTCATTTGTTTGGTTGAAAATTTAAATATTTCGTTGAGAATTTACTTTATTCGGTGAACAGCTTCTTCCTCTAACTTAAAATTGAACTATTCTATATTTTGTAGAAAATCAACATTTTTGGTAGGAAATTTTACTGTTAGGTTGAAAATTCCATTAAAAATTCAAGTCTGGTTGAAAATTCATATATTTGTTAAAAATTGTTCTTTTTGGTAGAAAATTATTCTTTTTGGTTACAAAATTTATTTATTTCCTTGAAAATGAGTTTTCTTTAGATAGAAAATTAATTTTTTAACTAAAAATTTAACTTTCATTTTTCTCTCGACTTTTTTTTATAGACATTTAATCTTTTTGCTTGAAAATTCATTTGTTTGGTTGAAAATTTAAATATTTCGTGGAGAATTTACTTTATTCGGTGAACAGCTTCTTTCTCTAACTTAAAATGACATTATTCTATTTTTAGTTTGATTTTTATCTTTTTCAGTTTAAAATTCATCTATTTTGTTTAAAATTTGTCTTTTTTGTGAAAAATCAACGTTTTTGGTAGAAAATTTTACTAGTAGGTTAAAAATTCCATTAAAAATTAAAGTCTTTGATTGAAAATTCATATATTTGGTAAAAATTGTTCTTTTTTGGTAGAAAATTATTCTTTTTGGTTGGAAAATTAATTTCTTTGCTTGAAAATGAGTTTTTTTCTAAATAATTGAGAATTGATTCTTTAACTAAAAATTTAACTTCCATTTCTTGTCGATTTTTCTTTGATAGACATTAAATCTTTTTGGTAGAAAATTCATTTTGTTTTGATGAAAGTTTAACTATTTCATTGGAAACATATTTCGTTGGCTTAAAATCTCATTTCACTAACTTAAAATTAAACTATTCCATTTTTTGTTTAAATTATTTTTTTTTTGGTTCCTAATTCATCTATTTTGTTGAAAATTTGTCTTTTCTGGTATAAAATTCCATTTTTTCTCGAATTTTGGTTTGATGGATAGACATTCAATCTTTTTGGTAGAAAATTAATTATTGCTTTAAAAATTTAACTATTTCGTTGTACATTTCTTTTATTTGGTTAAAATCTTATTTCTCTTACTTAAAATTAAACTATTATATTTTTTGTTAAAAGTTTATCCTTTCAGTTGAAAAATCATTTTTTTGTTGAAATTTTTTTGTTGTTGTAAAAAACTGACAATGAATCATTTTAGTTAAATGTTAATTTCTTCAGTTAAAAATTTAACAAATTTTGTTAAGACTCTTTTTCTTTTATTGAAAATTAATTTTTTCACTAAAAATTTTAGCGATTTCATTTTTCCTACAAAATTGACCTTTTTCAATTGAGAATTCACTTATTTTTTTGAAAACTCATCTTTTTCAGTCGAAACTTCTATTAATTTGGTAGAAAATGCATATTTTTGTATTTTAAGTTCAACTCATTTTTTGTAATTCGTCTTTATGACTTAAAAAATCAACAATTTAGATGAGATTTTTTTTCATTCCTGATTGAGAAATCTTCCTTGGTTGAAAATTCAACTCTTTTGGTAGAAATTAAAATTTTTTGGTTCAATTTAACAGTTTTTTATTCAAAATTACAATATTTTTTGGTGGAAATATCAACTATGACACTTTTTGTTGAAAATTTATTTTTTTATAACAAAGATTCATCAGTTTGGTTAAAAATGTAACTACTTTGTTGAAAATTTCCTTTTTCGTGGATAAAAATTAATTGTTTTAACTGAAAATTTAACTGTTATATTTTTGGTTAAAAATCGATCTTTTTTATTTGAAAATTCAAGTCTTTTGATGAAAATTTGTCCTTTTTGGTAGAAAATTAATCCTCTTCTTTAAAAATTTTTTTTTTTGCTTCAAAATTTAACAATTTGTTAGCCATTTTCTCTCTCTCTTGACTGAAAAATCTTCATTAGTTAAAAATTCAATTCATTTTAAAGAGTCGTTTTTGGGTTGAATTCAACTGTATTTGATTAAAAATTAGAATCTTTTTTGGTTGAAATATCAAATAAAACATTTTTCGTTCAGAATTCAACTTTTTAGGAATAAAAATTTAATTACTTGGTTTAAAATTTAACCTTTTTTCTTAAAAATTAATCTTTTTGGTTGAAAATACCTAATTGTAATTGAAAATTCATTTCCTTCGTTGCAAAATGAAATATTGTGTTGAAAATTAGTTTTTTCTTTGGCTGAAAATTAATTTTCTTGAATAAAAATTTTGCTATTTCAGTTAAAACTTTAACTATTTTGTTGAATATTTTGTTGTTGTTAAACATTTTTTTTAATTCAACTATTTCAGTTAAAGATTCATCGTTTTAGTTGAAAATTCATCACTTTGTTTGACAATGTAACAATTCCTTCAAAAAATACTTATTTTTTTAATTCGTCATTTTTAATTGAAAATCCGTGTATTTCGATGAAAAATAATCTGTTTTGGTAGAAATTTTATTAATCTTCTTGGTTGAAAATTAATCTTTTTGGTTGAAAATTCAACTATTCCAGTTAAAGATTCATCATTTTAGTCCAAAATTCATCTTTCTCATTTACAAATGTAACTATTGCTTTCAAAATTACTTTTTCTGGTTGAAAGTAATTTTTTTCAATTGAAAAAGTAACTATTCCAAATTGATATGATATTATTTTAATTGAGAATACGTCTCTTTGATTGAACAATAATTTTTCAACTGGAAATTTGACTACTCAATTTATGGTCAAAAATTGATCTTTTTATAGTTGAAAATCCACGTTTTCTGATGAAAATCTTTTTTTTTTTGTAGAAGTTAATCTTCTTAGTTGAAAATTCATCTTTTTCGTTGAAAATACAAATATTGCTGTTAAAGATTCATAATTTAAGTTAAAAATTCATTAGTTTGGTTGAAAATCACTTTTTTCCCTGACAATTCAATTATTCCATTTTTGGTTGAAAATTGATCTTTTTTTATGCAAAGTTCAACTATTTGGTTACAAAATTTTCTTTTTTAGTTGAAAATTCAACTATTTTGTTGGAAATTCATGTCTTTTATTGAAAAATCGGCTTTTACGTAGAAAATTAATCTTCTTTGTTGAAAATTGAAGTATTCCAGTTAAATATTCATCAATATAGTTGAAAACTCCTATTTTTGTTTAAAAATAAAACTACTTGGTTGAAAATTATACTCCTTTGTTAAAAATTCTTCTCTTTGGTTAAGAATTTAACTATTTTGTTGAAAATTCATTTCATTTTTGGCTGAAAATAAATTTTTTTCTTATTGAAAATTAAATTTTTTTCAATAAATCTTTGGTTGAAAATTCAACTTTTTGTTGAAAATGAAACTACTTGTTCGGCAGTTTAAATATTGAACATGGAGCTTTTAATTTTAATCGAGTTTATGACAAGAATATATTTTTTGAAAATTATTTTTTCAGGAAATTATTATGACAAGATTTTAAATGAAATTTGAAAACAAAAGCAGGCTGTCCTTCCTCAAGGATGTATTTGTTGAGAATGAGGAAAATTTTAATAAAAACAGAAAATATGGAGACAAGAGCTCAGAAGAGGGCTTGAAGCCCCTTTTCCTGGGGGCTTTGTTCACTTCAAAGCACTCTTTAGATAAAGTCTCCTTGTCAGGCTAAAGTTGAAGAAAATGGGTTGAAGGCGTCTTTAATACTCTAAATAGGGGATGATCAGTTTCTGATTAAAAGATCCTCGATAAATTATTCGAGTCCTAAACTCTCAAGTTTGCTTGAAAATTTACAGATAAGGGACCGTACTTAAATTACGTAATATCTCAATG
>CAKNXH010002343.1:68556-87194 GCA_932178445.1 Andricus quercusramuli | reverse complement strand
TTAAAATTATACTCATGGCCTTTTTTAATTATACCCATGGCCTTTTTTTAAGTTTGTGGATGAAATGTCTATTGTCTTATGGAGTCCGCAAAGAATGAATCAAAGTTTATCACCTGAATCGTGTGAAGGTGTAACAAAAGTTAGAATCGGCCAGAAATACGTGACCTGAATCCGTTTTTGGAAACTCGACGATCTTCGCGTCTCAAGTGTTATTCTTAATCCCAAACTTGCTCTTCGAGGTGAGAATTGATCGATTCTCTATTTGTGATTTTGCATTCACTGAGTTTTCAGGTCAGAAGGTCATAACTCTTTACCCAGAAAGACACTATAAATCTTCAACTAAAACAGTCGACTTCAAACACCTTCTCGACACTTTTATCCTTACTTTCCAAAATAATTTTTATTTAATTTTTCAAACCTTTTAATATGTTCATTTTGATCAATATTATATTTATTTTTGTACACAGAAACGAAAATTATTGAAAAAATGTAGAATATGCTATGCATCAAAAAGACACTCGAATGCAGAAAAGTAATAAACAAGATTTTTTTATATTATTAATATAATATTAAATTCTACATTATTCTATATTATTAGAATTGTAGTAGAATATACAAACATAGTAAAATTTTTAATTTCATAAATTTTAAAATAAAATTTTGCAATTGGAAAGCTTTAATAAAAATAAAATAAAATTAATCAACGCATTCTGTGATATTATAATTACAGAGCCACAGAAAAAAAATTGTTTTCCGGGCCTGGAGGTCAGACCATGTAGACTAAATTTTTTTGGGTCGCTGAATCCGAATCCGAGGTCCAAATGACCCCAGCAAGTCAGGGTTTTGACAAAACGTCATAAAACCCCATAACATTTTATTTTCTCAAGTCCGGGGGTCAGACCATGTTTATTATATGTTTTTGGGGTCGCTGAATCCGAATCTGAAGTCCGAATAACCTCAGCAAGTCAGGGTTTTGACACAACCTCAAAAAACCTCATAAAACTTTTTTCTCGATTTCGGGGGTCAGGCCATGTTTATTATATGTTTTTTGGGTCGCAGAATCCGAATATGAGGTCCAAAAACCCCCAGCAAGTCAGGGTTTTGACACAACCTCAAAAAACCTCATAAGACTTTTTCCTGAGTCCGGTGGTCAAACCATGTTTATTATATGTTTTTGGGGTCGCTGGATCCGAATTCATGGTCTAAAAAACTCCAGTACGTCCGGGTTTTGATTTTCAAACAAACTCGTGAAATTTATTCATCCGACTTACGTGTGTCTGCGATTCGGATTCAGCGACCCCAAAAACATATAATAAACATGGTCTGACCCCCGGACTAGGAAAAAAGGTTTTATGAGGATTTTTGAGGTTGTGTCAAAACCCTGACTTGCTGGGGGTTTTTGGACTTCAGATTCGGATTCAGCGACCCCGAAAGCATATAATAAACATGATCTGACCCCTGGACTCAGAAAAAAAATTTGTATGAGGTTTTTTGAGGTTATGTCAGAACCCTGACGCGCTGGAGTTTTTTAAACCTCAGATTCAGATTCAGTGACCCCAAAAACATATAGTCAACATGGTCTGACCTCCAGACCCGAAAAACGATTTTCGTGTGTGTCTGTGTTATTATTTGATTATGTATAGTCAAAAACAGATGAATTCAACAAAAAAGGATCAATATTCAATGAAATAGTTGAATCCTCAACCAAAAGAGATTAACTTTCAGTCAAATAGTTACATTTTTAAACAAAAAATAGGAAACTTCTGCAATAAGAGATAAACTTTCAACACACAAAAAAACAAATTTTCAACGAAATAGTTAAATTTGCAACCAACGAGGTGAATATTTAAACAAAAAAAAAATTAATTTTTGACAAGAAGTAAAACTTCTAAGTTAAGAGAAGGAATCTTTAACCACCGAAAAAAAATCAAAGATGAATTTTCCACCAAATGGTTGAATTTTCAAATAAAAAAGATTGAAAAGTTGCATTTTTAACAAACAAAAAAATACATTTCTACCATAAGTGATGAATTTTCATAACAAAGAGAAAATTTTCAACCGAAGAGACGAACCTTTAACCAAAAAAATAAATTTTTAATAAAGTATTGCAACTCTCAAGCAATCAACTGAATTTTCATTTTAAAAAATTAATTTTCAGCAAGAAAAAAACTAATTTTAGACTGGAAAGTTGAATTTTTGGCCAATAAGATGAATTATCAACCAAAAAAATGCATTAAAGAAAATAGTTCAACTTCCAACCAAGGAGTGGAATTTTCAACAACAAAAAATCAATTTAAAATCAAAAATAGTTCAATTCAACCAAAATCGACGAATTTTCAACAAAACAGTTGAATTTTTGTCCAAAAAAGATGTCTAACAAAATAGTCGAATTTCCAACAAATTAAATAATTTTCAAAAAAGTAGTTGAATTTGTCAAAAAGAAATTAATTTTGAACCAAAAAAGATTTCTTTTAAAGAAAATATTTGAATTTTCAATAAAATAATTCAATTTTCAATAATATGGTAGAATTTTTAAACAAATTAGATTAAATCTGAACCAAAAATCGAGCAAAAAGTATAATAGTAGACTTTTCAACCAAAAAAAAGACTATAAGTACAATAACACTATTTGAAAAATTTGGAAGCTAAAGTGATACATTTTTTAGAAGACTGTTGAATTTTCAAGGAAAAAATTTATTTTCAACCAAAAAAGAAAAGTTGGTAAAAAAGAGTCGAATTTTTGACCAGAAGTGTGACTTTTTCAGAAAATAGTAAAATTTTCAGAAAAACAATGAAGTTTTTAACAAAGTAGTTGTATTGGTAACTAAGTAGTTGAATTTTCAACATAAAACGATTTTAATTTTAAACTAAAAACAGTTGAGTTCAATCAAGAAAAACGAATACTTATACTACCTATATACTTATTTTGATTAATATTATTATCTTTTTGTATACACGGAAACAAAAATTATTGAGAAAAATGTCGAATACTCTAAGCATCAAAAAGGCACTCTAATGTAGAAAATAGGATTTTTTTACATTATTAATATAATATTATATTCTTTTTTCCAAGAAGGGAAAGTGAGGGGAAATCATGAGAGAGGAAGCAGGGAAATAACGGAAAATTGGGAAGGAAAGTAGGGGAAATGAGGGGAGAGGAAGTAGGTAAATTAGGGGAAATGAGGGGTAGTAGAGGAAATTATAAGTAATGAGGTGGGGTGTAGCGGAAGCGAAGGGAAATGAGTGGAGGGGGTATGGGTACTTAAGGATAAAGTAGGGAAGTAGGGGAAACGAGAGAGGGAAAGTGGGGGAAACGAGAGAGGAAAGTAAGGGAAAAGAGAGAGGGAAAGTAGGGGAAACGAGAGAAGAGGGAATTAGGTGAATTAGGAAGAACAACGGGAGCGTTAGTAGGGGAAATTAAGTGTAATGAGGGGGGAGTAGAAGCAGCGAGGAGAAATGAGGAAAGGGAAGTAAGATCAATACAGGGAAAAGAAGGGATAAGGATTATGGGTAAATAAGGGTAAATAAGGGGAGGGAAAGTATGGAAAGTAGTGGTAATGAGGGGTAACGGAAGATGTGAGAGGAAATAAGAGATAGGAAAATAGAAAAACTGAGGGGATAAGAAGTAGAGAAAATCAGGGAAAACAAAAGGAGGTACGGGAAGCTAAGGGAAATGAGGTCGGGGGGAGTGGGGGAAAATTAAGGAGGTGAAGTAGAGGATGAGAGAGGAAATGATTAGACATGATGGTGAGAAGGGGAGGGGAAATGAGGGCTGGGGAAGGATATTAGGGGAAGGGGAGTGTTGTGGAAACAAGGAGAGGAGTAAGTATAGGAGAAAGACATTGGAGAAGGGTAGCGTGATTGGTAAAGTTTGGAGAGGGGGAGTAGGGGAGTGTGGGGGGGTATAGTTCCACTAATTTTTATATATGATTTTAGATTTATGTAACACTCTTGAATACGCTGATTAATTTTATTTTATTTTCAATAAATATTTTCCATTGCATAATTCTATTCTGAATTTTGAAAACTTTGAATTACCCTGAAATCAGACGAATCTTTCTGAAATCTCTTCAAATCCCTTGTAATCTTTAAAATTGTCTGAATTCCCTTGGAATTCTTAAAAATAAAATCTTTGAAATCCCTTGAAATATTTTTAAATTTTGTTATTCGAAATGGCTTGTATGTTATTTTTGCGAATCTAGTGAAGAAATTTCGAAAATGATTAAAGGCAAAGTGAAAAAATTGGATTGGATTAGCAAGCAATTAAAGAAAATAGTAGCATTAGTGTAATTTTTTAAAAATAGTTACAAAATAGTTGCATCGTTAAAAAAAGGTGTCAAAAAGTGTCAATAGTGGGGTTAACCCAAAGCCTGTCATTCCTGAAAAATGAAAATATAAATTTTAATATTTTTGGGTAAGTTTATTTTTTTGGGTAAGTTTCTTTCCAACATCCAGATCTATTTTTTAGTAAACAATGCAGTACTTTTGCATTATTTGAAAAGCCTTCAATCTGTTTTGAAACATGATGAAAGCCTGGCCAAAGGATGACAATGAAATTCACGTGGGTTTGTTTGCATACAAAAATTTATTGATGGAGTTTGAAAATTGTGAAAGAGATGATTGAACAGCAGCAAAGCAAGGGCCAAAAAATGTATGTATGTATATATATTTCTATCGATCTTCCGCGACAATCATTAATCACTACTAAGCGAAACCAGATGGGTGGGGATATTTCATTAAAGCTGAAAGGACGATGAATATCCAAATTCTAAATCGAAAATAGTTTTTATCTAAAGGAAAGTATAATAGGAAATTAATCAGCTGGGAAAATGTAGTCCTATATAATCAACATGCAACCATTAGTCTATTTTGCATTTTCTAAATTTACCTTATAAGGAAATAAGAATCCTAAACAAATTTTATGTAAAGAAAAAAAAATTCATGTTTTTCTCATTTTTTCGGAAAAATGATTGAAATAGAATTTTACCCTGCAGGAATGCCTTATATGATGTAGAATAATAAACCGTATGTTTAACACAATATATGAATATATTAAAAATATATAGGAATATAAATTATTATAAAACATATATTCTTCTTGTAATGTTTAATTTTGATCTTATTGTTCTTTGTTCATTGATTTCCTTTTTATTATTTCCAAAAATTTATTCTTGGACTTATGTGGATATTAATTTTAATATAGGATGAGATTATTCAATTTAATAAACTAAATAATTACCATTTTTGGTCATTATTGAACATTCTTCTTTCTACCTTAGAGTTACTAGTGTATTTAACTTTATTTTTCAAATTTTTTATTTTTATAACTTTCAGTGAATTTCTTCGAAAAAATGATATCATTATTTATTAGCAAAAAAGGCCATAATTCAATAATATCTATTATTGTTTAAATACTGTAAATGTTCTTTGAGGTAGAATGATTTTTCATTAATAATAGCAATTTTATACGAAAAACACTAACATAAGAAAGAATTATTAAAAGATTTTAAATCCTGTTCAAAATTTTTTTTTTAATACTAACTTTCGTTGTAAAACGCCAACGTAACCAAAAATTGTTGCAAAATCGTAAATATTTTTAGAAATATAATAATTTTTTAATAAAAATGTCTAGTTTCAACGAAAAACACTAAAATTGTTAATATATTATTAATGTTGTTCAAATTATAGTGATTTTTTTTCAAATGCTAATTTTTAGTGTGGCAATCGGAAAATAACCTAAAATGGTTCATTGTGAATCTTCTTTAAAGTCTAATTTTTAGCAAAGATTTTTAGAATGAAAATACCAATTACCAACGTAAAACGCTAACATAATCAAAAATTCTTGAACATTTAAGATTCAAAATCTTGTTCAAATTATAATGATTTTTGTTTTAAAATACCAATTTTTATTGTAAACGCTAACGTAGCCTGAAATCGTTCAAAAATAATAAAACTTTAAAATATAATGCTTTTTTGAAAACGATTTCCTGTGAAAAACGTTAACAGAACTTGAAACTGGTTAAAAATTGCGAATCTTCTTCAAAATATAATGGTATTTGTTTAAAAATACAAATTTGTTGTGTAAAGCGCTAACATAACCTAAAATGGTTAAAAATGGTGAATCTTCTTTAAAATCTATTTTTTTAAGTAAAAATACCATTTTTCAATATAATGGATCAATAATAATTTTTGTTTGAAAATAATCGTTTTCGATTCGAAACGCCAACATAACCTAAAATTGTTCAAAAAGCATTAATATTCTTTGAAACCTAATGATTTTTTAATAAAAATTTATATATTCCTGACGAAAAACACTGAAACTGTTCAAAGATTCTTAATGTTATTCAAATTATATTGAGTTTTTTTTCAAATGCTAACTTTTGATGTTGAATACGAACGTAACCCATAATGGTTCAAAGTTGCGATTTTTTTTAAAATAAAAATACCAATTTCCAACAAAAAACCACTAACGTAATCAAAAATTCTTCAAAATTCAAGATTGTGAATCTTGTTCAAATCATAATGATTTCTGTTTTAAAATATCAATTTTTGATGCAAAACGCTTTGCCTTAACTGAAATTGTTCAAAAACTATGAAACATTAAAATATAATGATATTTGTTTAAAAAAAAAAAACGATTTCCTCTGAAAAACGTTAATATAACCTGAAACTTTTCAAAAATTGCAAATCTTGTTCAAACAATAATGATTTTTGTTTAATACCAATCATTTATGTAAAACGCCAACATAACCTAAAATGGTTGCAGGAATAATCTTTGAAGTCGAATTTTATTTTTATTAAAAATAGCAATTTCCAAAGAAAAACGCTAACATAATCCAAAATTGTTGAAAAATTTTAAATCTTGTTCAAATCATAATTATTTTTGTTTTAAACTACTAGTTTTTGGTGTAAAACGTTAACGTAACCTGAAATTTTTTAAAAATTATGAACCATTGAAATATAACGATTTTTGTTTAAAAATCCGGTTACTTATGAAAAATGTTAATATAACATGAAACTGTTCGAAAATTGCAAACCTTGTTCAAACTATAATGATTTTCGGTTTTACATAAACAATTTTTTGCGTAAAAGGCTAACATTATTGTTTAACGATTGCTAACGATTGCTAACGATTGCTAACGATTGCTAACGATTGCTAACGATTGCTAACGATTGTTAAAAAATATGTGAATCTTTTTTGAAATATCATTTCTTTATTATAAATCCCAATTTCCTACAATAAACACTAAAATAATCCAAAATTGTTAAAAGATTCTAAATCTTGTTTAAATTATTATGATTTTATCTAAAAACCAATTTTTGGTGGATCACGCTAACGCGTAACCTAAAATTGTTACAAAATTATGAACCTTTAAAACTTTAAAACCTAATTGTACAAAAAGCTAACAAAACAGAAAAACGTAATTTGTTGAAAAAATGTAATGTCAGAAATCTAATAATACTTTGTGAATAAAAAATATCAATTTTCGGCATAAAACGCTAACATAACCTCAAATTGTTGGAAATGGGAAATCTTGATGATAAATATTGTTTGAAAATACTAATCTCATGTCAAAAAATTACACAATCTAAAATTCGAGAAAATTTAAGTTTTCTTTGAAATTTTATGACTTTATATCAAAATTCGTTTTTAATATTTTCCAGAGAAAAGCTCTAAATAAGGCATGTTTATTATTTACAATAATTTATTTTAGACAATTTAGAAATTTTGATTAACCGTGTAAAAGTATTAAAAAGCCGAAATATTTCTCAATTCGCATAAGGTTTTTTTATGATTTTTTTTTTTTTAATAAAAGAGATTATTGGTGAATTTTTTTATTATTCCAAATTTAAGATATGAGACCACTTCAAATAGGGGAATCCTCTCTACAGTGGATGATGTAGCGTAAATATACTTAAAATAAATAATTTTAAATTTAATTTAATAACACGAATCGTGTCTTAACTATTGATTAAATTATATTAAATTTTTCAATAGAAGTATTATCAGTATTCAGTATCAGTATCGCTGATCAATCCCTCTCGCAATCACCTCAGGCGAAGAGCTTCACAAAGTCATCATATGTCATAGATCACACAAATTTTTAATTAATCATTATCCACTCGTGGTTGTATTATCCACTGTAGGAAGATCTCTAATGAAAATCCTGATGAAAAGCCGAACAAATTTTCGACAACAATGATTGCCCGATTTTCGAAAAATATCATCACACCAGTTTTTGTTTTCCGATGGCAATTATTTGCATTACATTATGTACACCATTGCAAAAATGATTAATTTCCTCGCTACAACCTAATTTCATTTAATTGTGTTCAGTATCGAATTATTGAATTATTGAACAATTCAGCCTACATTCAATAATTCATGTATAATAGCACACTCGACATACATTTACATATTGATCCTATTTGAAATTGAAATTAAAATGGCATCAAGCCCACCAAATTATTACAATGAGTGGTCGAGTAATAATTAAAATGAATAGATTTCTCTGACGTTGCGGAATTTCTCGAATGTGTTGGAATTTCCCGCTGAATTCTATAACCCAAAGGCTTGAAAATCGGTGAATCGAGCGGAATAAACGAAAAAGGGATTTTTACTTTATTCTCTCGAATTCTTTACAGGGTAGTTTTTTGTCTACGCTTCACCGATAATACCACCTTCTTCCTTTCACAAACTGGGACAAAAGTTTTTTCACTCTTCATAAATTAGGGTAGCTCATGAAATCCTTTTTTTGGGATTTTCTGAAACCTTGACTTGGACATTTCTCTCTTTTGGTGAGAAATTGATCCCCTATTTTGCGAGGGTTTTGAAAAATGTTTAGAGGTTACTGTTATAGTTTTTAAATGCCCAAAAATTTATGTTTTTTATGTCATTTATAGAGAATTTAAGAGAATTTAAAGCATTTATTGTTTAGACAAATATATATTATAATTAATAGATATATTTTTACAAAAACATTCTAGAGTAAAATAAAATATCCTTTTTTCAAATTACAGAGTTGCTACAAGTCAGGTAATTCCACAAAGTCAGGGAATATCAGGAAAAACCTGACAGACTTGGATAATTTTCGATAAATTAAAGTTGAAATTAATTTTGTTATTATGGTTAAAAATCGCAACTATTTGGTTGAAAATTAATCTGTTTTTGTTAAGAATTTAAACTATGTTGTTGGAAATGTTTGGAAAAATGTTTTCTTTTCGTTGAAAATTTATTTTACTAACTGATAATTATCCTGTTTTATTTTTGGTGGAAAACTTGTCTTCTTAGTTTAAAATTCATGTATTTGATTGAAAATTAAATTTTTTTAGTTGAAGATTCATCATTTCAGTTGAAAATACACTTTAACCATACCATTTTTCGTTTCATTTCTTTCATTGAAAAAACTGTTTAGTTGAAAATTTGTTTCTTTGTTGATAGAGAAAACATATTTTGGATTGAAAAATCCACTATTTGGTCCAAATTTCATATTTTTGGTTGAAAATTCGTCATTGTGATTAAAAATTAATTTCTTCGGTTGAAAATTCGTTTGCTTTTAGTTGACAATTTTTTTTTAATTGAAGATATAACAATTCCATTTTCGCTTGAAAATTTACACTTTTAGTTGAAAATTAAATAATTTTGTTGAAAACTCATTTTCTTTTTTAAATCTACTTTTCTAACCACAAATTGAAATATTATATTTTTGATTTGTAAATTTGCCTTTTTTAGTTCAAAATTGAATTATTTTGTTGAGAATTCATTTTTTTGTTGAAAATTGATTGTCTTAACTGAAAATTGAATTCGATTTTTGGTTAAAAAATCGTTTTTGGATGAAAAAAAACTATTTTGTTGAAAATTCTTTTTTTTCTGGTTGAAGATAAATTTTTCTGACATTTTAACTTTTCTAAAATTGGTTACAAATTGATTTTTTCTAATGGAAATTCATATACTTCGTTGAAAATGAGTATTTTTTGGAAGAAAATTAAACTTTTAGGTTGAAAATATAATATTTAAAAATTAATCTGCTTTGATTGAAAATTCGACTATTTTATTAAAAATTCTTCTGTTTTGGTTTTGATGTGAATTCATCTTTTTTGATTAAAAGTTCAAGCACTCAGTTGAAAGTAGAAATACTTTGTTAAAAATTCATCGTATGAATGTTATTCACATCGTTTGAGTTGGAAAACCTTTTTTTTCTGTTCCAAAATTAAAAATTTTCGCGAATTTTTTTTTAATTAATTTTTTTAACTGAAAATGTAACTGTTCCATGTATGGTTAAGAATTCATCTACTTTAGTTGAAATACGTTTTGTTTAAAATTCATCTTTTTTGGTACAAAATTAATCTTCTTTGTTGCCTTTACTTTTTTAGTTGAAAATTCATTTGTTGATTTCAAATTATTTTTATTTTAATTGAAAATTACTTTGTTTTTCATTTGAAAACTTAACTATTCCATTTTATTTTGTCGAGAATTGATCTTTCTTGATAGAAATTTTATCATCAAGGTTGAAAATTTAACTGTATGTTTGAAAATTCAACTATTTTGTTCAAAATTCGTCTTTCTTGGTAGAAAAGTAATCTCATTAGTTTGATCTTTATCTTTTTGATTATTAATTCATTTATTAAGTTGAAAATGTGAATATTTTATAAAAAATTCTTTTTTTTTTTTTGTTTTGAAATTTGTCTTTTTAGTAGAAAATTAATATTTCGGGTTCAAATTTGTCCGTTTCATTAAAAATTGATTTCATTGGTTAAAAATTTATTTTTCCACCTGAACATTTAAATGTTATATTTTTGGTTGAAAATGTATCATTTATAGTTGAAAATTCAATCATTTTAGTTAAAAATATATATATTTGATTGAATATTTAACTATTTCGTTGAACAAAATTTTTAATTATAAATTAATTTTGGGTAGGATTTCAACTATTTTTTCAAAAATTCATCTTTTTCATATGAATTTGATAGTTTTTCGTTTAAAATTAACAATGTTTTGATTAAAATGTCCGATATAACTATTTTTTGTTGAGAATTCATCTTTTTTTGTTTAAGAATCAACTACTAGAAAGGGGAAGTCCTTTATTAAAAATTCATTTTTGTGGTTGACGATTTATCATTCTAGTTGAGAAGCCTTTTTCTTAAATTGAATTGTTTTATAAAAAATTATATTTTCTCGGTTGAAAATTATTTTTTTAACCGACTATTTAACTATTACATGTTTGGTTGAAAAAGTATATTCTTCAGATGAATATTCTTCTTTTTGGCGGAAATTTAATTTCCTACGTTAAAAATGTATGTATTTTGTTAAAAATTATTATTTTCTTTAACAATATTGATTTATTTGGTTGAAAATTATTTTTTTTTTAATGAAAAATCAATTTTTTTAAGTCATAATTTAACTATTCTATTTTAGGCTGAAAATTGATCTTTTTTAGCGGAAAATTCCACTATTTTGTTGAAAATTAATCTTTTTGGTTAAAAAGTAATCTAATTAGTTAAAACTTCATTCTTTTGGGCAGAAATTAATTTCTTGGGTTGAAAATGTAATTATTTTGTTGAGAATCCGTGTTTTTTTGTATTAAGTTGACTTCTCAACATTTGAACTATTTTATTTTTAATTGAAAATTTATCTGTTTTAGTTGAAAATTTATTTATTCTGTTAAAAATTTGTCTTTATTGGAATAAGATTCATTGTTTGGTTCGAAAATTCAACTGTGTAGTTAAAGATTGATTTTTTGGTGGAAGATTCTTCATTTTAGTTGAAAACCATGTTTTTCGTTTTAAATTTAACTATTTTGTTAACAATTATCATATTTTTATTTATTTTTAAAATTAAAATTCAACTATTTCATGTTTGTTTAAAAAAGTATATTCTTCATTTGAAAATTCGACTATTTGTTTAAAAATTCCAGTATTTTGTTGAAAATTCACCTTTTGTGGCAGAATAAGAATATTTTTTGTAAATAATTCATCTTCTTGGTTGAGAACTCATCCTTTTGGGTAAACATTTAAGTATTCCGTTGAAAATTTATTTTATTCCGTTGAAAATTTATTATTTACAGAAAACTTAAATATTCTATTTTAGGTTAAAAATTTATCTGTTTCATTTGAAAATTCAACTATTTTGTTTGGAATTAATCTTTTTGGTTGAAAATTCAACTGTTTGGTTAAAAATAAATTTTTTGGTTAAAGATTCATCATTTTAGTTGAAACCCCTGGTTTCTTGTTCAAAAGTTAACCATTTTGTTGAAAATTAGTTTTTCAAGTTAAAAATTAATATCTGTATCTTAAAATGTAACTATTTCATTTTTCCTTTAAAATGTATCTTTATCAGTTGAAAGATAGCCTGTATTGGTTCAGGATTCAACTAATTTTTAAATTTTTAAACTAAATCGGCACCCTCGAAACGTATAAGCAGTCTGAACCGCCTGAACCATTTCATATTTGAATGCATAATATGGCGCAATATACTCGACTGAGTACTCACGCACTGCGGCCCTTCCGAGGCGAGAGTCGCAACCATCTCTCACTCTGCCCATTTGTTTATTTGTTTTTAAGATTATATAAATATAATTGACCCAGGATTCTTGGAAAAATTCATTAAAATTTTTGAAAATTTCAGATATGTCGGAATAGTATCTAGAAGACTAAAAATTTTCTTTATTCTACAGAATCTTACAATATTTTAGGAAAAATTTGAGTAAGTTTAAAAGTTATTTAGGACTTGTAGATGTTTAGAAGAAATTTTAAAATATTTTATAATCTTTCATTGAAAATTGGACAAAAAGTGGAGAATTTTCGAAAAAAAATTGCCAACAACTCGAAAAACTCGAGAAATGTTAAATTTTAACTTTATTGAGGTAATATTGAAGATTCTGAATAGAATTTACAAAAACATCTTTTTGCTTATGTGAAATACGTGTTAAACCTTGTGGTTAAAAAAAAATGGATTAATTTTTTTGTCAATTCGAACAAATTTCCAGATGATATGCATAAAAATTCGAAAAAAAAAATTTTGCAATACATTTTTGTATCACCCTAATGTAGATACTACATCATTTCGAACCCTTATGCGTGTTTGAATCCTATCTCTCTTATATATCATGATTCGCAACAATTTCAGTCGAGAAAAAAGATTAAATTGTGCTTTCATATTTTTCCTTATATAAATATTTGTATTGTGTATCTTATTCATGAATTATTCAAACTTAGTCCACGTGTACCCCGGAAAGTGGAATTTTACTGCCAAATGTTTTGTTATGGAGAATCATTCTTTGGAAGAAGTATTGCTTTTTTCATAGTTGGTTTTTCTATGAATTTACAAATAAAAATAATGTTACTGATGATGTACTTTGAAATGTAAAAACTTTTTTCTAATGAAAGAGTCTTGTAAGTTAAAAAAAAAAAACAATTTTTGAAATTACTACTGACCGCAAAATCATTCAAGATTTAGTAAGCTTATCGAGTTTTGAAATATTATTTGAAAATATTCCAAGGGAATTCAGAGGTTTCCCAAATATTTCAAAG
Source organism: Andricus quercusramuli (assembly GCA_932178445.1). Taxonomy (NCBI): domain Eukaryota; kingdom Metazoa; phylum Arthropoda; class Insecta; order Hymenoptera; family Cynipidae; genus Andricus; species Andricus quercusramuli. The sequence goes on along the minus strand of CAKNXH010002343.1, from coordinate 73,664 downwards.
GAATTTAAAAAGATTTCGAGGAATTTTGAAGATTTTAGGACATTTTAAAAGATTCCAAAGAAATTTTCAAGAGATATACAAAATTTTAAGCAATTTCAAAAGCTTTCAAAGGATCTAAAAAATGTAGAGAAATTTCCAAGCAGTTTAACGTTTTCAAGAAATTCAACAAAATAATTCTTCCAGTTTTGAAGAATTTTAGAAGATTTGGAACGCATTTACAGGACCTATAAGGTTTCAGAATATTTTCAAAAATTTCAACGGATTTTAATATATTTCAAGAGATTTCAAAGAATTTTAAAAGATTTGAAAATATTTTTTAATATTTCAAGGAAATTTTCAAGGAATTTACAAAATTTAAAACGATCTCAAAAGTTTTCAAAGGATTTTAAAAATTTCGAAAAATTTCCAAGGATTTTAATGTTTTGTAGGAATTCAAACACAAATTTTTCCCCTTTTAAAGAACTTCGAAAGGGTTTAGAGGCTTCGATTGAGGCATTTTAATGAATTGCCCAGGATCTCAAAAGATTTCATAGGATTTCAAATGTTCAAGGGATTTTAAGGCATTTTAAGAAATATCAGATTCCATGTGATTCCACAGGATTTTATAATATTTTAAGGAATCGACAAGAAATTTGAAAAATATTGACCGTGGCGAAAATCTCTATCAGATTTCCACTTTATCGACTGAAGATAATGTAGAGGCCTACTTTATCGACCGAATATAATCGAGATTCATATATTACCTACCGTAAGTAATCCAGCTTCCTGCTTTGTGATCTGAGGGTAATCTAAATATCTAATTTGCCGGCATAAGGTAATACAGATTTCTAGAATTTCATCTACCGGCAATGTAGGTCTATACCTTATCATCGGTTGGTAATGTAGGTTCCTAATAAGTATCTCATTAATGTCGGTTCGTTAAGGAATATATGTAATTTCACGGGATTTTATAATATTTCAAGGAATAGTCAAGACCTTTGAAAAATGTTGACCGTGGCCAGAATCTCTATCAGATTTCTATTTTATCGGCTGAAGGTAATATAGAGGCCTGCTTTGTCGACTGAGGATGATTCATATTCTATCTGCCGAAGGTAATTCAGCTTCCTAATTTATGGGTCGATGGTAATCTAGATATCTGATTTTCCAAATAAAGGTAATACAGATTCCTACTATATATCCAATTGAAGTTGGTTAGGAAGGAATTTCATGTACCTTCACGGGATTTTACAATATTTCAATAAAATTTCAAAGAATTTATTCACAAGAATTGAAGGATTTCAAAAACATGAATAGTCTTTTTATTATTTCAAGATGTTCCCAAAGATTTGAAAGATTTTAGTATATTTTAAAAAATATCACCAAAAAAACGGTTTTTCACCATTCTTGAAATTAATATCACCCACAAAATCGTTCAAAAATGTTCATTTTATCAATTTTTTTATACTATTTACTAAATACATTCTCAAATTTGGTGATTAACTTTTCTAGATTCGACGACAGATTAAACAGGAAATAAAAGTATCTAAAACCTTTAGTAAAGCATTTCGATCTTCTAGATTGTTCTTAAAAACATGAACTGGAGTATTTTTATAAAATATTTCAGATGAATGCTTAGGCTATTTTAGGCAACGTTTAGCTTGTCAAAAAATCTAGAAAAATTGTCCAGTATTAAATAATAAGTGGAGATTTGTGCTAGACATTGAAAAAAATGTGAAAAAAATAAGTTTTTGGTGACATTTTTGAAAACTGGTTGAATTTTAATAAAATTTTCAGACAAAACATTCTCTTCAACTTTATTACTGTTTGCAAATTTGGAATTAAATTCTTCTGAAATTTTTTCAAACATATAACTATATTTTATAATTATGAACGATATTATCAAAATTGAAGAAAGTAAAATTGTATGGAAGGTTTTCCTTGAAAAAATAAGCCAAGACTTATTCAAATTCAACTATTTTTTCAATGTTGGTAAGAAACGACAATAAGAAAAAGTTTATTCGCAAAAACTATTGCCAAAATGATTATTTTTTATGAATTTTCAACTTTCATTATAAAAAAAGCGTTTTTTTTAATAGTTAGACATGACATGATAGACATGACTGCAGAACACTTTTTTTTTGCAGAGACCTGATTTTTGGCACAACGTCCTTATAAGAAAAATGAAGATTTTTTTTCTCAAACATAATTTTCAAAAACTTCAAATATTTGTTCAAATTATCAAATATCGCCAGTGAACAATAATTAGTAACCAATACCTGGAAATTTTGACGCAGTCAGAAATATATCGTCAGTCTTCACGTGGCTGAAAAGGTGCATTGTCAAATGTATCACGTGTATTCAGCACGAGGCATTGTTATTTTAATGAAGCTTTATATATATATATAATCTTATTCACATATTTAGAAAAGTTTAAATTGCCTTTTATCATATCCATTATACTTTTGTACTCCTCTAAATTTACAATATTTTGTTTAAATAAAAAAATGCTATTATTATAACATGAAAATATATTCAGGAGAGAAACATTTTCTTTACGATTTGCTTTTCAATAACCTTTTACGAGCTGCTTTGTCATGACTTCTTATTCGGATTTCCACCCATTCAAAGTTTTACGATTTGACTCAGATTCTTTTACTTTAACTGTTTTTTATTTCTATTATTTTTACTTATGCAGTGCCAACAAATCATTCCCAAACATTCAAAATGTAAATAATTTGAAAAGGCATTATTGAACAAATTTTTAAATGTTAAACAATTAAAGGATCGCAGTACGTATCTGAATAACCAAAGCTTATATCGAAAATAGGTTTATTGCGTACAAAATTCTAAAAAAATCAACTACAAATTGTGCTATAAAGACTTGTTTGGAATTTCATTTTTTGAAATTATTATCATTTATTAAAAAAAAAAATTTCCGATTTTTGGCAAAAAAAAGTATGTTATACCATGATATCTCGAACTTTAATTTTGATTTTATCGAAACAGGATAATTTTTTGCATCAAACCTTATTTATTCTCATTCAGCATACTCATATCTCGAAAGCACGTTCTTATTTTTGTACAAAAATTGAAAATTTGATCCATAGCCGATTTTGAAACCTCATGACATTTTAATCTTAAAAATTCTGAGTTCTGAAGAATTTAAAATTCAAAGGAATTGAAATTGTATTATTTCTAATTAAAAGCATTCAAACTTGAATAATTGAAAATAATATATAATAACTCTTTAATTTAAATAATTTTCAATTCGAAGCGATTGACATAAGAAAATTTGAAATTGCAAAATTAATTGAATGTATCAAAGTCAAAGCACCTGAAATTTTAGGATTTTAAATTATGACATGAAAAAATTATTATTTAAAATTACATTTTATCAGCCCAGTTTTTCTAAAACCAAAAAATGAATTCACAGTCATTTTCCTGGTTCAAAATGAAAAAATTTGCAATTATAAACTTTTAAAAATGAATTACTCTGAGAACGTTCAAAATAAGAAGTAATTTTAAGTAAAAAAAATAAAAGATTCTAAAATTTCGGATACGGGACATTGAAAATTAAAACTTTATTTGAAAATAAAAAAAAAAATTTGTCTCTAAGAATTTTTTAAATTATTTTAAGCAAATTTAATCGTTGAAGAATAAAAAATATTCAAATCCTTAATTATACTTGACAAAGTACAATAATTTTAAATTAAGTTGCAAAATCAAAACTTATGAAAGGGTTTAATTTTCCACTCGAATCTTTATTTTTAAAAGGTAATGCAAAGCAAGCTAGCTATATATGATTCCGATATTTGAAATTGCACAATTTTAAACCTTTCGATTCAAAATTGTTTCTTTTTATTTTGTTTGAAATTTTCTTAATTCCAAAAGCTTTGAAAATTATATGATTTCTAATAGGAAACTTTCAAATTCAATGATTTCAAGCTTGAAGCATTAAAAATTAAACAATTCCAAACTTCATTTAGGAATTGAAGCATTTTTAAATGAGGATCATGAAACCAGGTTATCAAAAATAATTAATTTTCAATTTGAAGCGGGAAACACCTGCTGAGGCTTCGGTGGCGTAACTCTTTAACGCTCTACTCATGGATATTTGTGTGTCCGGTTCAAATCCGGGCTGAGGCATATTTTTCCTTGTTCTCCAAAAAATAATTTGTCTAAAGTAATCGGTTCAACATCGAAATTTTTAATAATTTTAGATTATTATTATTAATTTACTTATTAGAATTCTTTGATATAATCTGAAAATTAAAATAATTGAATGAACAAGACACTTCAAGTTTGTAAATGTGCAAAACACACTTGCTTATTCAGGTTCTTAAAATAAACGAGTAGAGACTAGAGTTTTTAGCACCTAAGGTAATAAAAAGGTAATTCCTAATGGATTTTCTCTGTACGGACGTCATGTACATTCGTTCTTTTTAAAAGGTTATAGCGGCCATAAACGGGCTCGAAACGAGTGATTTTTTTCCATGAGGCAGTTTATAGCCAGAAAAGAAAATTGTTTCACGTATAGAGCTTTTTTTATAACATATATGCGCATTAAGCTCCTCTATTTATTTTATAATGCTTAATATATTATATCAAATTCAATAATATTATATTATAATATATCATATATCATATATCATATATCATATAGCATATAGCATATATCTTATATCATATATCATATATGTATGTATGTATGCATACCATTAAGCCATTTCCCTTTCGGGGAAGGCGTGACACTACCCGATTCGGGTAACGTTTCTAGGTGGATAGTTTCTTGTAGTAAATAACTACAAAAGTGGGCTCACCACACCCCATATATATTATATATCATATATCATATATTATATATCATATATCATATATCATATATCATATATGTATGTATGTATATATGCATACCATTAAGCCATTTCCCTTTCGGGGAAGGCGTGACACTACCCGATTCGGGTAGTGTTTATAGGTGGATAGTTTCTTGTAGTAAATAACTACAAGTGTGGGCTCACCACACCCACGACACGCCAACAGCACGCAGTATTCCCGAACGATCACCCATCCAAGTCACCCATCCATATATCATATATCATATATCATATATCATATATCATATATCATAT
>CAKNXH010002343.1:37299-54226 GCA_932178445.1 Andricus quercusramuli | reverse complement strand
TTTGGCGTGCCCCCCCCCCCCTCTTAAATTGAATACAAAGTTTATGAGCGGCCCTAATTAACCCTAATTAACCTTAATTACTGAACGCTCCCTTATCAGTGTCAAACTGCGAAAATCCTTAAGGGGATTGAAACGACTCGGGTTTTCGCCACATACATAATACGTCTAGGAGGATACATTGTTTAATGTAATATTTGAACCACATAATCTAAAGGTAATTTCACTCGCGCGAGCTAAGCGTTTTTTTCGAAAAATTTTGTTTTTGTTTTTTGCAATTTAAAATTGAGCGTTCTCCATTTTCTTCATATTTTTCTGAAAATTTAAATGATTAATAACCCTTCAAACTATTCCAGAGAAAATTAAAATATATATGCACGTAATTTCGGAATGAAAATTCAGATACATTTTTTAAAAATTCACTATCATTTCTGAAAATTCAATGTAATAGTAAACTTCCATAATAATTTCAGAAAAAACAAAAACATATATGTAAAAAACATATATATATACATATATATATATATATAACCATATATATAAAATAAAAACACATACAATTTTGAAAATTGAATGCAGACACTCGTTTCACACCATCAACTTCATTTAAAAAATAATGCAATTAGTGGTATTTCAAATTTGAATAAACTTTTATTGTGCAAATTATATACAGTATTCAATTACATGACCTGAAAGTAAATGATCAATTTATGTTTCTGAATTCAAAACAATTTAAATTCAATCTTTATGTAATTCAATATTGTGGTTAAAATTAATCAGCTAATAAATAATTGAACAGTTCACAACATGAAGACCCTTAAGCAATTATTTTCACAAAAACAATCAAATTGATTTTACTTTATACGCGTTTTCATCTACAGGATTTTTTTTTTTTATTTTAACTTTCATTTCTGAATATTTTGATTTATTAGTAAGCTTTTGAAAAAAATCCAGAAAATGTACATTCTAATAGAAACAATAATTAATCAATCATTTAAAAACATAAAAAGCATTACACAAATATTTTCAATCAAATATTCAATTAATTTTAAATTCATATTTTTTAAATTTTCAATTGCATTACTTGAATTTGAATTATTAATAACGTTTTATACCAATTTTATAAAAAATCCAAGCATATTTACATATTTCTGAAAATTGAATTCAGGCATCATTTCAGATCATCGCAAACATTAAAAAAATTATATAATTATAATAAAGGTATTAAAAAAAACTTTTATCATAGAAAATATAGCCAAAATTCAATTTTTTTTTTTATTATTCAATATTATTCAATATTTAATTAATGAATTCATAACATAGAAAGCATATAATAATTATTTTCATTGAAATATTAGAATACCTTGTATTTAATATTTATCTGAAAATTTCAATAATAATAAATTTTCAAAGTAATACCAGGAGAAATCGAAATATATGCACATATAATTTTGAAAATTGAATTGGGATACTCACTTCACAGCATCAAAATCATTTGAAAAAATTATATAATTTTGAAGGAAAAATACATTCTATCCTCAAAATAGCAGCCAATATCAAATCACATAACCTTAATGTGAATAATCAATTTATGTGACTGAATTGAAAACAATTCAAATTCAATCTTCATGTAATTCATTTTTTCGAAAAAAATGAATCATTCAATAGTTAATAATAGTTAATTAATCCATTCATTACATAAAAATCAAGCGAAAATATTATTTGCATTAAAACATCAAAATAATTTTTATCTTATATTTTTCTGAAAATTTCAATTATTTATAATCTTTGTAACTAATTCCATAAAAACTGAAAACACATTTACATATAAATTTGAAGATTAAATTGAGATAATTATCTCACAACATTGTAAACATTTTGAAAATTATGAAATAGGAATAGAAGTATTTTAAACACAAATAAACGTTTATCATACAAATCATATCCAGTATTCGATTACATAACAATTCCTTCTATACCACAATCTTATGCAAGATGTAGGTTACCTTTTTTCATATGAAGGATTTGAACTTGTATTGCTGAAAATTTAATTTATTCATAAAATAGAATCAGTTAATGAACATTTAATTCATGTATAGTCATTTAGCAACGTAAGAAACACTTTAAAACAATAATTAATCAATCAGTTCAGAAAATAAAAAGCTAACTTTCATTAAAAAATTCAATTAATTTTTACCCTATATTTTTTCAAGCTTTATAGTACATCACTGGGGTAGCGCCACGAACTCCATCGGCCGAAATATAACGCGCATATCATGATAAAGAAGAACATCTGCGACTGGATTAGAAATGTAGAAAAATTACTAAAATACATTTTATTTTACGCCTTGTATTGAGAAAGTCATTCATAATAACCAAAGATATAATATCTTTAATAAGAACTTACATTGAAATTGATAGTAAAAATAAATAAATCGAAATAATTATCGCCGATCGATAAAATGAGAAATCTACTTTCTTACTTCTGTTGGTTTCAATTTTAAATATATAAAGACCCTATGACTTACTATGAGTAGCACAAATTCTTCCTCCATTAAATTACGCGTTTTCATCTATAGGACTATAATGCAGTAATAACAATAAATTATGATAACATATAATGATAATTTTTCGAAAATATACGTGTAATATAATAATCATAATATAATAATATAATATAATAATAATATATAATATTCATCTTTTTGGTAGAACATTAATCTTACTGGTGGACTATCAATTGTTTTGGTTGAAAATTTAACTATTTGTTTAAAAATTCAGCTTTTTTGTTTGAAAGTTCAACTACTGCCTTAAAAGTTTAACTACTTTGTTGAAAAAAAAATTTTAATATTCACCTCTTTAGTTGAAAATTTAACTATTCCATTAGATTAGACGATCTAGACAATGCTCTAACTGGACAAAAGTCTGCCCCGATAATTTTCTACACGGGCAATGAAAAATAATCTTATTACAAATTATTATTAATAATAGTTCATCTTATTATGAAAAAGAAGGAATTATTCCCTTTGATAAAAAAGCCAAGCCTCAGAGAATTTTTATCTGATGCTGCCTATTTCAGCCAAACCCAAGGATGTGGAAAACGGAAGATAATGGAAAATTTCATTTAAATTTCAACATTTCGGAAAATGTGAATGAAAGCCTTTTTTCTACTGGTATGAGTAAAGTTATTCAAGGGATTTTTTCCTCCACCCCTTTACCGCTTTTCGCTTGAGTCATCCCCTTCTACGAGAAGCTTTATGACAAAAGAAGAGCTTTGACAACCTCCAGCATAGTGTTCTTTATCTTTTTTTTTCTTTTTCTGGCTGTTTTTTCAGTAAATTAAAATCTCGAGATAATGGACGAAGTTTATGGGCTAGTCGGGAATATAAAACACTATAAAGTTTATTTAGCGAATGTATTTTCAGAAAATCTGGTATGCATTGTGATGAAGTTTTCAATTAAAATTAGGGGTGTTTGTCCTAATTGGAAAACCTGGAAATATCAGGGAATTTTTTTAAATTCAAGGAATTTTTTCAATTCAGGGAATTTTTTCGAGAGCGTGCTTTAATTTGTTTTAAATTACAATAAAAAATCGAATAACAATAATTCTTTATTTTTAAAAGTAGCAAATATTACTATATTCAACTATTTTGTTGAAAATTCGTTTTTTTTGTTTGCAATAACTTTTCTCAACTAAAATTTAACTATTCTTTTTTTTCTGTTCTTTTTGGTAAAAAATTAATTCTATTGGTTTAAGACTTATCTTTTCGGATGAGAATTGAACCATTTTTTTCAAACTTTTTCTCTTTCTTGACTGAAAAATCTTCCTTAGTTGGAAATTCAACTGTTTTTAATCAGAAATCAAAATTTTTTTTGGTTGAAATAATAACTACCAGAATTTTCATTCGGAATTGATCTTTTTTGGAATGAAAATTTAATTACTTTGTTGAAAGTTAAACTCTTGTGTTAAAAACTGATTTTCTTGGCTGAAAATTCATCACGGTAATCGAAAATTCATCTCTTTGGTTGAAAAATGAACTACTTTGTTGAAAATTTTTTTTCTTTGGTTGAAAATTAATTTTTTTACTGATAATTTAACTATTTCAGTACAAATTTTAACTACGTATTTTGTTAAAAATTTGTTTTTTTTATATTGAAAATTGATTTTTTTAACTGAAAATGTAATTATTTTAGTTGAATATTCCATCATTTTCGTTAAAAATTCATCTTTTTGGTTGAACATCATATTTCTTAACTAAAAATTTATTTATTCAACTTCTCATTGAAAAATCTATTTTTTCTAGTTGGAAATTCGTCTTGCTTCGTAGAAATTAATCTTTTTGGTTTAAAATTTAATTATTTAACTTGATTTTTAGTTGAAAATGCAACTATATGGTTGAAAATTTATTTATTTTGTTGAAAAATTGTCTTTTCTCGGCAAAAAATGATTCTTTTTGTTCAAAAATTAATCTTCTTGTTTGAAAATTAATATCTCTGGTTGAAAATTCAAATATATCAGTTATATATTCATAATTTTAGTTAAAAATTCAGCTAATTTATTGAGAAATAAATTTTCAACCAAAAACGGAATAATTATATTTCCGGTTAAAAAAAAAATTTTTTTACGAAAAAAGACAAATTTTCAATCAAAGTGACGAATTTTCACCTAAAATGATAAATCTTCAGCTAGACTAGAATGATTTTGAAGTAACAAAATTAATTTTCAAACAAGATAAATAATTTTCAAATAAAAAGATGAATTTTCTACCAAAAAGATTCAATACCTTGGTTGAGAATTTGCTTTTTTTCTAGAAAATTAATTTTTGTTGTTGAAAATTTATATTTTTGATTTAAAATTCATCTATTTCAGTTAAAGATTCATAATTTGAGATGAAAATTCATCCCTTTGGTTGAAATTTCTTTGTGTGGAAAATTAATTTTTCTAACCAAAATTTTAATTATTACATTTTTGGTTGAAAACTTGTCCTTTTTTAGTTCAAAATTCACCTATTTCGTTGAAAATTGATATTTCTTAGTGGAAAATTCAACTATGTGGTTGAAAATTTATGTATTTTGTTGAAAAATTGTATTTTCTCGGCAGAAAATGATTCTTTTTGTTTAAAAATTAATTTTCTTATTTGAAAATTAATATTTTTGGTTGAAAATTCAAATATTCCAATTAAATATTCATAATTTTAGTTGAAAATTCGACTAATTCATTGAAAAAAATCAATTTTCAACCAAAAATGGAATAATTATATTTCCGGTTAAAGAAAATTAATTTTCTACAAAAAAAGCAAATTTTCAATCAAGGTGACGAATTTTCACGTAAAATGATAAATCTTCAACTAGACTAGAATGATTTTAAAGTAACATGATTAATTTTCAAATAAAAAGATGAATTTTCTACCAAAAAGATTCAATACCTTGGTTGAAAATTTGCTTTTTTTGTAGAAAATTAATCTTTTTGGTTTAAAATTCATCTATTCCAGTTGAAGATTCATAATTTGAGTTGAAAATTCATCCCTTCAGTTGAAATTTATTTGTGCGTGGAAAATTCAACTATGTGGTTGAAAATTCATGTACTTTGTTGAAAAATCATCTTTTTGGGTAAAAAATTAGTTTTTTTGGTTGAAAATTCAACTAATTTTGGTAAAAGTTCATCTATCTTGTTGAAAATAAAATATTTTTACTTGAAAAGTTAGGAATTTGAAGCTTTTTAAATTGAATTTAATAATACTCACATTAATTTGACCTAAATATGCACTGAATTTGAAGTACAAGATAAAATAAAAATTTTTTTGAATTATTTTTCAAATTCATAAATTTTAGGGACAAATTCAAGAAATTATTAAAGATGTTTTAAGTATTATTTAATTATTTAATTAATCGATGGTGCTAATATATTTAAGAATATTTTGTAATATAATTTGTCAACTCTTCATAAATAAAACATATTAATTGAATCCCTAGAAACTATGAAAAAAACATTATTCATAATAAACTTGCGAAACGCTATACATATTCCGAGTGAATTGTTTAAAAAATGCGAAATATTTGAATGGCTCCGTTCTATTAGAAATTATACCTGGAAATAGAATTTTTTTAATTTTCAGCTAGTGTGTTTCTGTCATTTTTTCAAGTCAGCAACAACTTGAAATTATATAAACAATGTTCATAAACAAATTTACATTTTCGACATTATTCCACGAATAGGCCCAATTTTTTCCAGAACCAACTATAAATGTGTTGTCAGTGACTCCTTGTTATAATTTTAAGCAAACCGATACAAAATATTAATTATATAAACAATTTTTATGAATAAATGATCATTTTCACAGTTTTTTCAAAATAAGCTCCATTTTCTTAGTGAAATAAACTAAAAAGATATTGCGAATGACTCTTTGGTGTGTTATTTTTCCAATAAACAAGAAGAGTCGATTATTTAAACAATTTTTATAAACAAAAGTACATTTTGGCCCCTTTGGATGAAGAGGCTATTTTTTCGTAGAATAAACTAGAAAAGTCTTACCAATCACTCTTTCTTTTCATATTTATCCAATTAACATAAATAAAACATCAATTATAATAAATAAACATCAATTTTCGTTTTTTCAAGTATTCCTTCTTGTCATATTTTCCTAATTAAGAAAAAATGTTCAATGAAACAAAAAAATGATTGTGACACATGAAAACTTTGCATTCCTTAATACAAATTATTTAAATAATTGTCGAATAGCAGCTATTCTTAACTAATCGCAATTAGACATTAATTTATCTCATATTTTATCTAAAAAATATGAATTTCAAACATCTAATCATTGCCGATCACGAGAAAATGGCTTTTTGTTCATTTATTTGTTTAAAACATTATAAACAATTTTTTTTCTTACCCCAGCTGACTGCAAATTATTGCTTGATAGCTATTGCAATGAATATTAATATATATATACGCGGGGCTCTACAAGGATTGACAAACCCTTTCCCTAGCTGCTCGTGGGAACAACAATGAAACCAACAAACCACCAAAATGTTGTAGATGCGGTTCAAAATGATCGAACGCGCAGAGCACCCGACAATGGATCGGCAAACAATGCCGATCATCCTAGAGTTCGGGGTGCTGAAAATAATTTATATGGAAACACGACGACGAACCGGCAAAACGCCCATATTGAGTGGATGGATCAACTCAGGGATGACGTGCTAGACTGCTACGATGCCAGCATTATCCCTGCGTATGCATACTCTGTGGTGCCAGAAACACCCAGAGCTTCAATACGTTTCGCATCAGTCTTTGCGAAATCAAGCCGACTACCTCCGGAAAAATGGATATGTACGCGGAGCGCTTCCTCAACCGCTGCTTCAACAAGCTGCAGACGAAGATGAAACGACATTAAGACCAACCGCAGAAAGCAGGCACCTTCCGGAAGATGATCGCAATTTCAGTACAAGGAGGAACATCAACATGCAAGTTCCTCTTAAGCCCCAAGATCTGGCTGAAATGGATGCCTCCCTTCGTGGAGATATCTCGCAAGAGTCCGACCTCTGGATCATCAATTGCTCAGTTTATGGTGCTGCGAGAGCTTTGGCTGATTCAAATCAAAGGCTAAAACCGACGATGGATCAGAAGACCAGAAGACGCTTGCATCAACTGAACAAGAAAATTGGATGGGCAAGACAGAATGCGTCCCGTGTTCAATGCGTGATTGACTACATAACATCTGCTAGACCGTTCACGGAAAGGGTTCGAAAGTTCGCCCAAGAACTAAGGACCTTGAATCACACACTGAACAAGTCAAAGCTGCTGACAATCAAGCAGCATATTGTTGACAAAATAAGGCTGTTATCTGACGCAAGGAGGAGGATACAGAAGAGGGAGAGATGGAACAGGAAGAATCAACAGTTTCTTGCTGACCCATCACGCCTCTTCAGTGATCCCCCTATTTTTGCAAAAAATCCACCCAAGCCCAAGGAGGTAGAGACTTTTTGGAGAGAGGTGTACAAGATCCCGAAAACACTAGAGTTGAAAGAAGATACTGACAATATCATCCGCTTCAAGGAGTTTTGCGACAGCCTCATAAAATCTGAGGAGGAGTGCCCATCAGTCACTGCCGAAGTGGTGAAAAAAGCACTTAGAGGCACGAAGAACTTTTCCGGTGCTGGACCAGATTGTATCAAGAACTTTTGGTGGGAGAAGTTTACTTCTATACACCAACATTTGGCCCGCATATTCACCTCATATTTAAAGTCAGAGACGTCCATTCCGCAGTGGCTGGTGTTAGGACGCACTATACTCCCACCGAAAAAAGGCAACTTGTCCAGACCAGAGAATTACAGGCCAATAACTTGTTTAAACACACTGTATAAGATCTTTACAGCTGTCCTAAACAACAGGATCGTTCGACGAATTGAGCCTGTATGACGAGAGATGTACGAACAACGAGGCTCGAAAAAAGGTGTAGCAGGCTGTCGAGAGAGCCTGCTAATTGACAGGTGTGTCTATAAAGACGCTGCCGCCCATCAGCGCGTCCTGTCAATGGCCTGGATTGACTACCGGAAAGCTTTCGATTCAACCTCTCATAGACTTATCATCTGTCTGTTGGAAAGCTTGAAGGTACATCCACACATAGTGAGATGCATAGAGAGACTGATGCCTCTTTGGAAAACTAGATTCACCATCTCATCTAGGAATCATCGTCTGACGACGAACCAGGTCACCTTCCAGAGGGGCGTCTTTCAAGGGGATAGTATGAGCTCTTTGCTTTTTTGCATCACACTTCTGCCTCTATCTCTCGCACTACGAAATTCTCCTGGATACCTCTGTGGCGACACTAATCAGCGTGAGCATAAGGTAACTCATGTATTTTATATGGATGACCTGAAGATCTATGCCGCTGGTAAAAGCAAACTTCAAACTGCTATAAATATCAAGGAAGCAAGGTATTGCTCGATCTTTCGAGAGTAAGAGACAAAAAATTCCTTTTTATCTATGCACATAGATAAAAAGGAATTTTTTGTCTCTTACTCTCGAAAGATCGAGCAATACCTTGCTTCCTTACTATACTATGGAGAGTGATAAACCAATTTCTATTATTGCTATAAATATCGTCAAGAACTACGCAGGAGAGATTGGGATGGACTTTGGTTTGGACAAGTGTGCCAAAATTCATTTGAAGAAAGGAAAGATTACTGGCGTTCCCAAGGACCCTGAGCTTGTAGATATAAGTGTTATTAGACATCTTAACACTGGAGAGACCTATACATACCTGGGCGTGCCTCAAAGCCGCATTCAGGACGTAACATCAGTGAAGGAGTGTCTCCGAAGCAGATACATGCATCTTCTTAGACAGATTTGCTCTTCCAATCTGTCGGCGTTGAACAAGGTATCTGCGACTAACATGCTTGCCGTCCCGGTTCTACTCTACTCGTTTGGGGTGGTTCAATGGACATTACATCTAGATGCTTCACGTCTAAAAGCCGAAGTAAAGAAAGCAGAGGTTAGAAAATTTCACCAAGCGCTACTCGACAAGCATATGCACGGAAACTTTCACAGAAATGTAGAAAAACAGTCCTTGTCAAAGGAGCAAACTTTTGCTTTCCTCAAATCATCAGGGCTCAATTCAGGTACAGAGGGCTTCATTTTCGCATGCCAGGACGGTGTAATCTCCACCTTAGCATACCGCGCCCGCATTTTATGTCAAGAAGTTCCCAGTGATAGGTGCAGAGCGTGTCATGCACACGTTGAGTACCTAGAACACATACTATCGGGGTGTCCGACCCACGCAGGAACAACGTATATCTATAGACATAATGCGGCCCTAAGAGTACTTTATTACCACCTTTTTCGCTCTTACGGTGTTGGTCGCGACCCTGCCCTGCCGAACGCTCCAAGGGATATAGAGTCAATTGTCAGAAACGAGAAGTGCCAGATTTTCTGGAACTACGATTTTCGGGCAGCAGTCTCCGTTGCGCACTCGAGGCCTGACATTGCTCTCCAAGACTTCGAGAAACGAACGATATTCGTGATCGAATTCTCGGCTCCGTCCGAATACAACATCACTGCAAAGGAGAAAGAAACGACTGTACCCAAAATATTCGGTACGAGTAATTGTCCTTGTGATAGGTGCTCTCGGAGGTGCTAAATTATCACTGGTTCGTAACCTCAAAGCCATACCCGCGTGCCAAAAATATGCCAAGGCACTTGCGAGATGGATGCAGAAAGCTGTCATCCTTGGGTCGCTTTGTGTCCTCAAGACACACGAGGGTTTCGCCGGCCTGTCGTTGTGATTTCGTCGTGCCCTGTGACCACCCATCTCACGGATTTGAGACGTGGCCATAGGTGTATTTTACCGCGGTTCTACTGGGGGCTATTGACATTTTCTTTTTAGATGGCAGTTGCTCTTAGTGGTACCCTGCGGTGGTTGTTTAACTTTTTTTTAATTATATATATATTATCGAAATTTAATTTATGATATAAAAAGAGCCCCCCCCCCCCTGTATTAAATTGTCTTTATGAAGAAATATAATTGAAAAGAATAGTCGTACATATTATGTCTGCTTGGACATACTCAAATGTTTAGGCTTATCGTCCGATCACCGAAGTTAAGCAGCGCTTGGCTCGGTCATACTTGGATGGGGGTCTCTGTACTAGACGGGGTGTAATTTTATCAGCTTTTAAGCTGTCTGCATTCTCAAATGAATAACAAAGTTGTCCATCGTTTAATAGTTCATTTTTAACAAATTTAACATTCATTATTTTTATTTGATGATTGACGAGTTTCCAAGTATTTCATAACTAATTTTCAATTGTTTAAACAATATTTTTTTACAGTAATTCGCGAAAAGTGACTATTTTTCGGAATAAATGATATAGTTGATGAATCTGAAAAATAATATTTTTTGTTCAACATATTTTGCAATTGTTTAAACAATTTCTATTTGTATTATTTTTTCCGCCATATCATGAAAAGTGAGCATTTTCTGGAATTAGTGACATAATTAACGAATATTAAAACAAAGCATGATAATTTTTTGCTTGTGATATTTCGCAATTAATTAAACAATTTTTTCCACGGTGAATCGAGGAAAGTTATTATTTTCTGGAAATGACATAATTAACGAATGTTAAGAATAATATTTTTTTGGGGGATATTTGGCACCTATTTAACCGATTTTCATTTATTGAGACCAATTTTTTTTCTGTTTAAATAATTACATAATCTCTTGACCAAGAAATATTACTCTTGACATTCATCAACTGTAATATTTATACCGAAAAATAATAACTGTTCACGATTTACAAGGGAAAATAATTGTCCAAACAATAAAAAATTGTTTAAACAATTCAAACTTAGTTAAAAATACTTAAAAACTAAAAAAGTACTTGTTATTAACATTTTTTAAATCAACCTTCAGTCGCCAGGAATGTTCGAGGAATAATTTCCACGCAATAATTTTTTGTTTGACCCCCCCCCCCAATCCTCTTGTATTTTGCCCGGAAAATGTCGCAAAAAATTAAAAATGATTAAATAGCAATTTTACAACAAATTCAGGCAAAAGACGGTTTTTTTCCATTTTCCCAAAACATTAATTATTTTTATTTGATAATTCATAAGTTTCCAAGTATTTTTAACTAATTTTGAATTGTTCAAACAATGTTTATTTGTTTGAACAATTTTTTTCGTCTTTATATCTTTATATCTTTATATCGTCTTTTACTACTGTCTGAAATTAATAACATTTCTAATGACTATTTAAAGTGATATTTTTTTTGATAGGAAGTTTTCAATTATTCAAATAATTTCCATTTATTTAAACAATTTTTTCCTTATAATCTAGAAAATTTACTATTTTATGGAATTAATGACACAGTTAATCAATCCTAAAAGTGCTTTTTTTGGAAGACAGTTTGCAGTTATTTAAACAATTAATAACCATTCACTTGTGCCTCTTGATATGAAAGGTGGAGAAAATTCAATAATTTTTTTAATAAATTTGATAAACAAATACAAATTTTGTCAATATTCAATCGGGAGATTTCGTTCTTTAAACGAAATTATTCCTTAATTACTTGGTGAAATCCTTCCCTTATATACTCTATCAAACAACAATTGTTTATTTCATAAACAATTTTATAAACAAATTCACAAATTTACTACTTCTGAACGAATGGATTTTGTATTTTGTCACGAAATCGACTGATAGTGATTTTGGTGGGACCTTATTCATTAGGAGACTTTTTTAGGTGACAATATTTTTTATTTATTTAATTGAATATTATAAACAAATACAGATTTTCGTCAATTCTCAACATTCAGATTTGTTTTTTACAACGGATGTAACCCTAAATACATAAATTGGAAAAATCCTTCCCTTATGAGACGCTAATAAAAAATAATTTTTTATTCTATAAACTATTTTATAACAAAATTTACGACTACTTTTCAACAAATCGATGTAGTTTTTTTTAATAACTTGACTGCCATGGCTTATTGAAGACCCTATTTATTAGGATACTTTGTAAGGCGACAATATTTGTTATTTATTTAAATAAATGTTATAAACAAATAAAAAACAGACTTGAATCTCAACATTTTTCTTCGAAATTAGCTCTAGAATATAAATAAATGAATATTTGTTAAATATCACCCCCATAAGTCTCTTTTACAGGGTCCCAAGAAAAAATCATAAATGAAAAATTGGGTTTTGTGAGTTTTTTGCGGTTTTTTTAATACAAATTTTGTTTTAAATGCATAAAATACTTCTTTCAACTGATAATTAAGTGTTTGAATAAATTGTTTAAACAATTTATTATTGTTTATAATAATATGCTCTTAGAATAATTTTCGAAAGTTGCAGTTCTTTCTCAAATTTTCCACTTTTATTCGACATTATCATTTTATTCGACGAAATAAGTCTAATTTAATTCAAGTTAACAAACATAGTTGTTTAAACAACTTTTCATTATTTTTAATAATGTTCTCTTTGAATAATGTTAGAAAATTGCGTTTTTTTTCTGAAATTTTTCACTTTTTGTCTACTTTTTAATTAGAGCGTGATAATAATTGATAATATTCAACAAACATAATTATATAAAAAAAATTATTATTGTTCATAATTATTTTTTCTTCGAAGAGTTAGAGTTTAATTAGAGAAAAAATTATAAAAAAATATATTCACAAAAAAGAAAGAGATTATTTACAAAATTATTTTCTCTGTAATTTATTAATTTATTCCTTCATTAAGAACAATCCAAATCAAAGTTAAATATTTTAGAAAAGACTGAAACTTTCTAGCAATTATCTAAAAGAAGGTGCTTATAAACAATAATAAATTGTTTAAATAATGATTTTGTCGAATTGAATTAATTATAACCTAAGTGGAAAGTTGACAAGAATTTGAAAATTTCAGAAAAAACGACAACTATGTAGCATTACTATAGGAGAATATATATAGTTATAATCAATAATAATTTGTTTAAAAAATAATTTTTTGATAATTTTTATAAATTTTTACCTCGCTCTAAGTGAAAAGTGGACAAAAAGTTAAAAATTTCAGACAAAACACCAACTTTTTAACATTCTTCAAAGAGAATATTATTAAAATATTAATAGATTGTTTAAACAATTTTTTGTTCACCTGAATTATTATCTCACTCTAATTGAAAAGTGGGCCAAAAGTGGACAGTTTTAGAAAAAACTGCAACTTTCTAGCACTATTCTAAGAGAATATTATTATGAATAATAATAAATTGTTTAAACAGTTATTTTTGTTAAATTAAATTTATTATTGCCTCGTTCGAATTGAATACTTAAAAATAAGTTGTAACATTCAGAAAAACCGCGACTTTCTAACTCTATTTTAAAAGAAAATTGCTTCAAACAATGATAAATTGTTTAAATAATTTATTTAAACATCTAATTATTAGTAAAAAGTAATATTTTACTTATTAGAAATAATTTGTGTTTTTTAAAAACGCAAAAAATCATAATTAGCGCCAAAAACTCGCAAAACCTAATTTTTCACTTATGGGGTTTTTTTGGTATCCTATAAAACAGATTTATGGGTAATTTATAATAATAATATGATAAAAATATATATAATAAAATATAAAATATAAATAAAAAAATATAAAAATAAAATATAAAAAATATAAAATAAAATATAAAAGATAAAACTAAAAAAAAAATAAAATATATAAAATAAAATATAAAAAAAATATAAAATAAAAAAAAATAAAATAAAGTAATGACTTAAAATGGTTAAAAAAAATTTTTTTTTAATAAAAGTAGTTATTTATTTGTATTTGAACGGGGTTGATATGCATGAAAATTAAAAAAAAATTCCCTTGCATTTTTGGACCACTCTAATGTAAATTCAAATATTTTTAAATATATGGTAAAAAGTATGAAAATTATAAAAAGAAAGCGGTTTTTTTTAAAGTATGTAATAATCGAAACTTTGAAGAAAATAGAAATAAATAAAATGTCTCAAATTAATTATTCTATTATAATTCCTGAAATTTACATAAATTAATTTAAAATATATATTAATTAATTAATCTTAAATAAAAAAATGGTATCAAGTTCGTTATAAGAAACAGAAATTTTGAATTCATTCAAAAAACATTTAATGTTTAAACATTTTAAAAAGAGACAAAGTATTCGATAAAAAAAAATTTTGCAAAAAATGCCTCCTGTGAGGTTTGAACTCACGACCCCTGGTTTACGAGACCAGTGCTCTACCACTGAGCTAAAGAGGCGTATTGGTCGATCTTTCCTTAGTATCAGAACAGCTTTGGCGGTCATAATCCACGTAATTAAATTCCCGAAAGTTCAATGAATTTCAACTTTTAATCCAAAAACAAACGTAAAATTCAACCATTTTTTTACCAACATAGAATACAAATTTAATTCGAACCAAATAAAAATATCAATGAAGATTCAAGAGATGTACTTTGTTCGAAATTAAAGATTTCAAAGCGCCACCTGTGCAAACTGATATGAAGAAGATTCTTTTAATTTTGTTGTATGATTTTGTAAAAAAAAAACTTGTGTATCATGTACGTGATGTGATGTTATGTGATGTGATACCTATGTATTTTGTATTTATTTTTTTAACATCTCTTTGTGACATGCGCCTTAAAAATTAGGGCATGTGGCCTAAAAAATTAGAAATCTCGACGTGCGAGATTCGAGTCTCGTCAATCTTTAGTTCCTTTGGTTTATTTTCTTTACATTTTGTTTTCACGAATGACAAATTTCGCGATAAGTAGATGGGATATATTAAAAAATAAGTTGTGCTCAGATGCCGTCGCTCAAATGCCTCCAAAACAGGAAAGAACTCGCTCCCGATTTAAGGTAATAGTTAAAAAAACATAACCTTACTTTTAGGTTAGGTTGGTTGAGCAACAATAAATAAACATTGAAAAGAAAAGAGTGGCGATCAGTGACCTTTGGTGAATTATATATCCTTGGCGTAATTTTTAAAAATATACTCTAGTCATTTAGTACTCATATCTATTGTTACCGAGAAGGAGAATTAGTATTATTGGCAGATTTGACAGCTCCAAAATTTTGGAACGATTTATAAAAGTAGAGCTCATTTCTTTATTGAACAGTTATTTTCCTTGGGATAAAAGCTATTTAAGAATTATTAATTTCAATTTTTTATTTTAGATTTAAAGGTTTCTTCCTGAATTAGGTTTTTTGTAAAAGTCTTATATAAGAGAGTTTTGATGGTTGAGTGTAATGATTCCTGATTTACACAAGGTGTTTCATCACCTGGAATACCTGGAAAACCTGCAGTTGTCAGGGAATTTTTATATTCTTGGAAAACCCTGGAAATATCGGGGAATTTTTCTTTTAAATCAGTGAATTTTTTCGAGAGAGCGCTTAATTTTTTTCTAAATTTTAATATACAATTGAATAACAATGTCTTTCCATTTGTGAAGTAGCTCTATGATGATGGTTTTAATTATTTTCTTAAAAATTCATTTTTCCTTTAGTTGGAATTTAAATTGTTTAACTGACAATTTAACTATTCTATTTTTGTTTGAAAATTCATATTTTTTAGTTCAAAATTCAAGAATGTTGTTGAAAATTGATATATTTTATTAAATTATACTATATTGATTTTGAAATTCAAATCTTTTTCGGTTCAAATATCAACTATTAAATTTATCGTTGAGAATTCATCCTTTTTAGATGTAAATTAAACTACTTGATTGAGAGCTAAACTCTTTTGTCAAAAATTATTTTTTTGGTTGAAGATTCATCATTTTAAATAAAAATTCAACTATTTTCTTCTAATTTTTTTCGTGAAAATTAAATTTTTTACTGAAAGTGTAACTTTTTCAGTCAAAACTTTAACTATTTTGTTATAAATTAGTTTTTTTGTGATGAAAATTGATTTTTTTAACAAAAAATTTAAGTATGTCAGTATGGAGCATTCTAGAATTTTAGTTGAAAATTCATCTTTTTGGTTAAACATTAATTTTGTTAACTAAAAATTTAACTATTCAAATTTTGGTTGAATATTTATCTTTTTTTTGATGAAAATGCCTGTATTTTGTTAACAATTCATCTTTTTCGGTACAAAATTAATCTTCTTGGTTGAAAATTCAACTATTCCAGTTGAAAATTCATAATTTTAATTGAAAATTCATCTCTTTGGTTACAAATTTAATTATTTTGTTGAAGATTCGTTTTTTTTTTTGTAAATTAATTCTGTTAACTTAAATTTAACTATTCAATTTTTTGTTCAAAATTTATTTTTCTTAGTTTAAAATTCAAGTATTTTCTTAACAATTTTTGTTTGTAGAAAATTAATCTTTTTGATTAAAAAGTAATCTTTTAGGTTGGAAATTCGACAATCCCAGTTGATGATTCATCATTTTAGTTAAAAATTAATCTCTTTGGTTGAAAATTTA
>CAKNXH010002343.1:25757-37289 GCA_932178445.1 Andricus quercusramuli | reverse complement strand
ATTCCATCATCATAGTTGAAAATTAATCTCTCTGGTTAAACATTAATTTTTTTAACTAAAAATTTACCTATTCAATTTTTGGTTGAAAATGTATATTTTTTAAATGAAAACGCATGTATTTTGTTAACAATTAATCTTTTTTGGTACGAAAGTAATCTTCTTTGTTGAAAATCCAATAATTTCATTGAAAGATTCATCATTCCAGTTAAAAATTTATCGTTTTCGTTTAAAATTCAACTATTTACGTTGAAGATTTATAATTTTAATTAAAAATTCATCATTTTTGTTGAAAAATGAATTATTTTGGTTGAAAATTGATCTTTTTTACATAAAAGTTCATGTATTTTCTTTACAATTCATCTTTTTTGGTAGACAATTAACTTTTTAGGTTGAAAATAGAACTATTCCAGTGCAAGTTCTCTTTGGTTGAATATTAATTTTTTACCCGAAAATTTAACTATTCAATGTTTTGTAGAAATTTAATCTTTTTGGTAGAAAATTAATCTTACAAGTGAAAAATGCAACTATTTCAGTTGAAGATTCATCATTTTAAATGAAAATTCATCTCCTCGGTTGAAAATTTAACTATTTTTTTGAAAATTTAGTCTTTTGTTGTTGAAAATTTTGTTAACAGGAAATTTCAATTTTTGATTGAAATTGTATCTTTCTAAATTCGTTTTTTTCTTGTATGGAAAATTAATCTTTATGGTTAAAAAGTAATTTTTCTGTTTGAAAATGTATCTATTTCAGTTGAGGATTCATCATTAAATTTCAAATGAAAATTCATCTCTTTGGTTGAAAATTTAACTATTTTGTTGAAAATTCAGTTTTTTGTTGTTGAAAATTAATTTTCCTAAATGAAAATGTAACTATCCAATTGTTAATTGAAATTTTATCGTTTTTAGTTGAAAATTTATGTATTTTGTTTACAATTAATTGTTTACAATTTTTTTGTAGAAAATTAATCTTTTTGGTTGGAATTCAACTATTCCAGTTGAAGATTCATCATTTTAATTAAAAATCCGTCTCTTTGGTTGGAAATTTAACTGTTTTGTTGACAATTCGTTTTTTTGTTGTTGAAAATTAATTTTGTCAGCTGAAAATTTAACAATTCTATTTTTGTTTAACAATTCAAATATTCCACTTGAAAATTTATCGTTTTGTTTGAAAACTATTTCTTTGAACTGAAAATTTATATCTTTTAGTTGAAAATTCATGCATTTTTTTCAAAGTTTTTTTTTTTTGTAGAAAATTATTCTTCTTGATTGGAAATTCATATTTTTGGTTTTAAATTAAACTATTTTAGGTAAAGATTCAAAATTTTAGTTACATATTCATAATTTCAATCAAAAATTTATCTCTTTTGTTGAAAATTTAACTATTTTGTTAAAAAAAAATTATTTTTTTGTTAACAATTAATTTTTTTAGTTTTAAATTTAACTATTCCAGGTAAAGATTCATCATTTCAGTCAAGAATTCATCTTTTTGATTTTGCAGTTCAGTTTTGATAACTTCAAGTAAAAAAATGTTCAACTTGGAATTTTTTAATTTCAATGACCAAAGAAAGGTTTACAAAACGTTGAAAAATAAGAAAATGACCGGGAATTTTCGTCCTCGATTAAAACGACATTAATTTTGTTAACTAAAAATTTACCTATTCAAATTTTGATTGAATATTTATCTTTTTTTTAGACGAAAATGCATACATTTTATTTACAATTCATCTTTTTTGGTAGAAAATTAACTCTTTAGGTTGAAAATAGAACTATTCCAGTTGAAGTTCTCTTTGGTTGAATATTAATTTTCTACCTGCAAGTTTCTCTATCCAATGTTTTGTAGAAATTTAATCTTTTTGGTAGAAAATTAATCTTACAAGTTGAAAATGGAACTATTTCAGTTGAAGATTCATCATTTTAAATGAAAATTCATCTCTTTGGTTGAAAATTTAACTATTTTGTTGAAAATTCAGTTTTTTGTTGTTGAAAATTAATTTTCCTAAATGAAAATTTAACTATCCAATTGTTAATTGGTAAAGATTCAAAATTTTAGTTATAGATTCATCATTTTAATCAAAAAATTATTTCCTTGGTTGAAAATTTAACTATTTTGTTACAAAAAAAATTATTTTTTTGTTAACAATTAATTTTTTTAGTTTTAAATTTAACTATTCCAGGTAAAGATTCATCATTTCAGTCAAGAATTCATCTTTTTGATTTTGCAGTTCAGTTTTGATAACTTCAAGTAAAAAAATGTTCAACTTGGAATTTTTTAATTTCAATGACCAAAAAAAGGTTTACAAAACGTTGAAAAATCAGAAAATGACCGGGAATTTTCGTCCTCGATTAAAACGACCTCCCTAAATTAATTTATCTTTTTTTTCAGGTGACAACACCCTTCCGATCGCTGGTCCTTTGTGGCGAAAACAGACAAGACATGGAGGACTGGATAGGAGCTTTGAAAAATTCAGCAGAAACTCCCCAGGATGCAGGAACAGTAGAACTTCTAGGAGGAAATCATCAGTGGTACGCGACAAGTCATGCCAGACCAACGTACTGCAACGTCTGTCGAGATGCTTTATACGGTAATTATCATTTGGATTTCGTGTTATTTTTTCCATCTTTACGCTCTTTCTTTCTAGCCCTCTTTACAAACAATCTCCGTCTATTTACGTTGCAGGGGTTACTTCGCACGGTTTGAGCTGCGAGGTGTGTAAATATAAGGTTCACAAGAGGTGTAGCGCGAAAGCAATAAATAACTGTAAGTGGACGACATTAGCATCGATCGGGAAGGACATCATCGAGGATAAAGATGGAGTGAGTCTGGAATATTTTCTTAAAGACAGCATTTACTCGAGAGCTTAAATAGATTTTAAAACACACATTGCGGGCCTCAGACTCAACACACTATTTTGCTACTGATTCCAAAAAAAAATGACACTAAAGACACTGCAGGGTATCCAGCGGCCTTAAAAACCTGGAATTCTCCTTGAATTTTTTTTATCCTTGAAAACCTGGAAATCTTCTTGAATTTTTCACGAAAACCTTAAATTAATTTCTTTCCCCCTGGTGGAAAAATTATTACAAAAAAGCAAAACTGGTTTTACAGGAATTGTTGTAAGTAATTTTTAGTTTCCAAAAATGTTTTACTACTTATTGCTAGTAGAATTAGGCAGTGTGTCCGAGAACTTCATTTTCAAAATTCCCTGATTTTTCCTTTGTCTAATTTTTCATTTTGCTTGGTCATTAATATTCAAATACCAGAATTTTAATCTTAAATACTTTCAACATAGAATCTTTTATAAACGGAATAAAACAGTATTTCAGATACAAATTTAAAATTTTCAAATTTAATTATTTATTTTAAGCAAAAACGTGTCTTTTTTCTACTATAAAAGATATCTTTTCAACAAAATACTTGAATTTTTAACAAAAATATTTACATTTTTAACATAATAGTTGAATTTGCAACCTAAAAAATATAAATTACCAACAAAAAGTATCATAGTTTATATTTCAATAAAAAAACATTAAATTTATACAAAAAAAAAAGTTTTTCAACACCAAAAAGACGAATTTTCGACAAATAAAGATTTTTCACTAAAGAAAGAAAATGTTACCTGTATTGTTGAACCTTTAAGCCTAAAGACGAATTTTCTCTACAAAAATTGAATTTACAAACAAAAAATATGACTTCAGCAAAAAATTATTTTTCCACGAGACTGATGCATTTTTAGCGTACAAAAATGACATTTTAAACCAATAAAATAATTTTTTTAACCAAAAAAGGAGAATTTTCAACTAAAAAATATCAATCTTAAAAAAATGGGAAAGTTACATTTTCAGTTAAAAAATTAATTTTAAATAAAAAAATAAGACTTTTCCACTGAACAGTTCATTTTTTAACCAGACATAAGCCTTTAATCAAACAAATAAATTTTTAACAGTGTAGTGTAACTTTTACCCAAATAGTTGAATTTTCAATCCAAAAAGATTCATTTTCAACAAAGTAGTTGCAGTTTCTACCAAAAATTGAATTTACGAACAAAAAATATGAATTCAGCAAAAAATTATTTTTCCACGCGACTGGTGTATTTTTACTCAACAAAAATGAAATTTTAAACCAAGAAAATTATTTTTTTACCAAAAAGGAGAATTTTCAACTAAAAAAGATCAATCTTAAAAAAATGGGAAAGTTACATTTTCATTTAAAAAATTAATTTTAAATAAAAAAATAAGACTTTTCCACTAAACCGTTAATTTTTTAACTAGACATAAGCCTTCAATAAAAAAAAATAAATTTTTAACCGTGTAGTTTAACTTTTACCCAAATAGTTGAATTTTCAATTTAAAAAGATTAATTTTTAACAAAGTAGTTGAACTTTCTACGAAAGAGATGAATCTTCAACTAAAAACATAACTCTTCAAAAACAAAAATGATTTTTAAACAAAGTGATTCAACCTAATCTTCCAAATAAAATAGTTTAATACTCAAGCAAGGAAGAATAATTTTTAACCAAAAAGTTGAATTTTTATAAAAAAAAAGAAATTTCTACCAACGCGGATGAATTTATAAATCAAAAAGATAAATTAAACAAAATAGTTCAATTTTCGGTTTAAAAAGATTTTAGTTGATTTTTCACGATCAAAATATGAATTTTTAACCAAGAAATAAGTTTCTACGAAACAAATTGCATTTCCAATCCAAAAAGACGAATTTTTATCCAAAAAAGATGAAATTTCTTTTAAAACAGATGAATTTTTATTTAGAAAGAAAACCTATTTTTTTTAAATAGTTGCATTTTTATCCAGAAGAGATTCCAGTTGACTTTTGAAGATCAAAATATAAATTTTTTAACAAAAAATAAGTTTCCACGAACAAACTTGAATTTTTCATCCAAAAAGACAAATTTTCTCAAACAAAAGGGATACATTTTTAACGAAATAATTGAATTCTTTACCAAATAGTTGAATTTTTATCCAAGAAAGATGAAATTTGTACTAAAAGAGATGAATTTTGAAATCAGAAAGACAAATTTTCAAAAAGGAGTTGAATTTTCAACCGAACAGTTGCATTTTTATTCAAGAAAGATAAAATATTTCTTTTGAAACAGATGAAATGAAAAGAAAACTTCAAACAAAAATGGTTAAATTCTCATCCAAAAAAAATGCCAGTTCACTGTCCAACACCAAAATAAGAACTGTAAACTATAAGTCATTTTTCTGCTAAATAGTCGAATTTTGATCCAAAAAGTATGACTTTTCATAAAAATTGTTGAATTTTTATTTAAAAAAGATGAACTATTTCTTTTGAAACAGATGAAATTAAAAGAAAACTTAAAAAAAATAGTTAAATTTGCATCCAAAGGAGATTCCAGTTCACTTTCCAACACCAAAATAAGAACTGTAAACTATAAGTTAATTTTCTGCTAAATAGTCGAATTTTTAACCAAAAAGTATAAATTATGAACAAGATTGTTAAATTTTCAACCAAACAGTTGCATTTTTGTCCAAGAAAAATGAAAATTCTGCTAAAACAGGTGCATTTTTAAATAAAAAAGACAAAAAAAAAAGAGTTGAATTTTCATCCAAAAGGATTTCAAAAGACTTTTCTACAGAAAAATACAAATTTTAAATTAAAAGTAAATTTTTTAGGAAATAGTTAAATTTTCAACAAAACAGTTGCATTTTTTTCCAAGAGAAATGCAATATTTCTGCTAAAAAAAGATAAACTTTTGAATTAAAAATACAACTTTTCAGAAAAAATATTTCTCATCCAAAAAAGATTTCAGTTGACTTATCAACAACAAAATATGAATTGAAAACAAAAGGTTAATATTATACGAAAAGAGTTGAATTTTTAACAAAACAGTTGAATTTGGAAAATCATGATGTCTTTTTAAGAAAATTGTTAAATTTTCAGCCAAATAATAAAATTTATAAACGTTACGTAATTTAAGTACGGTCCCTTACAACCAAAATACCGGAAAGTACAACTTTTTTCTATCATCGAGACGAATGTTGTACTTCTTTTGCATTTTTTTCTACATTGTTGTATTTTATTGTAGTTTTGATTTTCTACAAGAATCTACTGAAATTTGCAGGTCTGGCAGCCAAAAAGTTGTTCTTTTTCCACCTAGGATGAAAAATATTTAGAATATTGCAATGAGATAATTTTAAATTAGGATTTATACATGATCGCTATTACAAAAAAGTTTATATGTTTAAACTTTAAAGGAATATTGTAGAATATTAAAAGACAATAATGAATAATCTTTATTAAAAAAACAAAAAACCTTAGGTTTGAAGTTTTTTGTTCAATTATATAGCAATTGATTGGACATCATATATGTTATTTGAAATTATGTCATTGCGGTTTTTTAAATATTTGTCATCCTAGGTCGAAAAGAAACAACTTTTTGACTACAAATAAAAATTGAACAATTGAGAAAGAATTGATCACGGTCATTGAAATTCAAAAATTCGAGCTCTTGAAAATAATTTTTTTTTCATTTGAAGTTATAAAACCTGAATCGTAAATTAAAACACTCCAAGTGGAATACTTTTGAATTTTAAACTTTTCGAGTTAAAGCTTAAACAAAATTTAATTCAAACACTCAGTAACTTTCTCGTATATAATGAAAGCTTTTAAAACATTTCAATTGACAAGTTTTAAATTAAAAGTCGTTAAACTGCAAAATTTCAATGTTTAACTTTGATATATTGTTCAGTTAATATATTTAAAAAAAAATACATCCACGCTATCATTTGCAATGCTATGAATTGAAGAATGAATCAAAAAATTTATAAATCTTCAAAATTATATCATTTTAAGCAATTTTAACCTAGAAACGTTAATTTGTACATTAAAATTGGGTTTGAAATCTTTTTAAATATTCTCTTAAAAATTTGTTTAAAAAAATGATTGAGACATTTTCAGAAATCTAATAATAATTTTATTATCTTGGAACTCGAACTTTTTCTGCAATTTTTTGAAAATCCTGCAAAAGTAAAAAAATTATCTTAAAATCATCCAGATTCTGTCTTGAAAGTTTTGGAAATCTTATTAAATATTATTTTTAAATTAATTTTTCCTAAACAAATCGTTTTTTTTTTTACTTGAAAATTCAACAATTTAGTAGAAATATTTTTTCTTTCTTGGTTAAGGATTCAGCTATTTCGTTGAAAATTATTTTGTTTCAATTTAACTGTGTTTAATTTTAAATAAAAAATTTTTATTCTGGTTGAAATAATATCAACTATTATATTTTTCGTTGAGAATTCTTCTATTTTGGTTGAAAGTTCATGTATTTCGTAGAAAATTAATCTGATTTGATTCAGGATTTTTTGTTTGAATTCAACTGTGTTTGGTTTGAAATTAAAATCTTTTTTTTTTGTTTGTTGAAATAATATCAACTATTATATGTTTCGTTAGGAATTCACCTATTTTGGTTGAAAACTAAATTTTTTGTTTGAAAATTCATCTTTTTGGGTAAAAAAATTTCTGTAAAGGGTTCAACTATTTTGTTGAAAGTGTGTCTTTTCTGGTTTAAAATTTAGCTATTAAGTTGAAAGTTGAACTACTTTGTTAATAATTCAGTTGTTTGGTTGAAGATTCATAATTTTAGTTGAAAATTAATTTCATCGTTTGAAAATTTACCTATTTTGTTTCAAATTCGTTTTTTTTTCTTGGGTAGAAAATTAAAATATTCTGGTAGGAAATTCAACTATTAGGTTGAAAATTCATATATTCATATATTTTTCTAAAAATTTAAATATTTTGGTAGAAAGTCCAACTATTTGGTTCAAAATTAACTTTCTTGTTGAAAATTCATCCTTTTGGCTTGAAAATTCAACTCTTTTATTCAAAAGAGTTTCTTTGGTTTGAAAATTCAAGTTAATGAAAAATATTTCTTGGTTGGAAAATCAACTCTTCTGTTAACAATTAATTTTTTTTTGTTGAAAATTCAACAATATTGTTAAAAAGTCATCTATTTGGTTGAAAATACAATATTTTTACTTGAAATGCTAGAATTGAATAATTTTATCTTGAAATTTAATATGAAAAATCATTTTTAATGTCTGATGAAAAAAAAGTCAACGAAATTTTATTCTAAATATATATTGTTGTTCACTTGCCGAAATATATATATTGTGTTTTTTTTTATTTACTTCAACTAATGCCTATTTTTTTAATTAAGTTTTTATGTATTATCATCTTAGTTATTTTGATTCTTAAATTATAAAATTGAGAAAGTGAAAAAAGTAAATTTTTAGGTAACTTAAAATTACTTCATCTAGTAACTGTAACTAGTTCCCTTTTTCGCTAAGTAATGTAACTGTAACTAGTTACTAAAAAAAAATCTTAGCCAACACTGATTTGCAGCACAGAAGAAGTTGCGTTTTTAACCAAAAGAGGTGAAATTTCTACAGAAGGAGATGAATTTTTAAACAAAAAAGATGAATTTTCAACAAAATAGGAAAGTTTCCAACTAAAAGGATTTTTTATTTAATAAAGAAAGACAATTTCAATCAAATTTTGGAATTTTCAAGCCGAAAAGTCAAATTCTCGATAAAACCGTTGAATTTTCAGTCCGAGAAAATGTATTTTCAACGAAAAATATCATTTTAACAAGAAAGATCATTTTCAACCAATCAGTTGAATTTTCAACAAAATAGTTAAACGTTCAGTTAAGAAAATTAATATTTAACACCAACAAAAACGAAATTTGAACAAAAATTATGAATCTTCATCCAAAAAAATTAACTTTTAAGAAACTTTTAACCAAGAAATTGAATTTTTAACTAAAAAATATGAAGCTTCAACGAAAAATATAATAGTTGACATTTCAAGAAAAAAAAAAGATTTTAATTTAAAATAAAAAATCGTCGGATTTAAACAACAAAAACGAATTTTGGACAAAATACTTCAATCCTCAACTGCAATAGATTATTTTCAACCAACAGTTGCATTTCAACCAAAAAGATGAGTTTTCTGCAAAACGTGTAAATTTTCAATCAAATATTTAAATTTTCAAACAAAAATAATATTTTTCTACCAAAAAAGACGAATTTTCAAAAAATTAAATAAATGTTTAACTAAATAGTTTGAACAATAGACATGATCTTAGTCCCAATTTTATTTAATTCATTTTTACTTTGTATTTTTTTGTCGTTTCTGAAAAATTTTCAACTAAACAGTTGAATTTTTAACCTAAAAAAGATCAATTCTTAAATAAAACTGGAGCAGTTCAATTTACATTCAAGAAAATTAATTTTCTATAAAAAAGGCGACTTTTCTACAAAACAGATGAATTTTCAACTCGAGATATGAGTTAAAAAAAGAAGTTAATTTTCATCTAAAAAATGATATTTTAAAAAGTAGTTAAACTTTCAACCAGGGAGTTGCATTTTCAACCTAAAAAGATGAGTTTAGAAAAAGTAAAAAATGTAATAGTTGATATTTCAACCAGAAAAGATTTTAATTAAAAATAAAAAAGTGGGATTTTACCAACAACAACAAAATTTTCAGCCAGTGTAATTTTTAACCAAAGAAATTGATGTTTTAAGAAAAAATACAAACCTTCAACAATATACATAAATTTTCAATCAAATAGTTAAAATTTCTATGAATTCGTTGAATTTTTGAGCCGAAAATACAAGTTTTCTACAAAATAGTTTAATTTTCAACAAAAAAAGTTCATTTTCAACCGAAAGTTTATTTTTTAACCAGTCAGTTGCATTTTTAATAAAAAAAGGTGAAATTTCCATAGAAGGGATGAATTTTAATCAAACTGCGGAATTTCCAACCCAGAAGGACTAATCTTCAAGCAAACTGTTTAATTTTTAACCAAAGGAGTAAATTTTCTACCAAAAAAGAAAAATTTTCCACAAAAAATTTAATATACAACCGAAGTATGTTAATTTTTAACCATACAGTTGCATTTTTGACCAAAATAGTTCAAATTTTTACAGAAAGAGAAAAATTTTCAAAACAAAAACATAAATGTTTTTCAAAACGAGTAGAATATTCAACCAAAGAACAATTCTTTAGTCAAGAAAGAAAATAAATTTCAATCAAATTGTGGAATTTTCAAGCTAAAAAAAGACGAATTGTTATGACAAAAGTTAAATTTTCAACCAAAAGTATGACTTTAACAAAATGTTTGAATGTTTAAAATATTATGTTAGAAAACTGGAAATTTTGCTTGAAAAATAAAGTTTCAAATTCCGTCTACACATAAAGTTTAACATTTTACAAATTTTATAACACTATTTTGACACTATTTTTTCAAAGTTGTCACACTATTTACACTATTTTTTTTCTCTGAGGTGAGTCCGAGGTCTGAAATTCGATATTGAAAACACTTTTTGAATTTTTTATTTTTTTACAGAACATTTCGATGCCCCATCAGTGGATGGAGGGTAACTTGCCAGTATCCTCGAAATGTACCGTATGTGACAAAACATGTGGTTCAGTTTTAAGGTAAGTCGAATTTAATTAATTTAAATTAAATTGTATTGTGTTGATTGTTTATAGACTTACCACTCTTTCCCCTATTTCCCCTTTTTTTTAAATTAATCCTTTTCGTTAAAATGCGAACTGAATTAATAGAAGCCCGTAAGAAAATCCAACTATTTTCGGTTAAGAAATCATCTCTTTTGGTTAAAAATTCTACTATTTGGTGGAAACTTAAATTATTTTCTTGAAACTTCAACTATTTCTTTAAAAAGTCATATTGTATGGTCGAATATTCCACTGTTTTGTTGAGCATTCGTCTTTTTGGATAGAAAATTCGTTATTTTGAATTGAAAACTCACATTATTTTATGAAAAATTAACTCTTTTGTTGAAAATTCACATTTTCGAGTTAAAAATTCATCGTTTTGATTGAAAATTGAAATTTAGTTGAAAATTCATCTATTTTGGCAGAAATTAAAAAATTTTTCGTCAAAAATGCAACTGTGTGGTTGAAAATAAATCTTTTTTGGTTAAGGATTCAACTATTTTGTTAAAAAGTCGTCTTTTTGGATAAAAAATTCGTCCTTTTGAATTTAAAATTCATATTATTTGATGGAGAATTAACTTTCTTATTGAAAATTACCTTTTTTGTTGAAAATTCATATTTTTGAGTTGAAAATTCTTCTTTTTTGGTTGAAAATCGAAATTTGTTCGAAAATTCATCTATTTTGGTTCATGTTTTTCGTTAAAGATTCATTATTTCAGTTGAAACGTTATCTCTTCGGAAGGAAATTTAACCATTTCGTTGAAAATTCAATTTTTTTCTTTGAAAATAATTTTTTTTAACTAAAAATTCAACTATTCAATTTTTGGTAGGAAATTAATCTCCTTAGTTGAAAATTCAACCATGTGGTTTAAAATTGATCTATTTTGGTTTAAAATTCATGTATTTTGTTGATTGTTTGTGTTTTTTGGTTAAAAATTCAGCAATTTGGTTGAAATTTAAATTTTTTGTTAAAAATTCAACCGTTTTGTAGCAAACTTTTATTTTTACCTTAAAAACTTAATAATTTGG
>CAKNXH010002343.1:0-24111 GCA_932178445.1 Andricus quercusramuli | reverse complement strand
TTATTGAAAATTAATTTTTTTAGATCAAAATTCAACTATTTGATTTATAATTCATGTATTTTGTTGATAATTTCTATTTTTGAGTAAAAAATTCCTCAAAGTTGGTCGAAAATTCAACTCTTTTGTTAAAAATTCTTCTTTTCGGGTTAACAAGACACCTGTTTTCTAAAAGATTCGACTTCTTAGCTTGAAAACTTAATTCTTCTGCTGAAAATTAATCCCTTTATTGAAAATTCAAGTATTTCATTAAAAATGCAAAATATTTCGACTTGAAATATTAGAAATTTAAATCGTTTTATATTGAATTCAATACGGTATCTACATTAATTTAATTTCAGAGAATTTTCTCCTCTATTACTCTCTATTTTTTCGAAAAACCACCCTATTTCCCCTCATTTGAGAGAATCTTGGGCTATGAAGTCTGTAATTAATTTTGTAGCTGCAAACTGAGTTTGGGTTTAGATTTTTATCAACAATTTTTTTTTTAGACTGCAAGACTGGAGATGTTTATGGTGTAGAGCAACAGTCCACACAGCATGTAGACCTGCCATGTCTGATAGATGTCCCTTAGGACCAGGAAAACTTAGTGTGGTGCCTCCCACTGCATTACATAGCATAGGTAACTCTCATTAAATAGAATACACAGTATTCCCCTTACTTCCTTTCTCCCATATATGATTACCAACTATCGTAAATTTAAGTAGAGGGAATATTTGTTTACGAACCAGGTAGCGACGAGGCTTGGGAAGCGGTGAGGCCAATAGGATGCAGCCCACTTTTGGTATTCGTTAACAGCAAATCTGGTGACAATCAGGGCATTAAATTCCTCAGGAGGTTCAAGCAGTTGCTGAATCCTGCCCAAGTTTTCGATCTCATCCAAGGAGGTCCTGGTCCCGGGTAATTTTTCATTCTCATAATACTAGCTGCAGATTTTTTCAGTCATTACACAGGGCTCGGAACGAATTACTTTTTAGTAAATTTGTTACTTTTTTGATCCACGGTTACTAAAAAGGTTACATTTTTTACCTTAAATAACGAAATTATTTAATTCATTAATCGTATATTTTGAAAGTTGTAAAAAATGTATAAATTCAAATTGTTTCAGTAATTTTAGCTTTTCAGAGCCGGAAAAATTAGGGAATAACAATAAAATAAGAATTAGTTCATACTTAAAATGTGCAAAAAGGGATATCAATTGAATTATTATGAATCTTGATAAAATCTAAAATGTTATCTAAAATTGCTACTTTTTAATTACAAATTTTAATCTTTTTTGTTGAAATATCGAACTATACATCATATTTTTCAATGGGGATTTATCTTCTTTGGTTGAAATTCAGTTAAAAGTTGAAAAATTGTTATTAAAATTTTTCCTGGAAAAAATTTTTACAAAAAAGTACATTTCTATAACTATTTTTTTGTTAAAACATGTACTTTTTTGTAAAAAATGTACAAAATTTAACAGAAAATACAGTTAAATACAAATAGTTAATTTTTGCTTGTATTTTCTTGTAGAAAAGCAACAAAAAATAACAATAAAGAATAACTTTCGACAATTCAAAAATTTGTATAACTTTTTATTGATAATATGTGTTTTATTTTGTCGTAAAAATCTACAAGGTATTACAGAAAACTAGAAGAATTTACATTTTTTTATTTGGGTGTTTGACATCATAAAAATCTTTTAATTTTACGTAAAATTATTGTAGAATGTTAAAAATCTTTATAAAAACATACAAGATTTCACCAAAGTAGAAATGTACAAATAAAGTAGAAATGCTATTATAATAAATCACACTGAACTGTACTGCAATTATTGAAAATTGAACATTTATTGATTTTACAGGACGATTCTAAACAGATTTTAAGGTTAAAAATATAAATTTAAAAATTTGAAAGCCTCAGTAGTTAAGCATAGATTTTTTATTAAAACTTCATAAACTATTCTTAATTCTAAAATAATTTCAAAATAATAAGTTTATAAATAAACGCTTTTATTTAATTCCAAATCCTGTTCAAATATTGTTTCATTCTAAAATATTATATCTTTAACCATTTAATTTGAATTTTTTTTATTAATAAAGACTTTTTTGGGATATTTAGCAATATTTTACCTTCCATACAATTTTAATTGTCCTATTTAACAAATTTTTAATATGTAAGTGAAATTATTGAATTCTGATGCATGAATAACAATTGAACAGTTATCAATTTAGAAAAAAAATGAGTTAGTTTAAGAGATATTTACAAGTTTTGAGAAGATCCAAACTTTATTTCAAACTGAAAAAGATTTCGAGAAATAAAAAACTAAATTGAGATTTTTTAAGATTTCGAAATAAAAATTTGAAGCTTTTTATGGATCTTTAAAGGTTTTAAGGAAACAAAATAATTTTTAAGTTTGCTGAGAAGATTTAAAATTATTTTTTATTTTGAAAAATTAATATTAGGAGCAATATTAACAAAGATTGAAAACAGAATGCAGATGTTTGAAAATTTCAAACACCAAATTTATAAGCTTTTTTTAAGTATTTTGAAAGGTTTTAAGTCAATAAAAAATTATTATTTTTTTAGTTAAATTTAATTTAATTAACTGTTCTGTTGATAGTTCGCTTTTTTGGTTAGAGATTAATTTTTATAACAAAAAATTTAACTATTCTATTTTGATTAAAAATGGATCGTTTTTAGTTGAAAATTCAAGTATCTGGTTGAAAATTCATCTTTTTGCTTCAAAATTCAACAGTTTGTTTGCAATTTTTTTCTCTCTTGACTGAAAAATATTTCTTAGCTGAAACCTGAAAATTCAACTCATGTTGAGTAACATCTTTATTGCTTGAATTCAACTGTTTTCGATCAAAAATCAAAATCTTTTTAGGTAAAAATGTCAATTCGTTGAGAATTCATATTTTTTAAAATGAAAATTCAATTACTTGGTTAAAAGTTACACTTGTTTGTTCAAAATCAACTTGGGTTTAGTTGAACATTTATCATTTCAATTGCAAATTTATCTCTTTGGTTGAAAAATGATCTATATTGTTAAAAATTCATTTTTTCTTCGGCTGATTTTTTTTTATTGAAAATTTAACCATTCCAGTTGAAACATTCACTACTTCCTTGCAAAATTTTTGTTTAATTCAATTTTTGTTCAACTTAAAATGTAACTATTCTAGTTGAATATACTATTATTTTAGTGAAAAATTCATCTTTTGGATGAACATTAATTTTTTTTAATAAAAATATAACTATTGAGTTTTTTGTGAAGAATGATCTTTTTAGTTAAAAAAACGTCTTTTTTGGTAGAAATTAATCTTCTTGGTTGAAAATTTTTCAGTTTGATTGAAAGTTCAATTATTGTGGTTAAAGGTTCATCATTTTACTTGAAAATTCATAATTCATATTTTTGGTTTAAAATTAAATTATTCCAGTGGAAGATTTTTGACTATTTTGTTTCAAATTCATCTATCTTGTTGAAAATGCATTATTTTTTTTTTAATTTAGAAATTTGAAGAGGCTTAAATCGAATTTAATATAGTGCCCACATTAATTTTACCTAAATATGCACAAAATTTCCAGTATAAGAAGCTAAAATAATTTTTTTTGTTTTAATTATTATTCATATTCGTGAAATTTAGGGACAAATTCAAGAAATGATTAATTATGTTCTTAGTATTATTCCATTATTTAATTAATCAATGGTTCGATGGTGTTAATATATCTAAGAATATCTTGTAATATAATTTATCGTTTTCAAAAATGCGAAATATTCAAATTATAAATTATACCCGGAAAAAACCTAAAATTGTCAGAGAATTTTTGTCCAGGATTTGAGTAGATACCCTGTATTGAGTGACCACTTTATCGATAAACCAGAATATTTTAATTTTATTTATTTTATTACTGTATCATTATATACTTTATTATTTTTATTTATTATTATTTTATTATTTTATTACAATTCCAGAATATTTTCAAATTTTATAATAATGTTGGTAACAATTGTTTAAAATTCAATAATCATTGAAAAGTTCTTTACATAACAAAAGTAACAAAAATTTATGAGTCACAAAAGCGATTTGTAGTTTTTCATATATTTTTTTTAATTGCAAATTTCTACAAATAAGTATGACTACATACAATTCTCTACGAAAAAAAAGAGATATTTTATAGAAAATAACAAATTTCTACAAACAAATCATTCAAGTTTGCAATTTGCCAAAAATATATTTGTAACTTTTCATTTAAAATTGCGAATTTCTACATACATTTATGAAGAAATGATATCTACTAAGAAAAAAAAGAAAATATACGATTTTTGTAAGAAATTGTGAATTTCTACAAAGTTTAATTGAAAAATCAGGAAATCGTGTAAAAATTTTTTAGATGTTTTCAGAAATTTTCATAGAAACTCATAAAAGTTTTCGTAAAAATTTATATAAATTATTTCCACTAGGGTATGTAAAGAGCTTTTTAATAATTATTGAATTCTAGACCATTTTCGCTAATATTATTATAAAATTTATCAAAAATGTGGAATTATAATTATATGGTGTTTATTAGTAAAAAAAATCGAATCGCAAATTTAAAATTCGCCGTGAGGTAATAAAATAATTCTGAAGACTGTGAAGTAGGTGCGAATAAAAAAAATCCATCCATTGTTCAAAAGTGCCATGACTTTTTTAGGTTTTCCAGAACTTTTAAGAATATAAATGGCTTTTCATGGTTCCCAGGTCGACTTTAAAAAAAATCCAGGTCATCATTTTGTTAAATCCAGTCAGTTCTGTTCAATATCAACACATTTTACTGGTCGCAAACTAATTTATCAATAATTTCTTTTGCAATTATCAATCAATGCGAAATTATGTAAAATTCTGCATGTTTTAAATTTTACCATTTAAATTTCTGTGATTTTGATGAGTTTAAAATTTCATCAATTTCGAAGATTTGGAACTGAGAACTCTTGACTTTTGATCTTCGAAATCAGAAAAATCATCACAATTTAAGAAATTTTATTCATACATCTTGAAAATTGAAAAATTTTGAATTGCAAATCATTAAAATGGATGAATATTCAGTTGCAATTCTTCGTAATTGTAAAACTTAAAAATCAAAGAGTTTTTAATTTGGAAAATTTACAATAAAAAATTATGCAAAGTTTAAGTTTTAGAATGGAAAACTCTGTAATTTTGATGCATTACATTCGAAGTTTCTTCAATTTAAGATTTTGAATTGAAAACTTGACTTTTTTCCAAAATCATCCAAATTTAAGAATTTCTTTTTATACATCTTAATTGAAAAATTTTCATTTTTTAGTCTCGAAAATTAAACTAACTAAAAAAAATTTTCCAGAGCATTACGATATGGAATCCCACATTAACTAATTAATTTTTTTCTTTTCTCTTAATTCCTGCTGGGATAAAATCTTATATTTAAATAAAAGGTACAGAGTACTGAAAGGCAATTAAAATTAAAATAAAAAAATTATTACAATTTATAAAAATTTCCACAGGGTTTGCATTGATTAATAATTCTACAAGCAGAGTATACAAAATTATCACTAAGTTAGTTTGCGACCAGTAGAATGTATTGATATTGAATAGAATTGATAGAATTTTTTTAAAAAGTTGACATGGAACAATTTTTTTAAGTCAACCTGGAAAAGTCATGGAATTTTGAAGCAGCATTTCTGTAGAACTCCTGTTAACAAATAATATTTTACCCCAATGCGTCTAAATTTTTAATTAATTGTTAATTGATAATTAGATGAACAACAAGGAAAAAGATTTCTATTTATAAATTGTAAACAGGCTGAGACTATTTCGACATTTCGACCCATTCCGGATTTTGGTATGCAGTGGAGATGGGTCAGTCGGTTGGGTTCTTTCAGAGATTGATCGGTTAGGAATGCACGTGAGTAATTTCAGGAATCCAATCTCGTGTTTCTGCTTCACTTCTGGCTGCGTTTTTACTTTTTCTATTTTTCCTTCTTTTTGAATTTTCATTTATTTCGTCGAACTAACTACTTCTCACAAAAATTTCGTTTTCTTTCCACAGTCTTCGATCTTTCAGATCACTTTCTCACCAGAGGTTTTTTTATCCTCAATCTTCTACTCTGTCTTGATATTAATAGGGTGGCCGCAGATCAGGGAAAGCCTGGAAATCAGGGAAAAGTCAGGTGTTTGAAGAAAAAAAAGTTCAAATTAGTTCAGATAAAGTCACTTTTTAAGTGAAAAGAATACTATAGTCACTTTTTTAAATGAAAATATTACTTCAGTCACTTTTCATTCAATAAGTTAACGAAATGGGGTAACCACTATTGAATTCAAGTCTATATACCCATTTCTAAATTTTCTTGAATTTTTCTGAACTATTTTAAGATGTTTTAAAAGATTCGAACATATTTTTAATAGATTTCAAAAATTTGAAGAGATTTCAAAGATTTTAAGTTATTTTTAAAAATTCCAAGGAATTTTCAAGAGTTTCAAAAAGTTTCAAGCAATTTTAAAAGATTTCAAAGGATTTTAAATATATCAGGGTATTTTAAAAGAATCCAATGAATTTTTAATAGATAAATTGAAGAGATTCCACAAGATTTTAAGTATTTTAGTATATTCTAAAAAATGTCAAGGAATTTCCAAGAAATTCAAAAAGTTTCAAAGGGTTTTGAAAAATTTGAGGGTATTTCTGACACTTGCAAGGAATTTTCAAGAGCTTCAAATAGTTTCAAGGGATTTGAAATATTCTAGGGTATTTTGAAATATTCGAAAAATTTTTTAACAGATTTCGATAATTGGAAAAGATTAAAAAGATTTTAGGGTGTTTTTATAAATTCAGTTTTCAATAGCTTCAAAAAGTTTCAAGGGATTTTAAACGATTTCAAAAGAATGAATTATTTTAGGGTATTTAAAAAGATTCCAAGCAATTTAAAGATATTAAACAAAATTCCAAGTAATTTTAAAGAGCTTTAAAAAGTTTCAAAGTATTTCAAAGGATTGGAAATATTTTAGGACATCTATTATAAATATTTCAAGGAATTTCATATGATTTCAAGAAAATTTTAAGTATTTCAGGATATTTTAAAAAATGTAAAGGAATTTTCAAGAGCTTTAAAAAGTTTCATGGAATTTTAAAAGATTTCCAAGGATTTGAAATATTTTTGGGTGTTTTAAAAGATGCCAAGAAATTTTTAATCGATTCCAATAATTCGAAAAGATTTCAAAGATTTGAGGGTATTTTTAAAATTTCCAAGGAAATTTCAAGAGCTTTAAAAATTTTCAAGGGATTTTAAAAGATTTCAAAGATTTTGAAATATTTTAGGGTATTTAAAAAAAATCCAAGGAATTTTTATTAAATTTAAATAATTTGAAGGGATTCCAAAGTATTTTAAAGATTTCGGGGTATTTAAAAAAATGCATTAAATTTTCAAGAGATTTGAAAAGTTCCAAGGGGTTTCAAAATATTTAAATAATTTGTAGGTATTTCAAAAGATTTGAAATATTTTAGGGTACTTTAAAAAATTTCAAAGCATCTCCAAGAAATTTGACATTTTTCAAGGCATTTTTAAGGGATTTTAAGAGCTCTCGAGAGTATTTTAATCAATTTTCCAGGAGTTCAGGAAATATATTTCATGTAATTTCGTGGGATTTTATGATATTTTAATGGATTTTAAAGAATTTATTCACAAGAATTGAGGGTTTTTGTAGGATTTCGAATAATTTCAAAAATTCCAAGGTATTGCCAAAGATTTTAGAATTGTTGAAAAGATTCCAAGGAATCTACAATTAATTTCCATAATTTGAAGAGATTTTAAAGATTTTAGGTAATTTAAAAAGATTACAATGCATTATGAAGAGATTCAAAAAAATTTTCAATGAACTTCCAAGAATTTAAATGATATTAAATGATTAAAAAAAAGGTTATAGGATTTTAAAAGATTTCGAATGATGTGGAACGATTTTATAGTATCTGTAATTATTATTATTTATTATACGATTAAGTAATATTTTAAAAGATTTCAAAGCATTTTATAAGATTTCCGAAAATTTCAAAAATGTTAAGGGATTTTAAAAAAATTGTTAAGTATTTTAAACATTTTTCCAGGTTTACGGGAAATATCATCAGATTTCATGTAATTTCACAGGGTTTTATAATATTTTAATGATTTAATGGATTGAAGAAGTTTTCAAGTATTTCAAAACATTTCTAAAGATTTTTGGATATTTCAAAAGATTCCAAAGAATTTACAATTGATTTCAATAAGTCGAAGGGGTTTTAAAGGATTAAAAATATTTTAGGGTATTTTAAAAGATTCCATGGCATTTTTTAGAGCTTTAAAAAGTTTCAACGGATTTCAAACCATTCCAAAGGATTTGAAATATTTTAGGAAAGATCCCAAAAGACTTTATAAAATTTTCGAGGATTTCATTGATTTAGGGGATTTTTAAAGCCCTCAAGTTATTTCAGTGATTTTTCCATGTTTTGAGAAAATATCAGAGTGGATAGAATTTTACGGGATTTTGTTATATTTTTATGAAATTCATCGAATTCTTCTCATTTCTGTTACATTCCTCTAAATTCACACCAATTTTACTGAAAGCAACGGATTTTTTTGAAAAAAAAAAATTTCCCATTCATTTGAAATATTTTGAATTTAATTTGAATTGTTTTAAAGACACTTTTGGTCACTTTTAAGTTAAAAAAGGTCACTTTCCACTTTTTTTCAAGTGAATTAAGCTATGGGAACTCCGAGATTAATAAATGTAAAATTCATAAATTCAAATTAAAAATGGTTTCATTCCATTTAGAAAAGATTCTTCATTAAAAAAGTTACAAGATTAGAATTTAGGTAATTAAATATCAATGGTCAGGCAAAATGAAATGTTAGTCAGGGAAAAGTCAGGGAATTTCGAAAATGAAGTTTTGCGGCCACCCTGCATTAATCGATTAAGTTTGACTGCACGACTTTTTATTTCAGTCTTGTCGAATTTTTTACAGCATGGCGTGTCTCTCTTTTTATTTTATTCCAGGTACACTCGACGCCTGAGCTTTACATCTCTTTAGTTGCACTAAAGTTATCTTTGTTTCTAGGCGGTAAGTTGCCAATGAATGCGGCAGATCTTTTTATCTCACGCTTCTAAATTCTGGTGGAAGGTTTATTTTCTGAGTTGATTTTTCGTTCTTTCATCGAAAGTTAGGATCGATTTGGTTTTCTCTTTGATTGCTTTCGATGTCAAATATGTTTGGTTTGTGCGATCACTTTTCCTAACTCTTTGAATTACTTTCGAGTTGTTTGAGATTAATTTTTTTTCAAATAAAAATTCTGATGCAGAAGCAGTGCCAAGTTGGAGTGCTGCCTTTGGGGACCGGAAATGATCTGGCACGAGTTTTAGGATGGGGAGCATCTTGCGATGATGATACACACTTGCCACAACTTTTAGAGAAATACGAAAAGGCTGGAACGAAAATGCTGGATCGTTGGAGTGTCATGGCTTTTGAAAGAAGCATATCTCTGCCTTGCCGAAAATCATCCATGAGCCAAGATAATTCGCCTTTGAATTCTTCTTTAGTGCAAGATTATGAGGAAAGTATTATTACATACATTGCCAATATCCTGCAAGCCAACCAGGAGAGTGTAATCATATCTAACGCGAAGTAAGTTTTTCAGAGTTTGCAAAAATAAAACAAAAATAGGGTGGCCCCAGGTCTGGGAAAGGCAAGAATTTCGAAAAAATAATTGCAAAAGTATATGTACGCTGCCCTGCAAAAGTTTGGACTCACCTCTTTTATATGACTGATTAAGTTATCTTAATTTTAATTATGTCAGAGATAAAAATTTTTTTCTTTAAAGGGTTCAATGCTCTTAAAATTCTGTATAAAATGAGCCCAGGATGAAGCCAATTTGTCTATTTTTTAAGTAGATTTTGAAGAAATAGTGTAAATTTCAATAATTCCTTCAATGTTCAAGTACTTGTGAAATAATTAACATTTTTTAATGTTCTTGGGCTG
Source organism: Andricus quercusramuli (assembly GCA_932178445.1). Taxonomy (NCBI): domain Eukaryota; kingdom Metazoa; phylum Arthropoda; class Insecta; order Hymenoptera; family Cynipidae; genus Andricus; species Andricus quercusramuli. Next base: position 14,112 of record CAKNXH010002343.1, on the reverse strand, counting down.
ATTTTAAAGCTATGTTTCCATAGTATCGCAACAGCTTATGATTATAAGTCTAAAAGAAAATTTAATCACACTGCAAGAACTTAAAGTTGTAACTAAAAAGTTGCAAAAATTGCAATATTCTTTGTAATAAGAACAATATTTTTGTAAAATATATTAAACATATAATCATAAAGTTTCTATGAAAGTGATTAAATTTTATTTTAGACTTATACTCATACATTATACGTGTAGGCAATTAAAAATAAAAATAAAATAAATATATATTTTGAGGGACTTTCATAGAAACTTTATGATTATGTTTCATATATTTTACAAAAATATTGTTCTTATTACAAAGAATATTGCAATTTTTCCAACTTTTTAGTTACAAATTTAAGTTCTTGCAGTGTAATTAAATTTTATTTTAAACGTATACTCATAAGTTGTTGCGATACTGTGGGAACATAGCTTTAAAATCAGCCCAAGAACATTAAAAAATATTAATTATTTCAGAAGTTATTGAACTTTTAAGAAAACATTGAAATTTACACTATTTCTTCAAAATCTACTTAAAAATAGACAAATTGGCTTCATACTGGGCTCATTTTATACAGAATTTTAAGAACATTGAACCCTTTAAAGAAAAATTTTTTTAGCTCTGACATAATTACAATTAAGATAACTTAATCAGTCATTAAAAAAGAGGTGAGTCCAAACTTTTGCAGGGCAGTGTATATAATAATTTAAAAATAATTTTAAAGGGATTTGAAATATTTTAGAGTATTTTAAAAAATCCAAAAAAGTTTTAATAGATTTCCAAAATTTGAAGAGGTTTCAAAGATTTTAGGGTATTTTTAAAACCTTCAAGGAATTTGCAAGAGGCTTAAGAAGTTACAAGGCTTTTTTAAAGATTTTAAAGTATTTTAAATATTTTAGGGTATTTTAAAAGAATCCTAGGAATTTTTAATAAATTCCAATAATTTGAAGGGATTCCAAAGGATTTGAAGTATTTCATTATATTTTCAAAAATTTCAAGAAATTTTCAAGAGCTTTAAAAAGTTTCAAAGGATTATGAAAGATTTCATAGGATTTAAAATATTTTAGGGTATTTTGAAAGAATCCAAGAAATGTTTAATAAATTTCAATAATTTGGCTGTATTCAAAGGAGTTTAAAGATTTTAGGCATTTTTAAAAATTATCTTTCATGGGGTTTAAAGAATTTCCTAGATTTCCGGAAAATTTTTTAAAAGATTCCAAGAGATTTTATCAAATTTCCAAGGATTTGAGTGATTTTGAGGGATTTTAAAAGCCCTCACGGTACATATTTGAATAAATTTTCCAGTTTTAAGAGATTTCATGAGATTTCAAAGTTTTTGAAATAATTTGAGATATTTCAAAAAATACCAATTAACTTTTAATAGATTTCAATCATTTGAAGGGATTCCTAGGGATTTTACAGATTTTAGGGTGTTTTTAAAAATTCCAAAGAATTTTTAAGAACTTCAGAAAGTTTCAAGGGGTTTCAAAAAATGTTGAAGAATTTGAAATATTTTAGGGTATTTTAAAAGATTCCAAGGAATATGTAATATATTTCAAGGGATTATGAAAGATTTCAAAGGATTTAAAATATTTTAGGGTATTTTAAAAGAATCCAAGAAATATTTAATAAATTTCAATAATTTGGCTGGATTTCAAAGGAGTTTAAAGATTTTAGGACATTGTTAAAAATTATGTTTCATGGGTTTTAAAGAATTTCCTAGATTTCCGGAAAATTTTAAAAAGATTCCAAATGATTTTATCAGATTTCCGAGGATTTTAGTGATTTTGAGGGACTTTAAAGCTTTCGAGGTACACATTTGAATAAATTGTCCATGCTTTCAGAAGTATCATCAAATTTCATGTAATTTCACTGGATTTTATAACATTATAATTGATTTTAATTAATTTATTCACGAGAATTGAGGAATTTCAAGAGTTTTAAAAAGTTTCAAGGGATTTCAAGAGATTTAAAAAGTTTTTGAAATAATTTAATAGATTTCAATCATTTAAAGGAATTCTAAAGGATTTGAAGTATTTAATTATATTTTCAAAAATTTCAGGAAATTTTCAAGAGCTTTAAAAAGTTTCAAAAGAGTATGAAAGATTTTAAAGGATTTAAAATATTTTAGGATATTTTAAAAGAATCCAAGAAATTTTTAATAAATTTCAATAATTTGAAGGGATTCCAAAGGAATTTAAGTGTTTCATAATATTTTCAAACATGTCAAGAAATGTTCAAGAGTTTTAAAAAGTTTCAAGGGGTTTCAAAAAAATTTTAAGGATTTGAAATATTTTAGGGTATTTTAAAAGATTCCAAGGAATTTCTAATATATTTCAAGGGATTATAAAAGATTTCAAAGGATTAAAAATATTTTAGGGTATTTTAAAAGAATCCAAGTCATTTTTAATAAATTTTAATAATTTGAAGGAATTCCAAAGGATTTGAAGTATTTAATTATATTTTCACACATTTCAAGAAATTTTCAAGAACTTCAAAAAGTTTCAAGGGAGTATGAAAGATTTTAAAGGATTTAAAATATTTTAGGGTATTTTAAAAGAAACCAAGAAATTTTTAATAAATTTCAATAATTTGAAGGGATTCCAAAGGATTTTAAGTATTTCATAAAATTTTCAAACATTTCAAAAAATTGTCAAGAGCTTTAAAAAGTTTCAAGGAGTTTCAAAAAATGTTTAAGGATTTGAAATATGTTAGGGTATTTTAAAAGATTCCAAGGAATTTCTAATATATTTCAAGTGATTATAAAAGATTTCAAAGGATTAAAAATATTTTAGGGTAATTTAAAAAAATCCAAGTAATTTTTAATAAATTTTAATAATTTGAAGGGATTCCAAAGGATTTCAAGTATTTCATTATATTTTCAAAAATTTCAAGAAATTTTCAATAGCTTTAAAAAGACATTTTAGAAAATACCAATGGACTTTTAATAGATTTCAATCATTTGAAGGGATTCCTAAGGATTTTACAGATTTTAGGGTATTTTTAAAAATTCCAAAGAATTTTTAAGAACTTCAGAAAGTTTCAAGGGGTTTCAAAAAATGTTACAGAATTTGAAATATTTCAGGGTATTTTAAAAGATTCCAAGGAATTTCTAATATATTTCAAGGGATTATAAAAGATTTCAAAGGATTAAAAATATTTTAGGGTATTTTAAAAGAATCCAAGAAATGTTTAATAAATTTCAATAATTTGGCTGGATTTCAAAGGAGTTTAAAGATTTTAGGGCATTGTTAAAAATTATCTTTCATGGGGATTTGAAGAATTTCCTAGATTTCCGGAACAAATTTTAAAAGATTCCAAGAGATTTTATCAGATTTCCGAGGATTTCAGTGATTTTGAGTGATCGCAGAGTGATTTCAAAGAAATTAAAATATTTTAGGGTATTTTAAAGGAATCCAAAACATTTTAAATAAATTTGAATAATTTGAAGGGATTCCAAAGGATTTGAAGTATTTCATTTTATATTTTCAAAAATTTCAAGAAATTTTCAAGAGCTTAGAAAAGTTTCAAGAGATTATGAAAGATTTCAAAGGATTTAAAATAAATAGATTTCTGGAAAATATGTAAAATATTCCAAGAGATTTCATAAGATTTCCGAGGATTTCAGTGATTTTGAGTGATCGCAAGAATTGAGGAATTTGAAGTGCTTTAAAATGTTTCAAGGGATTTCAAGAGATTTCAAAGTTTTTGAAATAATTCATGGTATTTAAAAAAATACTAAGGAATTTTCAATAGATTTTAATCATTTGAAGGAATTCCCAGGGATTTTACAGATTTTAGGGTGTTTTTAAGAATTCCAAAGAATTGTAAAGGATTTAAAAAGTTTCATGTGGTTTCAAAAAATTGTAAAGGATTTGAAAAATTTTAGGGTATTTTAAAAGATTCCAAGGTATTTGTAATATATTTCAATAATTTGAAAGGTTCCAAAGGATTTTGAATATTATAAGGTATTTAAACAAATGTTCGTGGGGTTTCAAAGAATTTCGGAAGATATTTACAAGAATTGAGGGATTTCTTATGATTTCAAATATTTCCAAATATTGCAAGGTAATATCAGAGTATTATCAACAAATTTTTAAGATTTCAAGGATTCCATGGTATTTAAAAATTTTCAAAGGAATTTTTAAGAGCTTTAAAAATTTTTAATGCATTAACCCATGGGTTAGCTACTATTGTATTGAGGTATATACCTATTTCTGAATTTTCTTCAATTATTTAAAAAAAATGTAGGGTATTTTAATGGATTTCAAAGGATTTTAAAGATGTTAGGATATTTAAAAGACTAAAAGCAATTTTGAATGAATTGCAAAGGATTGTAAAGATTTTAGTGTATTTTTCAAAATCCCATGAAATTTGTAAAAGTTTTAAAAACTGTCAAGGAATTTCAAAGTGTTTCAAAAGGATTTTGAATATTTTAGAGTATTTAAAAAAATTTAAGGAATTTTGATTGGATTTCAAATTATTTAAAGGATTTGAGGGTATTTTAAAAGATTCCAATCTACAGATTTCAGGGTATTTTTAAAAATTCCGAAGAATTTTTAAGAACTTTAAAAAGTTTTAATTTCTTTTTTTAATTTCAAAGAATTTGAAATATTGTAGTGTATTTTAAAATATTCCAAGGCATTTTTAATAGATTCCAATAGGTTAAAGAGATTTCAAAGGATTGAAAGATTTTACGGCATTTTTTTTTTTTTAATTGCAAGGAATTTTCAAGAGCTTCTAAAAGGTTCAAAGTTTCAAGGGATTTGAAAGGATTTGAAATATTTCATGTTATTTTAAAAGATTCCAAGGCATATTTATTATGTTTCAATAATTTGAATGGTTTCCAAAGGATTTCAAAGATTTGATGGGATATAAAAAATGTTCGTGGGGTTTTAAAGATTTTATGGGATTTTAAAAACTCTCAAGGTATTTTAATCAATTTTCCAGGAATTAATTTACAACTATTGAGGGATTTCGTAAGAATAAAAAGTTTTTCAGATATTTCAAGGTATTTCCAACGATTTTTGAAGATTTTAGGATATTTAAAAAAATTCCGAGGAATTTTTAGTTGATTTCAATCATTTGAAGGAATTGAAAATAATTTTAAAGATTTATGGGTATTTTAGAAAATTCCTAGAGATATCAACAGATTTTAGAAGATTTTGAAATATCTCAAGGGATTCCTAATAGATTTCAATAATTTGATGTGATTTCAAATGATTTTAAACATTCTAGGATATTTTAAAACATTCCAAGGAATTTTCAAGAGCTTTAAAAAGATTCAATTGATTTCAAAAGATTCCAAGGGATTTGAAATGTTTTATGGTATTTTTTTTTAATTCTAAACAATTTTCAAGAGTTTTAAAAAGGTTCAAATGTTTTTAAAAGATTTGAAAAGATTATAAATATTTTAGGGTATTTTATAAGATTCGAAGGAATGTTCAAGAGATTTAAAAAATTGCGAGAGATTTCCAAGGATTTTAATTATTTTAAATAGTTTGAAAAAATGTTCAAGCGTTCAAGGTTTAGAACGATTTTACAGAACTTAAAATGTTTTAAGATATTTAAAAACATTCCAAGTGATTTTAACAGTTATCAAAGGATTTCAAATATTTGTATGGGATTTTAAAAGGTCTCAAGGTATTTTAATCGATTTTCCAGGATTTCAGCAAATATTATTAGATTTCATGTAATTTTGCGGGGTTTCATAATATTTCAATGGATTTTAAAGAATTTATTCACAATAAGTGAGACACTTTGTTCGTTTTCAAGTATTTGAAGAGATTTTCAAATATTTTTTTGAATTCATTTAGAAATTAACCTGAATTCTTATAAATTTATCGTTAATTATATTCAATTCTTTGGAATTCTTGTAAATTCACTCAATTCTACTCATTTCAATAGATTTTTTTCAGTTAATTCATCTTGAAGCCTTTAAACTCACATTAAATTCTCAGGCATTTCATTAAATAATGTTGAATTCCTTTGAATTTTGTAAATTTATTTCAATCTTACTGAATTAAATAAATTTTTTCATATTTTTTACTTGAATTTTTATGAATTTCATCAAATTCTTCTCATTTCCTTCAAATTCCTCTAAATTCACTCTAGTTTTACTAAAATCAAAAATGGAAAAATTATTTTATTCCATTTATAAAGATCCTATATTAAAAGTTGTATAAGTTTAAAATTTTGGCTTTTGAATATCAACGGTTAGGGAAAATGAATGAAAATTGGTCAGGGAAAAGGTAATTTCAAAAATGAAGTTTTGCGGCCACCCTGTAAAATTTTGTCAGGAAATTGGAATTAAAAGAACCATTTTTTCAGAATATTGTGTGAAACCGTGAAGGATTTTACGACGCGTGTTATCGATGTTAGTTTCAATTCAGGGGACCAACAACTAGCAGAAAAATGTGATATTGTCCAGCAGAAGTTGAATTCATTCATTAAAGTCTTGCAATATGAAGACAATAGTTATCTGGACACTGACGACGAGGCAGATTTTAACAGCTTCAGATCTGAAAACATTCCATCTCCTGATCACCAAGAGAAAGGTGTTTTAGAAAAAACAGAAAAGGACATAACTAATCAGAAACGGGTCCGCAAAAGAAAAGATTTTATGGACAAGGACGTTCTATTCTCCAGGTACTTTTAGTTTTTATCTGACTATGATTGATACTTTGTTAGATAAAGTTATTAACACTTTTTTTTAACAGGGCGAACAGTTTAAAAAGGGCGATTCGGAATTTCGCGGAATTCACAGAGCTTGCTAATGAAGAACAAAACAGAAAATGCAACCTAATGAATTTCGGTAATATAGCAAAACTGAGAGTCTATAAAAATGAGAAATGTTTGAAAATAAGTCAAATTTATGATTTACCTAATATTAATTTTCAGATAAAAAGGCGCAATTGGATCTTCCTTTGGTGGCGACTCTTCATTCACTTCACAGTAGTACAGATTCTTCCTTATGTTCTAGTCCAACTCCTAATTTAGCCTCTCTTAGTCCAATGCCAGATTTGAGAAGAGATTCTCAAGCCGATGAAATGCTGACTTTGCCTGCTCCCGATGGATTTGCTGATAGCAGAAGAAACAGTTCTAATATGCCTCCAGTGTACGTGATAAGTATTAAAATTTCAAATTACCCTTTCTTTAGCAAAAATTCGTTTTATTTTCCAACATTTTGTTATGGATTTTACAGAAAATCTTATATGATTTGAGAACGTTGCATATGATTTATAGAAGTTTTCTTATTATAGCGAAAGAATTCCAGTACATTCAATATGAATGACACAATTTTTCTCACTTATTTATAATTTATCAGGGTGTCTAGTGTCCTGGAAATCCTTGAAAACCTGGAAAAGTCATGGAATTCGTTTTTACCTGGAAAAAAACTGGAAAAGTCGTTGAATTTTGCTCGTGGTTCTGGAATTTTTGTTCTTTTAAAGAAAAAATAGTTTTTTAAACTTTTTCTCTGCTGAACGAAAAAAGATTAACTTTTTAACAAGAGACTGTTTATTTTATCACGGTGAAAATCACGAAACTACAATCGAAATGGTATTTGAATATTAATGGTTAGAGCAAGTGAAAAATTGGTCGGGGCAAAGTTAGAGAATTTTGAAAATGAAGTTTGGGACTAGTCATTATTTTAGTTAGTAATTTATTTGCCTTTTATTTTTATTTATTTTTTCTTACAGTTGCTTCATCCTGACGACTGTAATCGCAGTAGAGAATTTTATTATTTGGTTGCAAATTCAACAATTTTTATTAAAAAGTCCTACTTTTTATTTGAAATATCTACTATTACATTATTCGTTGAGAATTCATCTTCTTTGGTAGAAAATTCATCTTATTGGTTGAAAATCCCGTTTCTGGTTAAAAAATAATTTTTAAGCTAAAAACGTAACTATTTGTGGCTGAAAATTGATATTTTTTAAATTAAAAATTCAATCACTTGGGTGAAACTTGAACCACTTTGTTAAAAATTTATTTGTTTGAGGGTTGATCTCTTTGATTGAAAATTTTAATATTTTGCTGATAATTCTTTTTTCATTTAAAATTAATTTGTTAACCTAGAAATGTAACTTTCCCAGTTTTTTGCTGAAATTCAATCTTGTTTTAAAGTCAAAAATTGGTCTTTATTGGTAGAAAAATAATCCTGTTGATGGAATTTTTCTCTCTTTTGATTAAAACTGCAATTTTTTGTTAAAAATTGACTTTTTTGTTGAAAATTAATATTTTTTGCTTGAAAATGCTGACTTTTGGCTTGAATGTTCAATATTTTCTTTAAAATTTTTTCCTGTCTTGGCTGAAAAATCTTTGTTTGTTGAAAATTCGTCTTTTTGATCAGAAAATTCGACTCTTTGGTAGAAAATTAATAATTTCGGATGGAAAATGTAACTGTTTTGTAGATAATTTGTTTTTTGTTTGTGAAAAGTTGACCTACTTTATCAAACATTCATTCTTTGGTTGCAGAATGGCATATTCATCATTTTAGTTGAAAATTCCTCTCTTCGGTTCAAAATTCAGCTATTTAGTTCAAATCTATTTTACGGAAAATTAATCATTTTTAGTTAAAAATGAAATTATTCCTCTGTAAATTGGTGTATTTTGTTGAAAATTCGTATTTTTGGTTAAGAATTCATCTTTGTAGGTTAAAAGTTAAACTATTTGGTAAAAAGTTAAAAATTTAACTATTTTATTGAAAATTCGTTTTTTTATTGTAAATACATCTCTTTTTTATTAGAAAATGTATTCTCTTTATTAAAAATTCAATTACTTGGTTGGAATCTAAAAAAACTTTGATAAAAAATCATCTTATTGTCTAAAAATTGAACTATTCTGTTGAAAAAACTTTATTTTTGTATGAAAATGATTTTTTGAATTGAAAATTCAACTATTCCATTTTGGGTTGAAAATTGATCGTTTTCAGTCGAAAATTCAACTATTAAATTTTTCATCACAAAATTAACCTTTTTTGGTTTAAAATTCAACCTTTTGGTTGAACGTAGAACCACTTAGTTAAAAATTCATTTTATTTGTTGAAAATTGAACTATTCTGTCACAAATGTTTTTTTTGCATTAAATTCTTTTTGTTTTTTTTGTTGCTGAAATTCAACTATTCCAGTTTTGGTTGAAAATTCATATTTTTTTCAGTGAATTTACCTTTTTTGGTAGAAATTAGAAATCTTCCTAATTGAAAATTCAACTACTTGATTGAATATTAAACAATACTTTTCTTCAAATATACTATATTGGTTGAAGACTTAACTATTTTGTTGAAAGTCCTTTTTTTCTACGAAAATTAATTTTTTTAACTGTAAATTTAACTATTCCATTTTTGGATGAAAATTTATCGTCTTTAGTAGAAAATTCAACTATTCGGTTGAAAATCTATGTTATTAAATGTTTGCAAATTGGTTTATTTTGTTGAAAATGTGTCAATGTAGGTCAAAGTTAAACTATTTGGTTGAAAATTTAACAATTTTGTTGATTTTTTTTTAATTCAAGCCTTTGGTTAAAAATGTAACTATTTTATTGAAATTTCGTTTTTTTGTTGTTGACAATTTCATTATTTCATTGCAAATAAACCTAAATTAGCTAAATTATAAACAGCAGAAAAATATTGAATTTCAAAAGTTTCATTAAATTGTTTTTAACCCTGAAAAAACAGAAACTTTGAATATTTTCTATTGTAGCGTCGTGATGTTTCACCGTGATAAAATGAACAATGCCCCAAAAAAAACTTTTTGTTCTATAAAATCAGATTTTAGGGGCGTAAGAGAAATTTCGCATATGACACTTTTTCAGTTCCACTAGAACTAGACTAGACCTACAATTTCTACTATGTTTCGTGGAAAGTATTATTTTTTCACTGTAAAAAAGTACCTGGAAAAATGTATATTTCTGTCCTGGAAAACCTGGAAAAGTCCTGAAATTTTTGTTTGATGAAACGCTAGACACCCTGTTTATTAAATTTGGCAGATTATTTTATTCATTAACAAAATATGGCTCGCCGCGTGTGCAATAATCCGGCATCATCAACTATTCCATGTTTGGTTGAACACTCATCTTCTTCATTTGAAAATTCAGCTATTTGGTTGAAAATTTCTGTATTTTGTTAAAACTTTGTCTTTTGTGGTAGAGAATTAATCTTCTTGGTGAGTAATTTTAAAAAATCCTGTTTTTTGGCAAAAAACTAATCTTTTTGATTCGAAATTAATTTCTTTGCTTTTAAAATTAGTTTTTTTTTTCAAATTGAAAATTAATTTTTGTACTAAATATTTAACAATTTCATGCTTGGTTGAATGTTAATCTTCTTCAGTTGAAAATTCAACTATTTGTTTGAAAATTTCTGTAATTTATTGAAACTTTGTCTTTTGTGGTAGAATATTGACCTTCTTGGTGAATAATTCAACTTTTTGGTTGAAAATTCAACTGTTAGTTGGAAATTCCATTAAAACTTAAAATATTTGCTTGAAAATGATTCACAATGTTTCTGAGCCTTTCTGTTCAAAAATAGAATTTTTGCACAGATTGACTTGATAATATTGTGTTTTTAATTTTCTCCTTAAATCATTCACTTTGTTAAAAATTATTCTTTTTTGGTAGAAAATTAATCTTTTGGTTGAAAATTCATTTCTTTGGTTAAATATCAGTTGTTCTTTAAATTCAAAATGACTTTTCTTAATTAAAAATTTAATTAACATTTTTCTCAAAATTTTTCGTTGAGAGACATTTAATCTCTTTGGTAGAAAGTTCATTTGTTTGTTCGAAAATTCACCTATTTCGTTGAAAATTAAAATATTTGGTTAAAATTTAATTTGTTCGATTGAAGATGCATCATTTAAGTTGAAAGTCCATTTCTATGGTTAAAAATTTAACAAATTTTGTTGAAAATTCTTTTTTTTTCTTGTTAAAAATAATTCTTTTTACTAAAAGTGTAGCTGTTCCATTTTTTCTAAAACCTGAATCTTTTTCAATTGAAAATTCAATTCATTTGTTGAAAAATTGTCTTTTTTAGTCAAAAATTCAACTATTTGATTGAAAATTTCTGTATTTTGTTAAAACTTTGTCTTTTGTGGTAGAAAATTAATCTTCTTGGTGAGTAATTTAAAAAAATCCTGTTTGGTAAAAAACTAATCTTTTTGATTGGAAATTAATTTCTTTGGTTTGAAAATTAGTTTTTTTTCAAATTGAAAATTAATTTTTTTTCACTAAAAATTTAACAATTTCATGCTTGGTTGGATGTTAATCTTCTTCAGTTGAAAATTCAACTATTTGTTTGAAAATTTCTGTAATTTATTGAAACTTTGTCTTTTCTGATAGAATATTGACCTTCTTGGTGAATAATTCAACTTTTTGGTTAAAAATACAACTGTCAGTTGGAAACTTCATTAAAAATTAAAATATTTGCTTGAAAATTCATTTACTTTGTTAAAAATTATTCATTTTTGGTAGAAAATTACTTTTTTTAATTAAAAATTTAATTAACATTTTTCTCAAAATTTTTCCTTGAGAGACATTTAATCTTTTTGATAGAAAGTTCATTTGTTTGTTCGAAAATTAAACTATTTCGTTGAAAATTTTTTTTTTTTTCTTAAAAACCTATTTCTCCAACTGAAAATTAAAGTCTTTTATTTTTTGTTGAAAATTTTTCTTTTTTTGGTTGAAATTCACCTATCCCTTTCAAATTCAAATATTTTGTTAAAATTTAATTTGTTCGATTGAAGGTACATCATTTAATTTGAAAGTCCATTTCTATGGTTGGAAATTTAACAAATTTTGTTGAAAATTCTTTTTTTCTTATTGAAAATAATTCTTTTGACTAAAAGTGTAGCTGTTCCTTTTTTTCTAAAACTTTAATCTTTTTCAATTAAAAATTCACTTCATTAGTTGAAAAATCGTATATTTTTAGTCGAAAATTCAATTATTTTGGTAGAAAATGCATATTTTTATGTCGTAAATTTAACTTTTTTCCCAAAATTCGTCTGTATGACTTGAAAGCTCAACATTTTGAATATTTTTTATTCCTAATTGATCGAAAAATCTTTTTTATTTTAAAATTTAACTCTTTTGTCGAAAATTCATATTTTTTGCTTTAGTTTAACAATCTTATATTGAAAATTAAAATCTTTTTTGGTGCTAATATCAGCTATTACGCTTCTTGTTGAGAATTTTTTTATTAACGATTCATCAGTTCGGTTGAAAATTTGAGAAAAGTTCTTGGTTGAAAATGAATTATTTTAAGGAAAAATGTAATAATCAAATGTTACATTAATAAATCTTAAATTTTTGTCAGTTCAATATTATGCAAGTTCAATTTTGATTGAATTATTTTTTATTTATATTTTTCTCGTTTCAAAGAAGTCCTAACTAAATAGTTGAATCTTTAATTAATTTGTTTCTGAAAAAAGTTCTCCTTTCAGAAAACATAAATTAAAATAATTTTTATTTCATAGCTCCTTCTAGTCTGAAAAATACGTTAAAAATTTCTGTTATTCTCTAATGATACTACAGATTCCTTGAATTTTCAAACTAAAGAATATCAATTTTTAACCATAAACGGAGTAATAATATTCATTCAAGAAAATTAATTTTCAATTTAAAGAAAAAACTAATTTCGTACAAAATAGTTTAATTTTGTACCAAGTAGTTGAATTTTAAAGTCAGAAAGACGAATTTTTCACACAAAAATTGAATGTTCAACCCAAGAATATGAGTTTTCAACAAAATAGTTCAATTTTCAGTTTAAAAAATTAACTTTGGACAAAAAAAAATAATTTTTGACTCAAATTATGGATCTTCAACCAGAAAAATTAACATTTGAAAAAGTAGTTCAAGTTTCAACCAAGGAGTTGAATTTTTAAGCTAAAAAGATGAATTTTTAACAAAAAATACAGCAAAATATTTTAAATAAAAATAAAATACCCTTGGATTGAGCCAATAAAAACAAATTTTCAATAAAATACTTAAGTCCTCAACTAAAACAGATTTATTTTTAACCAAGCATTTGCATTTTTAACGAAAAAATTGATTTCTACCAAAAAGACGAATTTCCAACAAAATTACATCAATTTTCAAACAAAATAAATTAATTTTTAACCAAACAGTTGCATTTCTAACCAAAAAAAGGTGAAAATCCTACAGAAAAGATGAATTTTCAAACCAAAAAGATGAACATTCAACAAAATAGTTGAATTGTCAACCATACAAAAATTTGACTCAAATAGTTGAATTTTCAAGCCGAAAAGTCGAATTTCCGACAAAACGGTTGGATTTTCAGTTAAGAAAATTAATTTTTAACCAAAACATGGTCAACTTTTGAACTAAAATTATGAATATTGAAGCAAAACAATTAACGTTAAGAAAGTTTTAATCTAGTAGTTTATTTTACAACTTATGAAGATGAAGTTTCAACAACAAAAAATGTAATATCTGATATTTAAAAAAAATATTTCAATTTGAAATGAAAAGCAATTAGATTCAACAAAAAAAAAGAATTTTCAACAAAATACCCAAATCCTCAACTAAAACAGATTAATTTTCAACTAAACAATTGCATTTCAACGAAAAAAATTGATCTACCAAAAAGACGAATTTTCAACAAAATATATCAATTTCCAACCAATTAGTTAAATTTCCAAGCCGAAAGACGAATTTTCGACCAAATAGTTGAATTTTTTTACTCCAGAATATGAATTTTCAAGAAAAAGTTAGATTTTCAGTTAAGAAAATTAATTTTTAACAAAAAAAAAACGAATTTCCAACTAAAATTATGAATTTTCAACCAAAAAATTAACATTTACGACAATTTTAACCAAGGAGTTGAATGTTCAACTTAAAATGATGAAGTTTTAACGAAAAAATGTACCTAATATTTGATATTTCAATAAAAAAGATTTTAATTTCAAATGAATAATAGTCAGATTCAAGAATCAAAAACGAATTTTTAACAAAATACTTGAATCCTTAACTAAAACAGATTATTTTTTAATGAAACAATAGAATTTGTAACCAAAAAAGACGAATTTTCAACAAAATACATAAATTTGGAATCAAACAGCTTCAATTTCCTACCAAATCGTTTACTT
>CAKNXH010002342.1:355985-375617 GCA_932178445.1 Andricus quercusramuli | reverse complement strand
CTGATTTAAAAAAATTTAATTTTCTTTGAAATTAAAATTTAAATAAAAATAATTAACCTTTCCGACCTCCATCCTTTATCTTTTTTCATTTTCAGATAGAAAAGAAGTTATATAAAAACCACTATACAAGTCGTATTGAATACGCATTACACCCTATAGTACATTAATGATTCATTAAACTATTAATTGCAGTATATATGATTTTGATATCTTCGCAATTTGAGTTCTTAAGGAACTAAAGTTTCATTGTTATTATTTTAAGAAGACTGATAAAATATGGTCAGGACTATAATTTTTGTTAGCATGATATTGTATGTCACAAAAATTCACTGGCTGTCACTGCCACATCGGCGTGATTCTAGGTCTCAAATTGCTGGGTCTCAAAATTTGATAAATCTTGGACTCAAAATTAGCCCAGTATTTTTCTGTGTACGATTGGAGATCGATAAAATATGTACGCATTTTCAATTCAATGAATTATTTATTATTATGCAACATATTCATAAATATCCCTATTGTCAAACTATTTTAGAACTTAATATCTAAAAAATAAGACTAAACGTTGTTTTATCACCTTTCGTAGATGAAAACAGTATTTTCCAATATACAATTCTTAAACCTAATGCAGTAACACGATTTTATTTTCCAGAAGCATAGTACACACATGTAGCAAAAACAGTTGTTCTTCACAATTTTTATGTATTTTTGTTTCGGCTGACAAATAAATCAATTGAACAAATATGGACAAATGTTGTCTAATGAAAACAAGAAAGAAATTTTGTTTTAAAATCTTTATATCAAAATATATACCATAAACTGAGGAACGATTATGGTTCATTTGAAGGTGAAAGAAATTTTTTCTTTGAAATTACCTTGTAATATTTTAAAACGTCATTAAAATATTTTCAAATCCTTCGAACCACATCAAACTGGATTAAAAATTTTAAAAGAAAAATGTTCAAGCATTTTAATTTTTTAAGTCAGAAAAAAGCCTAATCAGCTCAAAGGGTCAATAAAAATTTTTGCTGTATAAAAACAAAAATCAAGGACAATTCCTGGATTATCCTACAAAAGTTTGATAAAATACACTCGATTAAACTTTTTTTTTTAGTTGAAATTAAAAGAGCACGTGAATTTTTATGCAATATCTGAATAAGGATTCCTGGAAAGAAGTACAGAAATTAGTGACATACTTTTTTACGCAAGAATGGAATAGTTAATTTTTTAGATAAAAAAATTAATTCATTTCTATATACAGTTTACAGTATATTTATAACCAAAAAGAATAAACTTCTAAACAAAAATAAATAATTAGATTATTTCAGTTGACTAAATTTTTAGTTAGAAAATTTTACTTTACACAACAAAAAAAACTTTTAACAGAATATATAAATGATCAATTAAACAGTTCAATTTTCTACCAGAAAAGATGAATTTTAATCCAACAATTTCTAGTTGAAAGAATTAATGTATATTCTTAGATAGAAAAAATTTTCCAACAAACTAGTTCAATTTGAAATAAAAAAAAGCAAATTTTTAACTAAAATAATATAACTTTAACTATTATCTTTACTTTTCAATTAAAGAGTGACATTTATAATCAAAAATATTTTCGACAGCACAACAAAAAAATTTTGAACAAAAAAGTGGAATTTTTAATATACTAGTTACATATTCAACCAAGTTGTTAAATTAAGAAAAAATGAATTCTCGACAAAAAATGTTATAGTTCGTAGTTTTACCCGAATTGATTTAATTTTATATAAAAAAATAGTTGAATTCAACCGAAAAAGATCATGTTTCGACAAAATATATTTGAATTTTCGACACGCAAGTATAAATTTACAACAAGATAAGATAATTTTCAACCAACAATAAATTTATAATACAAAATGTTAAAGTGTCAACCCAAAAAGAGGAATTTTCATAAAAATAGCTGAAATTTCGATCGCAAAATTAACTTCTAACAAAGCAGTTCATAGTTTCTAACAAAAACAGTTCATCTAACACAGTTCACAGAAACACAGAACACAGAAACACAGTTCATCTAACAAAACATTCATAGTTTCGCACACGATTGAAACCCGAAAAATCTTTAAATTTTAAATTCTAAATTTAAATTTATTATAATGAATCATCGTGAAAGTATCAAATCTATTAAAGCAGTTCAAGTTTAAATAAAATGATACAATTTCTAACTAAATCAGGAAATTTTTAACCAACTTTTCAAATTAATTTCCAATTAATGAGAAACAAATATTCAGATCTGCAAATTAATTTTTTTCTTCTAAAAGTGTTTCTGTAGATTTACGTCGTTTAA
The DNA here is from genome assembly GCA_932178445.1 of Andricus quercusramuli. Classification (NCBI taxonomy): domain Eukaryota; kingdom Metazoa; phylum Arthropoda; class Insecta; order Hymenoptera; family Cynipidae; genus Andricus; species Andricus quercusramuli. Next base: position 373,297 of record CAKNXH010002342.1, on the reverse strand, counting down.
GTAATGATCGAAACTCGTTGATTTTTTTTAAAGATGATATAGAAAATTTGTTTAGAAAGCTCAGTTTTGAAATTTCAATATGCATCTAGTCCGTCATCACTTGGATGTAGCAAAAAAACTGACACACTACAGGTGCTACTCATAAAAATTCATGACAAACAATTGTATCTTCAGAATCTGATCATTCTAATGTGCAATTTTCTGATCAAATAAAAAATCCATAATCTTCATACAGGCAACATGGCGGCTAACTTTCTTTCAAATTTCAGTGCGAATGATTGTCTGGTTGATAATGGAACGTCTGAATCTTCACTATCAGTCACTGGTCTGAAACTGACGTGGTCCAATGTGTTGAAGGCCACTCGAGTTCCACCTTTTTCATCACTACGCATAAATAGTCCACGTAAAGCCGTATGATTACCTAGATTTTTTTCCACTATTGCCAAGGCGTAACCAGTCCTAGCGTCTACTAACACAAAGAATTTTCCCAATGGCTCGCTGTCGAGGTCACCTTTTGGATCTCTCAAATAAACTCCTGACCCCCGCTGAAAATTATATACCTGAATGTCAAGTATCCGGCTGTGATTTTCCCGAGGTCTAAATCGATATTTATGTAGATCACTAACTTTAATTTTAACTATAGTATCATAAGGAGGATTCACATAAGAATTCGCAGTCCTGGCACGAGACAGCGCGGCAAGTTCAGGATTTAAGGGTTCTTTAATGAACAACGAATTGAATTTAAAATTCTCTGCACATGGAGTTTCATTTTCTTCAATTGAAGTTAATGGCCTAACAAAAGGTCGTTCGCCTGTGTTTATAAGTGCTCGAACTCCTCCTTCATCATGACCATCAGGTACATAAAATCCACGTAAAACCGCACTGCCCCTTGGGTATTTTATGACTATTGCCAAGGCGTAACCAGTCTCAACTTGTACTATCACAAATAGTGGTCCGATTGGCTCGTCCTCGAGATGATTCCATTGATTTCTGAGAAAAACTCCTGAGCCGGGATGAAAAGTATGTACTTTAATTTCAAATACATTGTTCGAATTGTAGATGGACTTAAATCGCCAATTGTGAAGATCGCCAGCCTTAATTTGAAGTATTGTATCATATGGAGGCTTGACAGCAGAAGAGGACCCGGCATGATGAGACGAGGGGCTGGCAGGAGGAGACGTGGGCCTTACATGATGAGATGGCTCGGCAACATCAGAATACATTGCAGGAAGTTGCTCCATGCCATGAGCAGAATACATGTTAGTATAATGATCCATGCCATGAGCAGGATACGTGGGATGAAGATGCCTCATGCCGTAAGCAGGTGGATTATCCATGCCATGATGCCCCCTGACAGGAGAATGTGCCATGCCAGAAGAAGAACCAGAAGCGAAACCAGAAAACAAGTCGCCAGGAGGATATCCTTCGAATTGTGAACTCAACTCTGGAAAAAGAAAGAGAAGATTACATTTTTTAAAGGTACACAATCACACCGCAAACTGAGGCCGAACAGCGCATTATGAATGGTTTTGTTGAATTTTATCTCGAAGTCGGCGAACTTTTTCATATTCTAAATACGTTTTTGAGCAGAATTTTGCATTTTGATTCCAAATCTGACCGGAAGATTAACGTAGAACTGAAGGATTCTAAAAAAGGCGATTAAATCCACGATTTCAATCTTTGAAGGAATGCATTATTTTGATCGAAGCGATTTTCATTATGAGTATTCAGAGGTTTCTGGGGCTGCTGATTTCAAATCCGAACTAGAAATATAAAATTCGAAAATGGCGAATTCAATACGGCGGATCATAGTTGTGAAAATAAAACCAATTTGACTAGAATTTTTTACACAGGGGGTTTTCGTGTTTTATGGGTAGTTATTTTTCCTGAAAATCATTGGATCGACAAATCATTCAACATTCAATAAAAAATGATGAATGGCCGACCGAAAAACCCCAGTGCAAAATTCTCCGTTGACATGGTTTTATTTTTGCAATTATAATCCGTCATGATAGATTCTTCATTCTGAACTCTGACATTTTGACTTCGGGTATGAAATCAGCGACCCGAAAACCATCGTGTAACAATTTGAAATGAAACGAAATTTTTTCGAAAAATTACTAGCTTCAACCTAAATGTTAAAGGTTAAAACATTTTTGAAAGCTTTCTTCATATTCTTGTCATATTCACTGGCGACATGCTAGCCCTCCCATTTGAAAAATCAATGTTTAAATTGTATGACCTTGAAGATCTCCAAATGCATTAATAACATTGATAACCGAGTTATCAGCGATCAAAATGGTGGGGGGGGGGGGGTGGCTGGCGCGATTTTTCTAAAATAATAACATTTTTTTCAAATTCATCATAGCTATCAATCATAACTTCAAATGCACTCAAGTGCGCCACTACTAAAAAATTGGAGCTCAATAATTCACAAAGGTAGCATTTGGGGGGAGGCGCAGGTTGAGACAGGTGTTAAGTCTTCGACACTGATATGAAAGTTAAAATTGCGGATATGAAGTCATTTGCCTACAAACGCGCTCATATGCGCCACAAAAATTTTTTGCAAACTTTAAAATCCTTCCACGATACGAAGGTTTTAACACTTTACAAAGTGATGACCAAAAAGATGAGAAGTCTGTATCCGCAGTGATGAAGGGAGTGTCGTGTGGAGTTTCAACTGAGGTACGTTCCGCTAGCACCTCCACAAAGGAATTTTAATATTTTGTTCATGCCATACTTTTGGGCTATTATTGCGCACCGATGCCGTTTTGTAGGCTCTCTTAGTTTGATAAAAAAACAAACGAATTTTTATGTGGGGGTACTGGCTGCCAGCACCTCCGCTACATAAAATTTGAAAAATTAAGAATATCAACAGCGCCAAAATTGTGGGAATTTTTCTGGCTCACCAAAACTGCAAAAATTAATTATAGAAAAACTACTCCTGTCACCCAACAATTACCTTTAAAATAACTTACGCACCTAGCCTAAATGTAAGCATAACCGAATTCCGGGCTAGTTTTGGGCTGCTCAAAACACTCAAAAGTTATTATGAAAAATCAACCCTGACCATTAACGAAAACTTCAAAGAAAAATATATGGAATAAGTACAGGAAAACATGAATCCTAGGCTTGGGCTAGTTTTGCGCTCACTAAAAATAAAAAATTAATTTGTCCGAAAACAACCTAGGCGCGCACCTGTTGGATCTCGCGCTTCGCGCACGATAATGTGTTCACCTCGCGCTACGTGCTCGGAAAAATTTGCATGAAGCTTTAAGCTCGGTTCCTCTATGTTTTTCGTTCTTCGTGTGCTGGCTGTCGCGCGCTTCGGGGGCTAGTACTCTCTTAGTAAGCTTCATAGCTATGGCCTACTTTTGGTTTAATTACCTCAGGTTTTCATAGAAAAAAGAACTAATTCATTTAAGGTTCTACCGACCTTAAGGAACACATTCTCATGTAGAAACTCGCGCTTCGCGCTTAATATTTGGTTTAAAAATCATGTAAACCTCGCGCTCCACGCTCATTTCTGTTCATCGTATAATAGAAACTCAAAAGTTTGAGCTCGCTTACGCCGCGCGATTTGGTCGTCGCGCTTCGCAACGACTATATGTTATGTTCTATGTTCTTCAGATAAAAATGACTTTCGTATTTGATTTAGAGTGAAGAAGGAAATTCCTTTACTTCAGCGTATATCTCTGTATCTTTCTAACAAATAATACAGTCAGAAAGATTTTTTACAACTATCTGAAAAGGGGAGAAGAAAAGTATCTAAGTCGTTTTTGGTACATATATATGATAAATTTTAAAATGATTATTGAAAAATGGACATTCGTTTGGTTGGAAAATAGTAACGTGGAGAAGAAGGTATAGATTTTTTTAGGTTGATCTACAATTGTCGTGTTATTTATTTGAATAACACGTTCGTTCCGGAACACTGTACCGACCCAGGTTGCTGAACAATCTCTCTAGCGATCAACCCAAGTGAAGAGCTTCACAACGTTGTTGTGTGAGGTTACCCACTCGGACCCATTAGTATCCAAGGTCTTTCTTTTTCAGGCGTCATTCAGTCTACTCACATTCGTTTAATAAACAATTTTTCGCCACACTTTTCTGTCCTGGCATATTTCTCTAGCTTCCTTCACGTCCATGCATTTTTGCATGCAAGCTCTCCTGTTTTTACGGCTTTTTATGTCTTCTCGGATTAAGGTCTCATTCACACATTCCAACCATTCTTTCCGCGGCCTGCCTCTGGGCATACTGCCACTTACTTCAGCTTTATGCACCTGTTTCGTTAGACGTTTATCTTTCATCCTTCCAACATTTTCGAAACATCTTGAATGATTTCTTTCCTATAAGTCAACTATTGTCTCTTTTGCACCGCATTCTTTGAGGATTATTTCGTTTCTCACTTTGTCCGTCAGTGTTTGTCCGCAAATTGTGAGAAGTTTCATGCCAATTGTAATATATTGGCGTATACTTGTGTGTACGCAGATGGAGGGGAGCGGTTAATGAGTGTGGATGAGCCCCGAAACGGGACAAGTTGTAAGTTAGTAGTAATAATGGCCTATAATAGAATTCATGTGTAATTATCAATTTCTGGAGTTTCTACAAACACTACAGTGGCGACGAGAATAAAACAAATTTTCACGCGTACACTGAAAATGAGTAAAGCTCAATGCCGGATAGAAAAGGCACGTCGTGGATACAAAATTTAAATAAACAGGAAATTATCATCGAATTAAGGAATAGGGGCGTAGACGCTAGAAAACAGTTTAAACTAGACGATTTGCATCGAGTTTTGCGAAAAAGGTTTAATGTGAAAGACAGGAATACAACTGATAGTTCAGAGGACAGACGATTGGGGAGAATTTGTGGAACGAGTCGACTTGTTCTTCGAAGCCAATAATATCACGAATGACGAGAAAAGAAGAGCCGTTTTCCTAACAAAGACCGATGCAGAGACGTATAGCGTAGTGCGAAAAGTATGTGCACCAAATGAACCGAAAGAGACAAAACTGGAAGACATCATTAAGAATATGGAAAACTGCCTAATGCCAAAAGTGAATGAAACAGTACTCCGGCAGCAGTTTCGAGACAGGAAGCAAAGAGAAGACGAATCGGTTACTCAATGTATGGCATCCTTCTGCAGTTTGGCTAAGAATTGTAAATTTAAGGACGCGAACGAAGCCTTAAGAGCCCAATTTATAACGGAAATTGAAAGCAAGGCTATCAAAATAGCATTATATAAAGCAACAGACTAAACATTGAGTGACGCAATCAAAACAGCCACGGCCACAGAAGGAGCAGATGAGGCAGCGAATAAATTGGAATCACAACCAATGGAAGATAAGCATAATCAGACAGAAGGAGAATTAGATACATATCGCATACAAGCCCGTGCTAAAAATCAAAACTAGCATCGAGGAAGAGCCAATTTTGGACAATCGTCATCGTCGAGACGAGACAGAGAAGGCACAAAGCAGCAAGCACAATCTGTTTGTAAAGCTTCGCAATCAAGTAAATCTAGAAAGGTAAGATATGTTGAAATTGACGAGGTAGAATCACTTAACAATGCTAAGACACTGATTCGGGAAGCTTCGCAGATTCATTTTCAATCACTTTAAAAAATAATAAAATTAGTGAGATTGAACCACATTTCTTGAAAATAAAAGTTGATAATAAGCAATTAATTATGGAAGTCGACGGCGCGCGGCTGATCGTCAGTTTCTCTACTAAGCGAAATGGATAAAATAAAATATTTTCCTGAAAGAAAATTAGACAGAAATGAGATTACTTCATGTTACTACAGCGGGGAAAAACGTAAGCCAATAGGGATCCTCAGCCACGTCGAAATAAAATATGGTACCATAACGGCAAAAGCGAACCTTCATGTCGTTGGAAAAACGGGAAAACCACTTAGCGGGAGGGATTGGTTATATGCATTGGGGGTATGGCCATTGTTGATCAATCAAAAGCAACCTAGCCTCGTGGAAACAAATTTACGGGGTAAGAAAAATGAAATATTTAAAAAATACGATCAGTTGTTCTCCCCGGGAATAGGTGCTCATAAGAAAACGAAATTTGTCATCAAAATGCGAACGAACACAACTCCGGTATATCATAAGGCACGAACGATACCACGTGCATTAAAAGAAAAGGTATCAGCGAAAATTGAGAGATTAGAGAAGGAAAAAAATTTATCGTTCATTGAAGGCAGCGATTGGGGGACATCCGTGGTTCCAATAATTAAGCCAGATGGAAACGTAAGAATATGCGGTGATTATAGAGTCACGTTCAACCCCAACTTAATTATAGATAGGTATCCACTTCCCAAGGTCGGTCACCTGATAATGAATCTACAAGGGGGAGTGTTCTTTTCATAAATAGATTTAAAAGAGGCACATGCGCAAGTGCCATTAAGCGAATGTTCCAAAATATATTCAACAATAAATACAAATAAGGGTCTATACCAATATAAGAAATTACCATATGGAATAGCGTCGGCACCAGGTTTCTTCCAAAGAGAGATGGAAAGAGTCCTAGCAAAAATGCAAAATGTAACTGTTTTTCTAGATGATATATAGATAAAGGAAAAAACAATAGATGAAATTGTCAAAAACACTACCGAGGTCCTCGACAAATTATTGGAATGCGGATTCAAATTGAAAAAGTCAAAATGTCAATTATTTTGATAGAAAATCAAATATTTAGGATTACAGTTTGATAAAAATCGAGTACATGCTCTTCAAGAGAAAATAGAAGCAATAACACTAGTTTACAGCCAAAATGTACGTTCAATGCAACTATTTTTTTCCTATGTATTTTGGCTCGCTAAACTCGAAAATCACATTTAACAATTTTTTTATGGATAGTTATTCGAGACATGATTTTTTGAATTTTTTTTCATTTTTGCTGGCTATGGCTTCACACGTTAGGCCATATATCGAGTTATCAACGTTAGATTGAGTCCCACGAGGTCTCAAATTAAAGATAATGAAATTTCCAACAATCGCACTTAACATTTTTTTTCAACCTGTTCATTAGTTTCGGTGTTATGTCCCAAAATATATTTGGAAAGTCCATTTTTTGTGCCAAAATAAAAATCAAAAATTCGCTCTATCGATATGCAAAAATGGAAAAATTCAAATTATTTCCAGTTTCTTATTTTTTATCTACAGATCGCACTTTTAACAAAAAACAAGGTATTTATGAAGAAAATATATGCATAAATACCGGAGATATAAGCAATTGAACAGATTGGAAAACAATTATAAGAATGATTGTTGGAAATTTCATTATCTCTAATTTGAGACCTCGTGGGACTCAATCTAACGTTTATAACTCGATATATGGCCTAACATGTGAAGCCATCGCCGAAAAAAAATGAAAAAAAAATGAAAAAAAAGTCATATCTCGAAAACCTATCCATAAAAAATGTTTAAAATGTGTTTTTCTAGTTTAGCGAGCCAAAATACATAGGACAAAAATAGTGGCATTAAATGTACAGAATTTTTGTTTAATTTTGAAAACTAGTGTAATTAAGGTACCTACGCCAACAAACGTTGCAGAATAGCAGGCTTTTTTAGGCATGATAAACTACTACGATAAATTTATCGAAGACCGCGCAACGGAATCTAAACTCATGTACGAATGTTTGAAACAAGGGCAATTCCAGTGGACGGAGGCATGTCAAAGGGCCTTTAAAGATGCAAAAAAACAATTAGAAGCACCAAAAGTTCTAATCAATTTCGACCAAGAAAAAAAAGTGATTTCAACTTGCCATGCCTCAGATTATGGTCTCTCGGCTATCCATTCACATGCCACTTCGAAATGTGACCGCCCAATAGCGTATGCGTCAAAAGCGCTATCAGCAACCCAACAGAATTATGCTGCAATCGATAAGGAAGCTCGCGCAATAATTTCTGGAGTAAAAAAAATACTACGATTATGTATACGGTAGGACATTTATACTTCGCATAGATCACCAACCGTTAGTTGGAATTTTTTGAAAAAAGAAAGGAATTCCGATGATGGCAGCACGTAGACTGCAAAGATACGCCGATTTCTTAAATGCGTTTAACTATGAAATTGAATACATGAAATCTAAAGAAAATTGTGCGCATGGGCTATCGCGCTTACCGACGCCGATAGAAAAAGATGATGAAGAGGAATACTCATACATAAATTACGTAGAACAAGAATCATTTTCATGTTCAGATCATGAAATTATTGCCAAAGAAAAAAGGAAAGCTGAAGTGTTATCAAAAATAATAAGACTTTTACATAATGGTTGGCCTAATCGAAAAATGATCGATGACGATATTAAGCCGTTTTTAACCAGGAAGTAAGAGTTAAATATAGAGGTAAATTGCATAATGTGGGGATACCGCGTAATAATTCCGGAAAATTTTTAAAAAATAGTACTAAATGAGCTGCATGCCTCACATGCCGTAATTGTTAAAATGAAATTAACAGCTCGATCATTTTTCTGGTGGTCAAACATAGACAAAGAAATCGAAGAAGTAGGGCGAATGTGTCGTGACTGTATTGAAGTGAAAGACAACCCAATCAAAAGTGAGATTAATCCGTGGAAATGGCCAGATAAACCGTGGCCGAGAGTACATACGGATTTCATAGCTACGTATCAAGGGCACACTCTTCTTTTATTATTAGATGCTAAAGCGAAGTAACTGGAAGTATTTTTCATGAAATTCACAACGACATCTAACACGGTAGCAGTATTTCAAATGGTTTTCTCGCGGTTTGGCTTTCCGCTTCAAATAGTTAGCGACAACGGTCGTCAATTCACGAGCAGTATATTTACAGAATAACTGAAGAAATTAGGAATTAAACAAACATTCTCAGCACTCAAACACCCGGCATCAAATGGTGCAGCCGAGAACTTTGTAAAAACAATTAAACGAAAAGTTGAAATATTGTTAAAGAAAGGGAAATCGGTACAAACTGCAATTGATATATATATATAGAAAACAGAACTTCAAAACATTGTAAAACAGACGAAACTCCCGCGAAATTAATTTTAGGTCGAGAGATAAGAACGAAGTTTGACTTACTACGTCCTAATATACAAGCTAAGCAAAACTTAGAAACAGACAGGCAAGTGCGAAACGCTAGAGGGAAGAGAGTAGTTAATTTCATAGAAAACGAGGCCGTATGGGTAAAAAACTTCAGCAAGAATGCACCCTAATGGGCTCAAGGAATAATCAAAAGAAAGCTAGGGCCGGTGACGTACGAGGTTAAACTGGAATTCCAAGAGATTGCTGAACGACACTTAGACCAACTTGAGAAAAATTGTGTTGTGGAAAATAAACCAATATTGCGTAGATCGCCACGAATTGCCATAAAAATGTAATAATAAATAAAACGAATATAGCGAATATAGCTTTATGTATTGCCCTTTTAGCTTTTTCCGATATGTTTTTATTTCTGAGGATGGACCCTGCTCTACCGATAACCTGCTTACCCTTATTTATGCGCTTATCTAATTCCCCATCTATTTTTCCGTCGTTAGTGAATAGACTACCTAGATATACGTACTTGTCAACTTGTTCTAATCTCTCATCATTTAGGACAATGTTGCATATCGTTTTCTCACTTTTTCCCTCAAACACCATGACTTTCGTTTTATTCACGTTAATTTTGAGGTCCACGTTCTTCATGCTTGTATTAAGTTTATTCAACACTCTTTGCAAGTCTTCGACTGATTCTGCCATAACAATCTTGTCATCTGCGAAAGCCAACCCACGTACCTTGACGGTTTCGAGATCTACACCTTTTTCGTCGAAGAGGGCAGTTCTTAGACACTCATCCATGAATATGATAAAAAGCCACGAGGACATAACGCATCCTTGTTTCACGCCTTGCATAATATCGAACCATTCACTCTGTTTTCCATTCACCCTTACACTCGCTTTACTACCTGTATATATTGTTTTTATTGCTTGTAGGAGCCCTCCATTCACTCCATACTCTTTAAGGACTTCCCAAAGTTTACTTCTATTTACCGTGTCGAAAGCTTTTTCTAGATCGATAAATGCACAGAAGACTTTCTTCCCTACTCTCAAACTTTTTTCTGCGACCTGTCTTAGGCTAAATATTTGATCTGTACATGATCTTCCTGGCATAAATCCACTTTGGACTTCCCATATTTTCTCTTCTGTAATTTCCATTACCCTACGGATAAGTATTTTTGAGTATATTTTACTTACGGTACTTAGTAGGCTGATACCTCTGTAATTACTGCAGTTGCTTTTATCTCCTTTTCTTTTGTATATTGGTACGATAATCGCTTTTCACCAATCGTCTGGGACTTCTCCTGTCTCGAAACATAAATTTATTAATTCGCACAACGTGTGTGGTATGTACTCGCCACCGTATTTAAGCAGTTCAGCGCTAATATTGTCTGTACCCGCAGCCTTACCGTTTTTCAAGTTCTTAATTATATCTCTGACCTCAGTGACATAGACTTTTTCAATTGGGTTTTCTAATGCATTATCTTCTATGTCGCAGTTTTGTTGTCCGATATCTTCACCTCCCAATAGTTCTTTGAAAGACTCTTTCAAAGCATCTACTATTCCGTTTATATCATATAGCATTTCGCCTTTACTGTTTCTCATGCTAGCAAACTCTGTACTTTTACTTTCCTTCAACTGTTTATATAATAGTTTCATAATTCCTTCAAAGCAGTTTTTTATTTTATTCTCTTCTGCTGTTCTGATTTTCTCTTTACTCTCTTTGACTAGTCGTTTAACTTTCCTATTTTTGTGTCTGTAATCATTTTTAAGTCTAGTTCTCTCCTCATCGCTAAGACCAGTCATGTTCAGCGTTTTATTGTGCGCTTCTTTCTTTTCTTTTTGGGCTGCCGCAATTTCATCGTTCCACCACGCATCGCCAGACTTTCTTCCTACAACCGCCGTACCACATACTTCGGTCGCAGTTTTGACAATGACATCCCGTAATAAAGTCCACGCGCCCTCTATATCTTTATTGCTTATAAGCGCTTCCCACGTTGCCCTATCTATGCGTTCAGTTAACCTCTTTTGAAACTCTGTTTGCACTTCTTGTCTCTGTAAATTTTCAATTTTTATTCGTGTTTGTTTCGTTTTCTTTGTTTTCTTTGTTCTCCATCCCCGCCCTAAGTTTATTTTGCAGACTAAAAGGTAATGATCAGAATTGCATTCGGAACCCCTCATGACTCTTGTATCTTTAACTAGTTCTCTTAATCTTTCAAGAAGCCAAATACGCAAGATCATCCATACGTACCAGGAAGTGTTTACCTTACCCGGTGATCCTTTACCTTGTACCACATTAACACACCACGAAATAACACTGAACTCAGGCAAAGTAGTCAATTTGAGATAACACAAGATCCCCGAAGCTTCAAATCGCCCTTCAAGATGCTTACCCCTTACCAGTCATAGACGATATTTTAGAACAACTCGGACGAGCAAAATATTTCTCTGCATTCGACATGAGTACCGGATTTCACCAAATTCCCATGTCAGAAGAGTAAAAAAAATACACAGCATTTTCTACTTCTCAAGGACATTACGAATACAACAGAATGCCCTTTGGCCTAAAAAATGCCCCGGTCACATTCCAACGAATGATGGATAACGCGTTTAGGGGACTTATAGGAAAGGAATGCTTTGTGTATATTGACGACATTGTAATATTTGGAGAAACCTTGGAAGAACACAACAGAAATTTAGTCTCTGTTCTAGAAAGAATTAAACAAATCCAATTAAAATTGGAACCTTCCAAATGTGAATATCTTAGACCCGAGCTCGAATATTCAGGACACCTAATTACAGCAGAAGGAGTGAAACCCAACCCAGCCAAAGTAGAAGCAGTTCAAAATTTTAAAGAACCTAAAACTGTCAAACAAATCCAATCATTTCTAGGACTTGCCGGTTACTATGGGAAATGTATAAAAAAAACTTTTCATCCATAGCGAAACCCTTAACGAAATTAAAATAAAAGGATATTATCTTCGATTGGAAACCAGCATGTACAGAGAGTTTTAATACATTAAAGAAAATACTATGCGAATCACTCGTTTTAAGATTCCCAGATTTCAGAAATACATTTACCCTAACAACTGACGCTTCTAATAAAGGATTAGGTGCAGTATTGTCACAAAATGGACACCCTTGCTTATTCATATCGAGAACATTAAATAAAGCCGAAGAAAATGATAGCACTAGTGAAAAAGAATAACTAGCTATAGTATGGGCAGTTAAAAGATTAAGACAATACTTACTTGGAAAACCTTTTGAAATTCAAACCGATCAGAAAGCTCTTTTATGGCTCCATAATGTAAAAGAACCCAGCTCACGATTATTGAGATGGAGTTTAAGACGCGAAGAATACAAATAAGAAGTACAATACGTAAAGGGAAAAGAAAATAAAGCCGCAGACTGCTTATCAAGACTTTTTCCTATCCGGGAAAGAGACTTATTACAGGAAGACTTTGAAGACGCCCTCATAGATGAATTAGAAACAAATTTACCTGAAATTGAAATTTTAGGCACACCCATCTGTAGGCAGTTAGAAAAACCAAAACGCACAGCAGCAAAGCCTAAAATTACTGAAATTAAAACACTAAAACCACAAAAAAAGTCAAGATATCCAGCATAGATCCTAACGTGGAAAATGACATGGAAGACAAGCCTCAAGAAAAATCTACAAATGCCGAAGTAAATTGGTATTAGGAACTTATGGAATGGCGATTAGACCCTGTTACCAATGAACGAGTGAAAAACAAACCAAACGCTATAGGAAAATTATGGAAGCAAATTACTACGGAAAGTATGCCAAAATATGACGAAGAGGATTGATTAAAACACTTAGCCTGGGTTATAGACGAAGTTAGAGATAAAAATTAACTCTAGTACGATCACAATTTGGAGATCCATTATTCACTCCCGTACAAAAAGAATTAATCCAAGAATTAATACAATTCTTATCAAACTATTATCCAGACACGGGATTCCATTTATGCTTTTCAAATACCCGAGAGCTCACTAAAGCTGAGAAGGAACAAATCATGAAAGAAGTTCATTCGACTCACCTAGGAGAAAAGAATACACTAGAAAGAGCAGAGAAAATTGGGATATGGTTAGGAATGGATGAACAAATTAAGAATTACGTTAAAAAATGTCCCATCTGTCAACTACAAAAAACTACAAGAATAACCAACCAAGCATCCAGCATACTACCCGATATCCCAACAAACCCTAACGATAAAATTGCCTTAGACATTGTCGGACCTCTACCAGAAACTAGAAAAGGCAATAAATACATATTAAGTATCCAAGATAGATTGCCAAGGTATACCGTGCTGCTGCCTCTACAAAATGAAACATCAAATACAATTATTGATGGACTGTTAGAACACTATATATACATCTTTGGTGCACCCAAAACTATTTTATCTGACCAAGGACAAAACTTTCTATCCGAATTAATGCAGCAATTCGAGTAAACACTTAAAATACAACATATAAAAACAACACCGTTTAATCCTCAATCGAATGGTAACATCGAGAGAATGCACTCCACTTTAAAGAATTTAATTAAAACATCAATGGCCGAAAATGATAACGAATGGGACGATAACTTAAAATTTATCAGCTTCGCAATAAATACTATGAAAAACGCAACTTTAGGAACAACACCCTTCGAAGCCACTTTTGGTAGAGAACCCAATATCCCATCCACAATAGCCCCATCGTCTAACCTCACATATCAACACTTAATCAAGCAATGGAAACTACGACACGATCGCAATATTATGAAAATGAGAGAGAGAATAGGATTTGAACAAGAAAAGACTAAAAAACGATTGGACGAAGGAACAATAAGAGCAAACCTGATTTACAAGCCAGGCGATAAAATAATAATACCAAATAATACAAAAACTAATAAATTAGATCCCAGTTGGAAAGGCCCATACGAAGTAATAGACCTAATAGATAACAACAATATTAGACTAAGGGATAAAGACAAAATAATCCGAGTACATATTGATCAAATAATGCCGTATTTTTCAGATGAAGGTGTTATTGCTAATCTGCGCAATAATAACCACTTCTAGAGCATATTATGTATTAGAAGAACCTAAGGGGAACGTCTACATAGATGAGATAAAAAAGGTACATCTTTATCATGAAGAAGGGAGACTGATTATAGGAATTAATTTAACTACAACGGAACAAAGGTTAGAAGCAATAGAACACACCTTGATCCTAGCCGAACGAGCTTGCGGAACTTTATGTGCACCAAAGGAAGAATTGAGGTTAATCAAAGGAAGATACAATCGATTGACTTCTAAAATCACAATCCTGCACAAGTTACTCGGAAAACAGCGACATAAGAGAGGACTAGCTAATTTTGTCGGCGACATTTCTAAAACTTTATTCGGAACACTTTCCGAATCTGATTTGACCCAGATAAGCTCTGAATTTGATCAATTATACGCAGATAAAAAAGAAATACCATCAGTGCTATCTAATCATACAAAAATTCTTAAATTAATACTAGACTCAGCATCAACAGAATATTTATCAATAAAACAAGAAATTGGTCTAAGGAATAATGCTCTTAACTTGACTCTTCTTAAATGTGCCCAAAATTAAATGTGCCCAGCTTTTAAATGACTACTTACTTATTACTCTACCATTTTTGTTGGCTGAGTTGTTGAGCTTCAAAGGCAGATGCCTATAATTTTTGCGCCCATAGTTGAGTGTATTTTGTTAAAGATAAAAATAAAATGACATCTTTTTAAATTAATTTAATGAGAATATTTAAAAAGATTTCAAACACTATTTTATTTTAACACAATTTTATGCACTTTTTAGTTCATTTTTCGCATCCAATAAGAGCTCGTCACCATGAATACGAGCACGTGAAACTTTATTTGTTTTGTTTTGTGAGAACTGTCATCGGCCATAATCTCGCAAACAAAAGATGATACTTTTCATTGCGAAAATGTACGAGATCGGCTTTACATGAGTTAAGTAAACTCTTATTTCAAACCTTCGCAGCATGTAATAAATTTAACTATCCACTTATTGGTTTTAAAATTTTTTTTAACAATAAACAACATCAAATACGGAAATTCAAATTTCGTTTACAACTTGGTCCACCGTATCACTGCACCTATGTCAATTCATCATTACGGCCGAAAATGACAGAAAAACCACAGGAAAAATGACAGGAAAACCACAGGCAAAACGATAGCCGAAAATGGCTGGCCCTAATTGGCCATAATTTGTAATCATATCGTGTGGGCATTATAAATTATCGACGACTTGCAGACTAATTCTGTGAATTATTTAAACTTTCCTGTGAAGCTTAAAGAATCATTAACAAAAGAAAACTATTATGTGAATTTTCATGATGAAACACCTTTTTGTAGCCTGTGTCTAATTCCGAATTATCTTCCAACATATCAATTGTGGACTGAGTTCGATTTGCCATTTTAAAGCCATCTTATGTTTACAAAGCGCTAAACTTAAGTACCACGGCAACAATTTCCGATTATTTTCAACTTTCTTCATTCCTTTAGCGAGTTTACTGCGTGCTCCCAATTCCATGATCCAACAAAGTATGGTTTCGCAAGGCGCAACCTGCGACCCTTTGATTGGTGCACTTTTTTACATGCGCGCGGCGAGACCATTCTTTGTTGGATCATGGAATTGGGAGCACGCAGTGAATAACTCATTATGGCAATGAAGAAAGTTTAAAATAATCTGAAACTGTTGCCCGTGGTACTTAAGTTCAGCGCTTTGTAAGGATAAGATGGCTTTAAAACGGCAAATCGAACACATTCCACAATCGATGTGTTGGAAGATAATTCGAACTTAGACACAGGCTACAAAAAGGTGTTTCATCATGAAAATTCCAATAATAGTTTTCTTTTGCTAATGATTATGGCCAATTATCTTTTCGTAAGGGATTGCGGGTTGCGTTTCTGGCTATTTCTTATACACGCAACAACCCTATGACTACTATAATCTTGTCCTTACGGTATGTAATGCCCAGATTATATACTTTTCCTATAACATATACTTATAGAGAGCTATGACTAATTAATTTAAACAATAGTATAAGCTGGATTAATTGGATTTGTAACGAATTACATGTCATGAAATTTCATATTTTCCTACTTTTTCTTCATTCCCCATTGAAATGAAAGAAAAGTGTAGGTAAGGCAGAAAATTTCGGGGAGGCGATCACGGGTTTGGCCATATATTATCATAGATTTTCACACAGCATTTTATCCAGAGAAAAACGAGAAGAAAATTATTTGCTATAAGATTATATATGTTCTTCTTAAAATTCAAAACTTGTTTTAAAGGTCTTCAAGGGACACCGATTTTGATTTTTTTTTCTAAATTACAGCAATGTTTTCTAATTTAAAAATGTTACTGTATACTTACGCATTTGCTGATGTTCTATTGGCATCCCTGCTGAATCGTAAAAGCTTGATGGTGACAGTGGTGTGGACATAACTGTAAAATATAAAATAGGGATTTGTATTCAAGAATGTTTTGAACGAATCAAAAAAATTTGCTATTGGTCCAAACTAAATTTAGCTCAAATGTAATCCCAAAGTCAGTTTATATTAACCGTGGTATCAAATTTTGAAGCATTAAATGCAAGTGGAGCTGGAAAAGGGTGGCTAATTTCGTTGAAACTTGGAGAGCGTAGCACAAATATCTTTGGTCAGACTAGACCTAGCCATTTCGTTGAAAGAAATATTTTGTGAATTGAATGCTTTGCAGCTCTTTATTTTCAAGAATCAGAAACCAAACTTTGTTGATAATTAATTCATTATTTATCTTGTTTTGTTGAAAACTGGACTATCTGGTTGAAGATTTAACTTTTTTTTTCTAAATTTGCATTTTTTCCTAAAGTAATTTCCATACCTGAAAATTTGACCAATCGAGCTTTGGTTCAAAATTTATCGCTTCTTGTGAAAAATTCAAATATTATATTAAATTATTATATATATATATACACTACCGGTCAAAATTGTGGGACCACCTACAAAATTTGTATTAAAATCACGCTGAAGTATTTTTGTTGAATAGAAGTCGAGATAGCGTGTGAGAAAGATCGATGTAATTTCAGATTTTGACGAATTTTCATTTCTCAAATTCAACTCGCTGCATGCTTTAGGGAAGTGACAGGAAAAATTTGGAACTTTGCTCAAATGAAGCCTGAGGTCTCAGCTTTAAATTAAGACCAAGAACACTCAAAACTTCTTATTAGTTTTCGAGTTA
>CAKNXH010002342.1:274942-355585 GCA_932178445.1 Andricus quercusramuli | reverse complement strand
TGAGTGTTCTTGGTCTTAATTTAAAGCTGAGACCTCAGGCTTCATTTAAGCAAAGTTTTAAATTTTTCCTGTCACTTCCCTAGAGCATGCAGCGAGTTGAATTTGAGAAATGAAAATTTACAAAATCTGAAATTACATCGATCTTTCTCACACGCTATCTCGACTTTTATTCAACAAAAATACTTCAGCAAAAGCTCAGTCGACGCGAAATTTTATATTCTTTCAAACGGTTTATTCAAAATATCTATAGCTCAATTTTTCACGGAGATAGATGCTTTTAAAGACAAGCGTGATTTTAATACAAATTTTGTAGGTGGTCCCACAATTTTGACCGGTAGTGTGTATATATATATATATATATATATATATATATATACATTATTATATTAAATTTTTATTAAAAATTCATATTTCCTCTTTGAAAATTCAAATAATTGTTTGAAAGTCAAACTTATTCGAAAGAATTTATTTTATTGGTTTAGGATTGTTGAAAATTCTTAGTTTTATTTTAATATAATTTTATCAACTTAAAACTCAACTATTCTAGTTTTGGTTGAAAATTAAAATACTTGGATGAAAGTGGAACTACCTTGTTAAACAATGATCTTATTGAATAAAGATGTAGCTATTATGTGGAAAATTAGTTTTTTTATTAGAAAAATAATTTTTTAGCTGAAAAATTACCTATTATAATTTTTGAATTAGATTCAGAACATGGGAAGGAAATAAAAATAGGATACCAAAACGTACATTATATTAGATTAATTTTTCTAAATTTGAAGCTAATTTTCATACAAGGGCGAAGGAAGCATAGAGTAGTTTCATCTGCCTGCAGAATGCAACTCTCTCAGCCCCAATGGTATCTCAGGGTGGGGAAGAAGAGCAGAGGAGGAACGGAGGGCATTCGATGGCTATTCAGACCACGCGAGACAACTCGAGTGCATTGAAAAATTCGACATCCGATTTTTGGACATCGATTCTCTACCCCCACCTTACCCCCTCTCGATGTGTTCAATTTCTGGAAAAAGATATTCCTCATTTTATTCACATCGGTCAACATTAATCCGTGCACCCGGGCTTTCGACATTAACATACGGGTTCAAATGGAAAAAGCTGGGTTTTAGAGAAAGTAAAAAAAAGAAGTACTTCTTATTAACTTTTTCTAAATTAAAGTAGTAGTATAGCTAGGGTTCCTCAGCGACACCACTACGTAGTCCCAGTAGCCGCCGACAGATGGCCCCATCGGGCAGTTCCCAAAGTCGGTAATTTAACTGTCGGTAAGGTAGATCTCTGGTGCAGATTCTTTACTCGGTTTATAAGGATGGTCTCTGTCTTACCGGCTGAACCTGTCCGCCACTTTAATTTAGGTGGCACATGTGGTATCATGGATTCTCTAAGTTCTGAAACTTTCTGGAAATTTGTTTTTCTAGGAGTTTCGATTAAAGTGGATCTATCTCTAGCGAATTTCTAACCACCGAAGTTTCTAGGTGCAAGATTTAAACACGAGAAGCTCTTACATTTAAGATGTTTTATATCGTTTAACTTTCTAGAAGATAAATCGATACCGAATGTAATCTCTAACGGATTTTCTCGAGAGATCAATCGATATTATCAACTTCCACCTTGAATGGCATATATTTAAAATTCAATGTGTCGAGCCTTAAAGAAATTTTGGTGTGATCTCTGACGATTCTCTGTACATCGAAATTTCTAGAAGGTCTTTAGTGTGACGTGTGGTCCCGAGACGCCTTCTAGTTCTAGAGACATCGGCGCGGTAAATCATAATGACAGCTCCAATAGCACTTCGCAGTATATAAGGCTGTGGAGATGAGTTCTCCAACATCTAGGGTTTTGCAGTAGGCTTTCATGAAGCATATGAATGCGTACAACTTTTCAGTGGTATACAATGTTGCACAGTAAACTTTTGCTGTACATAGAGCTGCGCAGTGCACTTCTAGGAAAGTAATGAATGCGCAGTAGACTTATTGAGCAGCGGTACACTTCAAATGATACTTATGGATGCACATAAGACTTATTAGGAACGTATGATTGTGCAGTAGCATTTTACATTGCATAGAGCTGTGCAGTGCACTTCTACAAGACTTGTGGATGCGTAGTAGTTTTATAAGATACATATGCATATGCAGTACTGCTTGTAGGTGCAAAGAGCTGCGCAGTACAATTCTGCATTGCATGCAGCTGGCCAATGGACGCCTACGATACTTATGGATGCGCAGTAGTCTTTTGAATGTTCAATAGGCTTATGTGACACATATGGATGCGATAGTACATTTTTGTGGTGCACATAAGGCTGCGCAGCGGTCTTCTATGATACTTCTGGATGCGCAGTAGATTTGTAAATCTTCAATAAGTTTATATGATACGTATGGATGTGCAGTAAAGTCCTGCAGTGCATTCAGCTGCGCAATGGACTTCTATGATACTTATGGGTGCGCAGTAGATTCACCAAATGTAAAGCAGCGCCACCTATCGATAATCTAAGTAGCTAATGATTTAAACTCCACTTCAGAAATTTAGGATAGAGCCTAATAAATACGACTTACTTAGGTTCTATCCTAAATTTCTGAATTAAAAATTTTCCCAGACGTAAAAAAGAAATTTTATTCTTCTTATAAATTAAACTTCACTACTATTTAAAGGAATGAGAGAGAGAGAAAGAGAGAGAGAGAGTTTAACAAAATAATCTCTTAACGTAATTATACAAACTGAACATAGTTGAAACAAAAATTCATAACGCTCATCCTTGCTAAAACATTATGTTACTTTGACGCAATATGTGGACAAATGTTTGACACTCAGGACTTTGTAACGAATAGTGAAAGTTAATGTAAAATCGCAAATCATCTACAAGTTCATTAGTATCTCGTATGAAGTATCATGCAGCAGCATTCTCGACTTGGTTGAGAGGACGCCTTGAACATCAGTTCACCGAATACATCTGAGTCCTCCTACTTAATCTCCTCCTTCTCCTCCTCTTTATTATAATAAACATCATCATTATCATCATTTTGTTCCTGATCCTCTTCAGAAGCAAAAGTAATAATCTAATTCTAGAAACATTAAAAAATAATCGTTAGCCAATATCAATTATCAAACATTGCATAAAAAAAGAAATTTTTCGTCTTTACAATTCAGAAATTTTTTAAAGTAAATCTCATATAGATGTTTCCGAAAAATTTATCGATTTTACAGTTTGCCCATACATAAAGGGTCCTTCAGAAAATTTTTTAAGGAATGCAAATATAAAAACTATTCATAAGTTGGTCGATAAATTTTCAAAATATTTTGATAATTTAAGGGTATCGCCACAATAGAATTTTCATAATTGATTTTTTTTTGGGGCTACAAATATAACTGCAAGGATTGTGACTCTGTTTATGTAGGTGAAACGGGCTGTACAATAGAAACACGTAATAGGGAACATGCAAATTCTCTCAGAAATTTAATTGCATCTAATCACACTGCGCTTACACAACATTACATGTATTCTGGTCATATTTTCGATTTCGACCATTTTAACATTCTTTCTGTGAACAGAAAAACACTGCTCGTAGAAAAGTTGTAGAAAATTTCTTTATCAATAATGAACTTCACTTAGTAAATTCAAGATATGAACAAAATATGTTTCCAAATACATATAAACCATTAACCAGATTAAATTAATTTACTCCTCTTTTTCTCCAGTTTTTTTTCATTAAAATGTAGCTATAATAAGGGAGACCAGGACAGGGAATGTCCTGGTTGAAGTGGGCACAAGTACGGACGCCAAAGCTAAATTTAGCGAGGCTCTGACGGCTGCTGTTGACGATAGTGGGCAGGTGCGTCAGCTTATAACAAGAGCTACGTTGCAGGTAAGAGACTTGGACTCTGCATCCGGCGAGCAAGAGCTTAGGGAGGCTGTAGATAAGTTTCTCGTGTCGAAAGAGAGGGGGAGTTGAAAGTCAATCTTTCGAATCCAAGCTGATGGGGAACCAGGATGGCTTCCATCGAATGCGATGAAACCATAGCCAAGAAACTGGAAGAGGCAGATCACATCCAAACTGGGTGGGTTGGCTGTCGAGTAAGACGCACGACAATAGTTACGCGGTGCATCCGGTGTTATGGCTTCGGCCATGTAACGGTTTCCTGCAAGGGGAAGGACA
Organism: Andricus quercusramuli; assembly: GCA_932178445.1. NCBI lineage: Eukaryota > Metazoa > Arthropoda > Insecta > Hymenoptera > Cynipidae > Andricus > Andricus quercusramuli. The sequence continues at coordinate 351,422 of CAKNXH010002342.1, read as the reverse complement.
GGCAAAAAACCTGTTTAGGAGTGTGGTTATTAAGGTAATTTATCCCTGGTCTGCAACAAGAAGCCTCATTGCTATATATGCGCTGAGGTAATAAACACTAATGGCGGTCATTATCCAGGGCAAGGTAAGGAGGAGCAGACTTGCCTCTGATCTGCTGCATCAGATAGCGGTAGAACACAAGGCTGATCTGCTCATCATCTCGGAGCAATACTGCGGTATGAGTGGCCGCAAATGGCATTCGAATAATATTAACACGGCAGCAATTTCGATAAAAAACACATCAATGTTCCCAGTGACCGAGATCGGTAAGGGCGATGGCTACGTCCGGATCAGGAGTAGAAACACCACCTACGTAAGTATGTATCTCTCGCCTAATAAGAGTATTGATGAGCTCTGCAGGAAACTTGACGGGCTGGAGGATGGAATTCGTGAGTTGGACGGAGAAGTCATCTTAGGTGGTCTCACTGACGAGGAACTGTGTCACAAAAAGGCATCGAGGAAACAGACTTAAAATATGGTCGAACATACTATGGGTCTGATTAAGATAGCATGCGACAGCATGCGATTGGCGAAGCGCAGGAAGGCGGTATGGCGACCTTCAGTTTAAGGTGGGTTCCGAGTCACCCAGAGTGTATTTTGTTAATGATTCTTCTTTTTCGACGACTCTTGAAAAATTTCAAGAGAATTACAACCTTTTAAGATTCTTCAGAAAATTTCTAATTATTTTTATTTTGTTTGAAAATTAATTTGAATAGAATATTTAAAAAGATTTCAAAACATTTTTAAAATTTTTTAAAAATAATTTAGAAGGTAGAAGTTTTGAAAACATTTCGAAAATTATTAAAAATTTGAGGATATTTCGGAAAATTAAAAACATTTAAGATTCATAAAAAATAAAGTCGTATTTTTTTATTAACCTTATGAAAATATTTAAAAATATCACAAACCATGACTTAAATTCTTTGAGAAACATTATATTAAATATATTAAATATATTAAATAAACAATTATATTAAATTGAAAGGATTTGATTCAATGAAATTGGCTTTTGCTGCAATGAGAAGTTTTGGATGTTGTATGTATTTTTTTGAAATTTTTTTCCAACTAGAAAACTAAAAATACTAAAACAAAAAACTAATTTCCAAAGTCCCATAAAATTTAACATATTACTACATCACATCGGTCAGGATTAATCAGTGCCGCCGGGGTTTAAAATTAACATGGGGTTCTAAATGAGAAAAGCTCGGTTTTTGAAAAAAATGAAAAAAGAAGTACTTCTTATTAACTTCTGGTAAATTAATGTGTAGTCACCTCTTAAGGAATAATTTTCACACAATAACTTTAAATTTCCATGCCCCCAACCCTCTTGCATTGTGATCGGAATATGCCACAGAAAAAGGAAAATATCAGTTTAACCCTCCGCTTCCTAAGAAGAGAATCTGAGGAAGACATGGATTATAAATTAAGTTTATGACATTGTGTGTCTGCGAGACTCAATGCGACCGTTCTAAGGCGCCCAAACATTGCGACCAACGAAGGGTTAATGTAACACAATTTTTTCTTGCCTGTAAATCGTATAAAGTTATTATTTTACGGGATAAGTGATACGTTTGTTTGCTTTAATGTGAGCAGGGGGGGGGTTAGCGTGAGCCCCTCCCCCTGGCATTCAAGCTATAAAGCCTATTATGCCACACACGTGTTTATTCCTAGAGCTGTACTCCGAATCCGGCCAATTTTACCGAGTATTTTTGGATCTCAGTGGATTTCGTTGTTTCCAACCAACTGATGACCTGTGAGGGCATCAGTTAGATGCAAAGATTCAGAGCACTGGCTTAGTGTCTTATGCAAGTATATGTATGTGTATGTGTCTGCATTACTTGAAATCGACAATCGTCCACCGAGCGTAAGTCACCCGTAGAGGCCTCAAGCGCAAGGAGATCGCTGACTGATTTTCGAGGCTTGTCAAAATGAACTTCGACTCACAAGGCTAGTTTCCTCGACATGGGGCCTCTATATTGGTACGTAGCCAGCCTCTTCTGAGGGGACCCATAGTTTAAGGTGGGCTCCAAACCACCAAAGCCCCGGAAGAAGTACTTAGAGAATTTCCATTGGTTCCAACTTAGGGGTCGAACCCCAGCCTTCCTGCACGGAAGCGTGACGCACTATCGTCTGAGCCACCGGGGCTCTTCAGGATAAATGATACAGTTTATGAATTTCAAGAATAATATTTCTAACCCAACACACTTGGCAATAGTTTAAACAATTTTTATTCGTTTCAACAACTATTTACCTGGTTATCGTACAACTTCTTTCTGGATTTCATGACACAATCAACGAATAATGAAGGAATATTTTTTGTTTAGGATATTTTGCAATTTTTTGAACAATTTTGATTTATTTAAACATGTTTTTTATCCAGTGAATCGTCAAAAGTTATTTTTGTCTTAAATTGATGTCACAGATAATAAATGTTCAGAGTGATATTGTTTGGGAAAGATAGTTTGCAACTATTTAAGATATTAATATCACGTACTTCTGCTTTTAATTGCCAAATATATTAAGTTAGAAATATTATGCTTGAAACCAATTAATATTTTTTACATAAGACTGATATTTTGCATTTTGTGGGGAATTTTTGGTCACAATACAAGAGGGTTGCGTGCGTCCAAATTTAAAGTTATTAGATGAAAATTATCCCCGGAACACTACAAAGAAATTTTCATCTTTTATTCACAAAAAGTTAATAAAATGCACTAATTTTTTCCATTTTTTCGAAAATCGAGCTATTCCCATTCAAAATCCCATGTCAGTTTCAGAAGCCGGGGGGCACAAGTCAATGTTGACAGATTAAAAAGAAATGAGATTTATTCTGCCCTAAAACAATCAAATTGGGAGGAAGGGTTATCAACAGTTGAAAATCGAAAGTCGAATTTTTACAGGTATAAATTTGGCTCACACTATTCTTGCACTGATTCCAGACTTTTTTTATGAATCGGAAAATCTTGAACAAATTTGACTTATGAAAATTAAAAAATATCGACTTCCCTGTCAAATAAAAAATGGTTAAAATAATTTTTTTTAAATCGCCTGCCAGGAAGCTTTTGATATAAACATTTTTTTAATGCTCCTGCAAGACGAAGTGTTAAACCAATACATTTTTATGAGCACAGAAAAAAGTTCAGTATCAATAGAAATGTAATTACAGTATGCCGTTTCGTCATCCCTGCATCATTTCATCCTTATATTTTTCTTAGGTAAACCCAAGATTTCCCTGGCTCTGTCCATCCTATAGGTAAAACCCAGGATGAATCCAGCCTGACGGCAATCCTGGATCTGTTCCCAGTATTCCCGGTGATTTATTCGGACCCAGCTTTAAAGGCCATCCCGACTCAGAAAGACGCTATTTCTGCCAGTTAGTTAAATGCCTTTTCGCATTCCCGAACAAGTTCTGATGTTATGTCTGGTTTCCCTATTGCAGTTAGTGTCGCTTGGCTGTCGAACAGATCATAATCTGTCTGCCAGCAGCGTTTTGTTCCATTAGTGTTTCAGCACAGTGAAGGACGGCTAGGACCTCCGCTTGAAAGACAGTAGCATGTCGCCCAAGTATGATCCCTATCCCTTTCCCTCTTCTATTCTCATAAATTCCTGCTTCTGACCTTCCCTCTCCCGTGGAGCCATCTGTATACCAGATTTCCCCTTGGAGGAGCGAGTTACCATTTGCTTTCCACAGATCCCTGCTTAGCATGCAGACGCGGACAGCTCAAGCTGTTATCGCAACATGTAGGGTTTCCTCACAGAGCATGAATCCTATCGCCGCTGTGGGCGATGCCCCACGGCCACGTAGACCACGGTCGCATGTAGGAGCATGGGTCTTAGGACAGCAGAGTGGAGCCATGGAAGCATTTTAGGCCCTAGACCCCACGTCAACCCAGATACTCTCCTGTGCATCCAAAAAGTCATGAAAAATTTCCTGCATTGGGTCTCCAGGTGGGGTTCCATATGAGCCCCCCGAACTAGGATTACAAAGTCATCCGCATATCCCTGAGTATAACACCCCTCTTAATTTAGCCTTCGAGTGGGGCCGTGCACCACAATGCACCACATGAGGGGCGGCAGGACACCCCCCTGTGGGCAAAGCCTTGAAGCTATTCCCCTTACTAGTCCTTCACCCCATCTGGTTTCGAGTCTTCTCCAGTGTAGCATGCTTCCTATCCAGCATACTAGCTGGTCCGGCACATCGCATCTCAAAGCCTCTCGGCAGATGAATTATGAAGGAGTATTGCTGAAAGCCCACTCTATATCAAAGACAGGGCCCACAGCATACCAATTTTGTTCCAACTGCTGCTCCAATTTTGGCACAACAGCATGAAGCGCAGTTTCTACCGAGCAGCCTGCCTGAAAAGCATGCTGCCCACTATGCAGTGGGGAGGCCAAGAGCACCTCATCCCTAATGCATCTCTAGACCAGATTCTCCAACGTCGTTGGGATAAAACACGTTAGGCTTATTGGTCGGAAATCTTTTGTAGCAGTATAATTCTCCCTCTCAGGTTTGGGTATGAAGGCCACTCGGCCATTCTTCCATGCCGTTGGCGCGTGTTTGAGGGCTATACTTGCCCTGAATAATTTTGTCAGAGAAGGGACGACTAAATTCATGCCTTTTTGTGAGAGCGCTGGATAAATACCATCCGACCCTGGTGATTTAAAGGGACAAAAGAACACTACGGCCCATTCCACATTTTTGTAATGAGCAACCTTAGCGGCGGCATTCCAGTCGGCCCGTTCCACCACTTGGCCCCAGCCTTCCTCCTCTTGGTCGGTTCGCATTCGCTGAAAATCCGGGAAGTGAAATTCCATCAGGCGATTCAGCGCTGTTTCTTCGTCTTCGGTAAACTCACCATTATCGAGCCTTAGGAGCCCGAGGGCAGCTTCCGGATTTTTCGCCAGGATCTTACGGAGCCTTGCTCTTTCCGGAATGTTTTTCTATTCCTCGCAGAAGCTCCTCCAATCTTCCTGCTTGTACTTTCTTATTTTTTTATTGTACTGACACTGGGCCATCCTATAGATGTCCCAGTCCGAAGGCAATTTAGTTCTATTTCCCCTATTGCACAGCATTCTTGTCTCTTTACGGAGTCTCCCCATATGGGTACTCCACCATTCTGCTCCCTTCCTAGACTTAATTGTACTTGTAGGGCAATTGTTCTCATATGATGCTGTCAGAGGCCTCCGCAGGAAATCCGCGGCGTCCTCCAACTCATCAGTGATATCATAGCTTATTAGGAATTCCGCAAGCCTCCCTTTGAGTTCCTCTTTATATAAGACCCAAAGTGTACTTCTGGGGTTTCTCATCTTATAAACTACCGGTTTTCCTAGGGTGAATCGAAACACGATATATTTGTGGTCCGAGAGGGACTCCTCATCGTAGACTCTCTAGTCCACTACCCTGCTCCTCAGCACACCCGAACATAGAGTCAAATCGAGATCCTCACTCCTGTTTTCAGTCTGGAATGTGGAAGTATCCCTCTGTCAATGATATATGTGCTTCCCCACACCGTGTGATGAGAGTTTGCATTACAGCCCAACAGCAGAGAAATCTTGATCTCTTGACAGTGCCGAATTAGAGCCTCCAACTCTCTGGGAGGCGGGGGTACCTCGGCATCACCAGGGAAATACGCCGAGGCAATAAACACCTCTAGCCTTTCTCCACTACTGCCCCTGCGTGAAAATATCTCAAGTGTGCCACTTTCAAATCGGTAGTTCTATTTTCAATCAATTTATACAGTTTTCAATTCCTTTTTATATCAAAATAACTCGCCTAAAATATTCTTGATCACTTCTTTTTCAAAAGTTAATTACTCGCGAACGGTTTATCGAAATTCAATAATTGAATCATGAAAAATTTTATTACGAAGTATGCTTTACGCTAAACAAATTTTCGATAGTGAAAAACATTTTTTCATTGTTCAAGTAATCTTTTGTTTTAAACAATTGAAAATTGATTGAACTTCTCCGCTTGTGAAAGAATTCTTCCACGTTCCAATAGATTCTACAATCTCTTCCGAAAATTTTGGTGAAAAGAAAGTTGGTATTTCGCAGTAGTTCGAAAGTTATTGACTTTTTTGTGACCGCGCTTCGACTTCCAGCGCTGGTGGAGCACGCGCAATTTTGTAAACAAATACATAGTTTAGGCGTTTATTGGAAACAAAAGCATAGATTGGCCATTTGTAGACAGAAAGTAATAGTTTTTCTTTCTAATCGTCTTCAAATTACATAAGTAGTGAAATTTAGTGACGAAGAATTGTCATTTGATATTCTAGAAGAATTAGCTTCCAAGTTGTACTGGTCAATAATTTCAATAATTTCAGGATTCATTTAAAATTCATTCTTGCTAGGCCACAAAGCATCACCACTTATGTAATTTGAAGACGATTGGAAAGAAAAATAGTCACTTCCTATCTCTAAATGGTGAAACTATGCATTTGTTTATAAGATTGGTTTATAAGAATTGTTTATAACATAAGCAAATAATATCAAATGACAAATTTTAATCACTAAATATTACCAGTCATATAATTTGAAGTTACTCAGAAAGAAAAACGATTATTTTCTTCCAATAAACGCCTGAACTATGCATTCGTTTACATTATTGTGCGTGCTGGACTAGCGCCGGAGGTCGGAGCGCGGTCACAAAACAATGTTTTTCCCTATCGAAAAAGTTTTTAAGCGTAAAGTATACTTCGGAAAACTTGAGATATTTTGACCCCCCTTAGTCTCACCTTGATAACGGTGAAATCTCTGGAGCAGAACTTAGGCACCAAGATCGCATCCATACCCTTGCCGGCTATGCATGCCCTTGACGATTTTTCTTGTGGCCCCTTATATATGGAACCACATCCTGACAAGCCACTTATCCTTTTCCTATATAACCAGGGCGCTCGGATTAGGGCAATTCCTGTCTGCACCACTGACTAGAACTGCCGAGGCGCCTTTGCTATGGTGCAGATTCATCTGCATCATGGGACTTCCCGGCTGCCTGTCCGCCTCCACGGAGGGGGGCAGGCCGGGGTGTTCAAGGATTTGTTAACCCTGATCAAATTTAGCCCTTGACACGGCGTTCAAATCTTAGCTTGGGAGCATGAGAACTCGCCCCCTCGATACTCCAGGAGGCTTTATTATTACCCCCTGGAAGGATCCCTCCTTAGTTTGAGTTTCACAGACCAGAGTCCGTCAGTTCCTCAGAGTATCTACACCTCGCGATGCAGCCTCTCTAGTTCACCTATCCAGATCTATACTCCGACATGACCCGTAAGCCCTACCACCAACTACAAGGTACCGTGTTGAATTCTATGAGTGATTTTTAATTTATCATACCCATATTTAACTTCATCATGATATTCAAAATCAAGATTACATACTTTAACTACATTGTGGTATATCATTCTTAGGGATTATATATAATGCCTGGATTATATACATCTTCTATAGCACTACCCGTAGAGAGCTATGACTAATTAAGTCAACCAATAGTATAAGCTGGATTAATTTGATTCGTAACAAATTACATGTCTTTATGAAATTGCAAATTTTCATAATTTTTCTTCATTTCCCAATGAAATAAAAAAAAGCGAAGGTAAGACAGAAAATCTCGGGGGAGGCGAATTTTGAATTTACAGAATTTACAGAAATGTTTTCTGTTGTAAAAACAGTGTTTTCGGGTTTACTTGAAAAAAGGGAAAAGCTATAGAATTTTATCCAGAGAAAAAATAAGAAATTAATTTGCTATAAGATTATGTATGTTTTAGTTAAAACTCGAAACTTGTTTCAAAAGTCTTCAAGGGCCAACGATTTTGATTGTTTTTTCCAAATCACAGCAATTTTTTCTAAATTCAAAAAGTTATTGTATACTTACTCATATGCTGCTCTTCTAATGACAGCCCTGCTGGATGGTGGACGCTTGATGGTCCTGGCAGTGTAGGTATTACTGTAAAATATAATATAGGGATTTATATTCAAGAATGTTTTTAATGAATCTTAAAAATTTGCTATTGGGCCAAATTCAAGTTTTGAGAAGTTGTAGGCTCCGGAAGCTTCGATCATGATTCCTTAAAGAAACCAATCCCAAAGCTACTGGAACGTGTACGTCATCCGCTTCTGCTCCTTCTGTCCTGGAAGGTAAGCAAGAGCGGGAAATTTACGCGTGAGAACATCGGGCAACACTGTTCGTTGGAGTCAGGTCTCTAGCCGCGGATGACGCGGAGAAGATTAAGGAGGAGGATTCAGATGGATTCAGTGAACTGATGTTCAAGGCGTAATCTCTACTAAGTCGAAAATGCTGTTGTGTGTTTCAACTATGTTTATTATACCATTAAGCCATTTCCTTTTCGGGGTAGGCGTGACTTACTCGGTTGGAAATTAGTGGGATAGGTATATAGGTGTAAAGTAGGTCGTTATATGGTATGAGGTAGATAGGGATATAGGTGTTAGGTATAGATATTTTAGATTGATCTGGAGTTTTCGTGTTATTTATTCAAATAACACGTTCACTCCGCAACAGCGCTCCGACCCAGGTTGCTGATCAATCTCTCTAGCGATCACCCCAAGTGAGGAGCCTCACGAAATTTTTATGTATGGTTCCCCACTTGGGCTCATTAGTATCCAAGATCTTTCTTTCAGGCATCATTTACTCTATTGTCACTCTGTTTATCAACTATTTGTCGCCATTCTTTCGGTGGTCTACTTCTGGGCATGTTGCCATTTACTTTACCTTTATATACTTGCTTCGTCAGTCGTTCACCTTTCATTCTTTCAAGATGTCCGAACCATCTTAACTGATTTCTTTCTCATATGTCAACTAGAGTCTCTCCTGTACCACATTCTTAGAGGATTGTCTCGTTTCAGACTTTGTCCATCAGTGTTTTTCCGCATATTATGCGCAGAGGTTTCATGCTGATCGCGTTGATTTTACTCCTGTCCTTTTCTTGACAGGTCCATGTCCCGCTACCGTATAATACAGTTGGTACGAAGATGGAATTATGTATGGCCATTCTAGCTTTTTTTTATATGTTTTTATTTGTGAGGATGGACCCTGCTCTACCGATAACCTGATTATCCGTCTTTATGCGCCTATCTAACTCCCCATCTATTTTTCCGTCGTCAGTGAATAGACTACCTAGATCTACGTACTTGTCAACTTGTTCTAATCTCTCATCACTTAGGACAATGTTGCATACTGTTTACCCTTACACTCGCTTTACTACCTGTATATATTGTTTTTATTGCTTGTAGGAGCCATCCATTCACTCCATACTCTTTAAGGACTTCCAAAAGTTTACTTCTATTTACCGTGTCGAATGCTTTTTTTAGGTCAATAAATGCACAGAAAACTTTCTTTCCTACTCTCAAGCTTTTTTCTGTGATCTGTCTTAGGCTAAATATCTGATCTGTACATGATCTTCCTGGCATAAATCCACTTTGGACTTCCCATATTTTCTCTTCTGTAATTCCCATTACCCTACGAATAACTATTTTTCAGTATATTTTACTTGCGGTACTTAGTAGGCTGATACCTCTGTAATTACTGCAGTTGCTTTTATCTCCCTTTCTTTTATATATTGGTACAATAATCGCCTTTCTCTAATCGTCTGGAACTTCCCCTGTCTCGAAACATAAATTTATCAATTCGCACAACCTGGGAGGTATGTACTCGCCACCGTATTTAAGCATTTCAGCGCTAATAAAGCGTCTACGATCCCGTCTATATCATATAGCATTCCACCTTTGCTGTTTCTCATGATAACAAACTCTGTACTTTTACTTCCCTTCATCTCTTTAAATAATAGCTTCATAATTTCTTCAAAGCAGTTTTTTATTTTGTTCTCTTCTTCTGTTCTGGTTTTCTCTTTATTCTCTTTGACTAGACGTTTAATTTTCCTCTTTTTGTGTCTGTAATCATTTTTGAGTCTATTTCTCTCCTCATCGCTAAGACCTGTCATTTTCAGTGTCTTCTTGTGCGCTTCATTCTTTTCTTTTTGGGCTGCCGCAATTTCATCGTTCCACCACGCATCGCCAGACTTTCTTCCTACCCTCGCCATACCACACACTTCAGTCGCAGTTTTAACAATGGTATCCCGCAATAAAGCCCACGCGCCCTCTATATCTTTATTCCTTTCAAGCGGCTCCCAAATTGCCTTATCTATGCGTTTGTTTATCTTATTCTGAAAATCTATTTGCACTTCCAAGTTCTGTAAATATTCGACCTTGATTCGCGTTTTTTTCATTTGTTTGGTTCTCTTTGTTCCCCATCCCCGCCCTAAGTTCATCTTGGAGACTAAAAGCTAATGATCAGTATTGCATTCGGCCCCCCTCATGACTCTTGTATCTGTTACTAGTTCTCTTAGTCTTTCATCTGCAATAACGAAGTTAATTATACTGCGGTTATTTCCTCTACACCAGTTGTAAGTATGGATCATTTTATGTCGAAACCAGGTATTTGTAATAAATAGGTCCTTCTCTAAGCATAAGTTAACTAATTTTTCACCGTTATAATTTTATCTTGTTGGATCCCCAAAATTACCTAGCACCCCTCCTGTATCTGTATCCTGACGTTGGACGCCGATCCATCCGTTCATATCTCCTGACAAAATTATTCTTTCACCTTGGTCGCAAGTACTTATTGTATCATTTAAAGTGTCGCAGAAGGCGTCCTCAACTTCCCTCGAATCGCTATCAACTGGTGCGTAGCACGCTATGATAAATAATCTTCTGATTCCTACCTTCATTCTAGCCCATAGTAATCTGGGAGATACAAAATTATGATCTATGAGGTGTTGTCTTGCTTTTTCGTTCATCATTAAACCGACCCCTTGACTACGATGTAATTCGCTATCTACTCCTGACCATATTTCACAACCGCCTTTCAACACCCCATTTTCTATGTTTATAAATTCGCGACCCTTTTTTTCGTCTCAGGTACACAAAGAATGTCTAGTTTCCTCACGTGCATAGTTTCTCGTAGTTCTCTTATCTTAAGATCACTCACTCCTCTAACATTCCAAACACCCAGTCTACATGCATCGCCCGAAACTCGACCTTTACGTTTATCGTGTGCATGCTTTTCGTCCATCCAAGTTTCAGTCCATTCCGAGGCTACTTTATTGTTTGTATTATTCATGTTTATATTGTACTCCCAACTATCACCTGTATGCGCGAGATTTGTTCTGCGAATCGAAATCATGATAAAGGAAACCGAGAGTCTCAATAGGTTGGTGATTTATGCTGAGAAGGTCACCAGCCTTCAGCAGCGTTGCATTAGATAGGAGTTCATATGTTCCCATCTGCCGATTGCCGGCCTACCTCTAAAACAAGAGCCAATAAGACTTTTTTTTTTAAACTATACGCGGTTAAAAACTTTCTATGAAATCGATAGTATATACAGACATAGTATAAGGGAGAGAGGCCTGATAATCGAAATTTTCATCTCTGAAAATTTTTGAAGAAGTTTTGCTTTAGTAAAGCGGTAAATATCTCATGAAATTCTATATTTCTTGAATATCTGAGGTTCAATTATATTTCTTGAAAATCTGAGATTCAGTTCCAATTTAAATGTTTGAACTTTCAATTACATGAACAGATAAAGTGTTTTAATGTAGTTTAATTTTTGACAGAAATAGTACACCCCCCCCCCCCCCCACCCGCGAGACAAAAAATAGTTCAATTTCAAAAATTTATAATCTTGAAATTCATTTATTCCTGACAATAATAGCAAATATAATCACAAAGTCAGCTATTATTAACCGGGGTACCAGTTTTCGATGCAGTAAATACATTTTGAGAATCTAGACACCCTGCATTATGTTTATCGTGATAATTTACCAACATTTGCAGACCTCAAAGCTCTGCACTCACACGAGCTTATATCATAATAAATTCTCAAGAATTTTCAATTGTAATTCTTTGAAATTATAGAACATTGAATTCCAATACAGAAAGACGACAGTGGAAAGAAATAAAAATAGGATAACAAAACGTAGAATATATTAAATTCATTTTTCTAAATTTAACAGTAATTTTTATATAAGGTTGAAGGAAAAACATTGTGCAATGCACATATTTTCTGCCAGCAGTGCAAGCCTGTCTAATTAGGAAAAAATTGCTCATTTACCATATGTTCGAGTTCCACCCCCACTTCTTGGTGGTGTTAAATTCACACCTGACAAATGGGCAGTTTTCCCCTACTTGGACAGGACTGCAGTAGTGTAAGAGAGTAAGAGGACATAGAGTAGTTTTATGTGCCTGCAGGATGCAACTCTCTCAGCCCCAATGGTATCTCAGGGTGGGGAAGAAGAGCAGAGAAGGAACGGAGGGGCAATCTATGGCTATTCAGACTGCGCGAGGAAACTCGAGTGCTTTGAAGAATTCGACATCCGTTTTTCGGTCATTGATTCTCTCTCCCCAACCCCTCTCGATGTGTTTAATTTCTAAAAAAAGATAGTCCTTATTTTACTCACATTGGTCAACATTAATCCGTACCCCCGGGCTTTTAAAATAACCATGGTGTTTTCAATGGGAGAAGCTCGGTTTCAGAAAAAGTGAAAAATAGAAGTGCTTCTCATTAACTTTCTCTAAATTAATGTAGTAGTATAGCTAGGGGGCTCCGGCGGCACCACTACATAGTTCCAGTTGTCACCGACAGATGGTGCCACCGGCCAGTTCCCAAAGTCGGTAATTTAATTGTCGGTAAGTTGCAGATCCTTCACTCGGCCAATAATGATGGTCTCTCTTTTACCGACCGAACTCGTCAGCCACTTTTATGTAGGTGGCATATGTGGGATCAGGGCTAACGGCTTTTCAGGAGAGATCAATCGATATTATCAACTTCCACCTAGAATGGCACATATTTAAAATTCAATGTGTACAGCCTTACAGAAATTTTGTTGTGATCTCTGACGATTTTCTGTACATCGAAATTTCTAGAAGGTCTGAAGTATGACGTGTGGTCCCAATACGCCTTCTAGATCTAGAGATATGTACGCGGTTAATCATAATGATCGCTTACTCTTATTACACTAATCTATTTACATCCTGAAAAGATCGGTCAAAGTTTCGGTAAGTTTCGTTGTCTGCATCGAATTTCTCGAATGTAGGTGAAGACTACATCAAACAGGACTTCGCAGTATATAAGTCTGTGGAAGTGAGTTCTACAACATCTAGGGGTTTGCAGTAGGCCTCCATGAAGCACATGAATGCGTACAATATTTCAGTGGTATACAAGGTAGCGCAGTAAACTTTTGCTGTACATAGAGCTGCGCAGTGCACTCTAGGATAGTGTTGAATGCGCAGTAGACTTTCGCAGTAGACACACTGCAGTAGACAGAATTCGCAGTAGACACATTGCACGAAGCTGCGCGGTTCATTTTATATAATACTTATGGATTTATTAGGAACACCACCCACGCGAATTCAACTTTTTTGGGCCAAATATTTTGTACAGAATTTGTTCAAATTTGTGCAACCAACTTCAACCCCTAAAAACTGCCCCCTACGCGACAAACATCATGGCAGGGCCAGCAAAATATTTCACCAGCCCCGACACTGTACAAAATCAACTTTATATGGGCACATTATCTTCTCCTGAATTTGATCACATTTGTGCAATCAACCCCAACCCCTAAAAACTAGCCCTTATGCGATAAACAGCATAGCATCATCACCATGATTCTTGCCTCACAGGGGGTAATTTTTAGAAGATAATGTTGGTTGCACAAATGTGAACCAATCCAGGTGGAAAGAATGCGTCCATCCAAAGTTGATTTTGTACAGCGTCAGGGCTGGCAAATCTTTTCGCTGCCCCCAACATTATCCAAAATGAACTTTATATGAGCGAATCATTCCCGTCTTAGTTTGTTCACATTTGTGCAATCAACTTCAACCCTTAAAAACTTCCTTCGTGAGGCAAACATCATGGTGGGGACAGCGAGCTATTTGGCATTCAAGTAGCTAACGATTTGAGCCTTACCACTTTTTAAAGAAACTAGAGTTGTTACAACTAGAAACTAATCTGACTAACTGATTCTTAACTAAGAGAACAGGTTTCTATAAATTTCAAACTTCAATAACCTTGAAGGGTTTTTTTACTCAAAAGAATACTTAACCTAATTTCAGAATGTAGATTCTTAACTGCAACTTCGACTAACATGCTTTTCGTCCCGGTGCTCGGAAACTCTTATAGAAATGTAGAAAAGCAGACCTTGTCGAAGGAGCAAACTTTTGCTTTCCTCAAATCATCAGGGCTCAATTCAGGTACAGAAGGTTTTATTTTTGAATGCCAGGACGGTGTCATTTCCACCTTATCATACCGTGCCCGCAATTTATGTCAAGAAGTTCCCAGTGATAGGTGCAGAGCGTGCCATGCACACACTGAGTACCTAGAACACATACTATCTGGGTGTCCGACCCACGCAGGAACGACGTACATCTATAGACATAATGCAGCCCTAAGCGTACATTATTACCATCTTTGTCGCTCTTACGCTGTTGGTCGCGACCCTGCCCTGCCGAACGCTCCAAGGGATATAGAGTCAATTGTCCGAAACGAGAAGTGCCAAATTTTCTGGAACTACGATTTTCGGGCAGCAGTCTTCGTTGCTCACACGATACCTGAAACTGTTCTCCAAGACTTCGAGGAACGAACTATATTCGTGATCGAATTCTCGGCTCCGTCCGAATACAACATCACTGCAAAGGAGAAAGAAAAAGAGAAGAGGTATCAAGACCTTAAAAGAGAGCTGCAACGACTGTACCCAAAGTATTCGGTGCGAGTAATTGTCCTTGTGATTTATGCTCTCGGAGGTGCGAAACTATCACTGGTTCGCAACCTTAAAGCCATACCCGCGTACCAAAAATATGCCAAGGCACTTGCGAGATGGATGCAGAAAGCTGTCTTCCTTGGGTTGCTTCGTGTCCTCAAGACACACCAGTGTTCCGCCAGCCTGTCGTTAAGATTCCGTCGTGCCGTGTGAACACCCATCTTACGGTTGTGAGATGTGGCCGTAGGTGTGATTTACCGTTGTTCTACTGGGAGCTATTGACATTTTTTAGACGGCGTTTGCTCTTAGTGGGACCCTGCGGTGGTTGTTCAACTATTTTTTTAAATAAAGATAAATAAAGATATAAATATTATTCTTGAAATAAATTAACATTTTTTACATAAAACTGATATCTTGTATTTTGTGGGGTGTTTCCGGTCATAATGCAAGGGGGTTGCGTGTGTCCAACTTAAAAGTTATCAGACGAAAATTATTCACGGAACACTGCTCAAGAAATTTTTATCTTTGCTCAAAAAAAAAGTTAATAAAAAACACTACTTTTTTCCATTTTTTCGAATATCTAGCTATTCCCGTTTCAAATCTCATGCTAATTTTGAAAGTCCCGGGGGCATAGGTCAATGTTGACAGATTGAAAAGAAATGAGATTTATTCTTCCCTAAAACAACCAAATTGGGAGAAAGAGGTATCGAAAGCTAAAAAGCGAAAGCCGAATTTTTACAGGTATAAATTTGGCTCACACTCTTCTTGCACTGATTCAAGACTTTTTTTATAAATTTGAAAATCTTAAAGAAATGTGACTTCTGAAAATTCAAAAATATCAACTTTTTTGTCAAATAAAGAATGGTTAAAAGAATTTTTTTGTTTGAAATCGCCTGCGGCGAAGCTTTTTATACAAACATTTTTTTTTCATGCTCGTGCAAAAAAAGTTTTGAACCAATACATTTTTATGCGCAAAGAACACAGTTCAGTGTCAATAGAAATGTCATTACAGTATGCCGTGTTGTGATAAATAGCAAGTGAGCGCGTGTGGAATTCTGTAAGTGCTTCTTAATTTATCATGCCCATCTTTGAGCTCATCATGATATTCAAAGCAAGGTTATATACTTTACCTACATTGTGCCAGGCATTATACATCATTCTTAGGGATTATATATAATAATATTTTCATAATTTTTCTTTATTCCCCAATTAGATAACAAAAATCGAAGGTAAGACGGAAAGTCTCGAGGAAGGTGATCACCGGTTAGGCCATAAATTATATATCATAGATTTTCACAAATTTCATAAATTTTGGTGAATTTTCAAAATTTACAGAAATGTTACTTGCATGACCTTAGCTAGGGAGGGGGGGGGGCATTGTGCAACAATGCCCTACCTGTATCCACCGCTGTCCTACCTTGAATTCAACTCTAGCGACCGCCCTGGTTTGTTTGTTGTAAAAACAGTGTTTTCGGGTTTTTAGTTTTTAGTGGTTTTTAGTGACAGGTAGTGAAAGGATTTTACGGAATTTGTGTGAACGGTGTGAGTGGAGTGTGAGGGTGGAAGACCGGGACGTGAGTGGGTCTGTGTCAGGTGAATTGGGGGGATACAAAGTAATTTTCAGCGGAGGTGTAAGGTGGGATTTGATTAGATTGAGAAAGTGAGGTTAGCTTAGCATAGAATTGGGGGAGTTTCAGGTCAGGAGTGTTTGGCCTTCGAGGGTCAAGGGTTGTTCTCGAAAAGTTGGGCGATGTTAAGTGAGAGAAAGGGGTGTCTGCAGGGGCTTTGCGGAATTGAAAAAAAAGGAAAAAAAGGGAAGTAAGGGGAAAATTTGGCGGCAATAGAGACAGCATTCTGCAGAGACATCTGTCGGTGTCGGAGGGTACTGCATGGCGAGGTCCTAGTTATCGGCGGCAGAGTGGGAGGTTGACAGCGAGAGTACTGGTAGTGGCATTGACGGGGAGGAAATTTTCCACGTGCCACGGTAGACAACAGCGCATAGTTCGGTGTTCAGTGGCGCGTGGGCGAGAGGGAGAAAGCGTAACGGTGGGAACGAAGGAAACGAGAAGGCGAGGGAAAGAGCGTCGAGCGCAAATGACGGGAAGGATCTCCTGAAGAGGAAGAGAGACAGCCAAGAGAGTCCGGACAAACGTGAGGTAGAGAGTCCGTTTGAAAGAAGCGGGAGAACTGGTAGGACACCCCCCCCCCCCATCAAAAAAAGGAGGGAAATTTGGAGAAAGAGGTTCTCGAGATGCTGATAGGCGAGATCAGGGGCTGAGGGAGGACGTAAGGGGGACTAAAGAGCAGATGGAAGGCATGAAGGAGGACTTGAGAATCAGAGATGAGAAATGGGAAAAGGTGGGGAAAGAGCTGAGCGAGAGAGTAGAAGGGTTAGAGAGGAAAAGGAAAGGAAAAGAAGTTAAAATAAAGCAGATGCAAGAGGAAATAAAAATGTAGAAGGAAGGGACGGAAAAAAGGCTTGAGAAGGTGGCGGGCCGGACAGGAATGGAAATAGGAGACGGAGGCGGGGGAGCGAGATTAAAGGTATTTAGGAGAGGGTAGAAAAGATGATAGAAGAGAAAGTGGGAGAGCGTAGGAATGGAAAGGAGGAGAGTGCGGATAGGAAAAGGTTAAGGGCAATGGAGTTTAGAATGGAGAGAAACGAGAAGGCGGAAAGGAGAAATAATATTGTGATAAGAGAGTTGAAGCTAAAGAGCGGGGAACAAAGGGAGGGCATGTAAGCGCTGCCACAGATCATAGGGTGGGTTGAAGGCGGGGTAAGGAAAGTCAAGTTGGAGGGGCGAAAGCACAAGAAAATGGCGGTTGTGGAGTTGGAGAGCTGGGAAGAAAAGTTAGGGGTAATGCGAAGTAAGAATAGGACGCAGATGTTGGCAATGCGAGGCAATGCGAGAGAGTAGGACACGCGAAAAACACTGGAAGTGTAAGCAATTCAATTTTTTTAGGCCAGAAGGCTGAAAAATAAACGTTTACCCATCTATCCAGAGAAAAAATCCTATAAGATTATGTATGTTCTAGTTAAAATTCGAAACTTGTTTCAAAGGTCTTCAAGGGCCAACGATTTTGATTTTTTTTTCTAAATCACAGCAATTTTTTCTAATTTCAAAAAGTTATTGTATACTTACCCATCTGCTGATTTTCTATTGGCAGCCCATTTGGATGGCGCAAGCGTGATATTCCTGGTGGTGTAGGTATAACTGTGAAACATAATATAGGGATTTTTATTCGAGAATGTTACTAACGAATCCAACAAATTTGCTATTGGGCCAAACTAAAGTTAGCTCAAATATAATCTGAAAGTCAGTTATTATTAGCCAAGGTACGAGTTTTCGATGCAGTACATACATTTTGAGAATTTAGACACCATGCATTATGTTTGCCATGATAATTTAACAACATTTGTAGACCTCAAAGCTGTGCACACACGCGAGCTTATATCAGCGTTTCCCAAACTTTTTTCGCACTTTTCAGGGAGGGGCAGGGCCGCCACCCTACAATTTTGTCACAATACTGGAACCCAAAGGGGATACTTGACGCTGGTCATGCGGGTGGTTGCACGATTTGCGCGACCTTTCTATTGTGAGGATTAGAGCCGGTTGAACAAAATTAAACTTTGTTGAAATGTTAATGGATTAAACTTTAAATAGCTGAATCAATTTCTTGATATAATTTTAAGAAAATGAAAAAAAAGTTGATGAAAATCGATTAATATCTTCAATCCCAGTTAAGAGTTCTTCTAATTTTGCATGCACTTAAAGATTTACTTCATTACTGGAAATATTAACCGATTTTCATAAACTTTTTTTTCATTTTCTTGAAATTATATCAAGAAATCGTATCAGCCAATTGAAATTTAATTGAACCCTGTCTTATTCATTTTAGTTATTGGTACAGGCCTTATTCTTATGACAATTAAAGGGTTATCATAGCCGGTACCCGAACGTAGCCGTCTGCCGACAGAGGGGGGGGGGGGCTGCCGCGTTGCCGGGCCCGGGGTGGCGTCCTCCTACAGCGGCTGCCCGGCCCGGGGTGGTCTCCCCAGACCGCGGCCGGGGACGTGCCCGTCGGCAGTAGTTTGGGAATCGCTGGCTTATATCATAATAAATTGTTCTTTCTTATCCACTGGAAACTATTTCAGATAGTTCTTGCACTAAGGTGGTCAAAAATTATGTTTCCCTCGGGTTATCTCCAGGGGTGAGAAAATCTGTCGAATTCTGGCTGAGGGCACAGTCAATGTAAAGGAAAGGGGATGGGGCGACAAGAGGCTGATCTTGGAATAAAGTGATTACTTATATTGATGCACTTCCTCACAGTGTGGTTAAATGTCGTTTTTGTTTGAATGTGTTGAATTTACCAGAATAATTCTTCCGCTAACAAAAATCCGTGAGCGTAGAACAAATATTTTCGGTTAGCCAAGTGGAGTTGAAAAAGGGCGGCTAGTTACGTCAAAACTCGGCGAGCGTAGCACAAATGTTTTTGGAGGGAATAGACCTAGCCACTTCGTTGAAAGAAATATCTTGTAAATTTAATGCTTTGCAACTCGTAGTTTTCTTTTAAATTAATTTTATCAACTGAATATTCAACTTTTACATTTTTGGTTGAAAATTAAAATACTTGGATCAAAGTTGAACTACCCTGTTAAGCAATGATTTTATTGGTTGAGGATGTAGCTATTTTATTCAAAATTAGTTTCTTTTATTAGAAAATTAATTATTTAACTTAAAAATTAGCCATTCTAATTTTTGTTGTAAATTGAATGTTTTGCATTTCTATACATTCTAAAGTCAAGAATTTTTAATTGTAGTTCTTCGAAATTATAGAACTTTGAATTCCAATACAGGAAGAGAACAGGGGAAGGAAATAAAAATAGGATACCAAAACGTGCAATGAATTAAATTGATTTTTTAAAATTTAACAGTAATTTTTACTAGGGTGAAGGAAAAAAATTGCGCAATGCACAGACTTCTGCCAGTGATGTTAAAGAGTAGGGGGGAATAGATTAGTTTTATGTGACTGCAGAATGAACTCTCGGCCCCAATGGTATCTCAGGTTGGAAAAGAAGAGCATACGGCATTCGGCGGCACCACTACGTAGTTCCAGTTGCCACCGACAGATGGCGCAACCGGTGAGTTCTCAACATCGGTAATTTAACTGTTGTTAAGGTAGATCCCTGGTGCAGATCCTTTACTGTGTCAATAAAGGTGATCTCTGTTGTGCCGTTCGAACCCGTCAGCCACTTTTATGTAGGTGGCACATGTAAGATCAGGGATTCTCCAAGTTCTGAAACATTGTGGAAATTTGTTTTTCTAGGAGTTTCGATTAAAGTGGATATATCTCTAGCGAATTTCCACCTAGAATGGTACACATTTAAAATTCTATGTGTCGAGCTTTGCAAAAATTTTGGTGTGATCTCTGTCGATTTTCTGTAAATCGAAATTTCTAGAAGGTATGAAGTATGACGTGTGGTCCCGATACGCTTCTAGTTGTAGAGACATCTACGCGGTTAATCATAATGACCGCTCACTCGTATTACCCGTAATCTATTTACATCCTAAAAAGATCGGTCGAAGTTTCCGTAAGATTCGCTGTCTGCATAAAATTTCTCGAATGTAGGTGAAGACTGCATCCAACAGGACTTCGCAGTATATAAGGCTGTGGACATGAGTTCTACAACATTCAGGGTTGTGCAATAGGATCCATGGAGGATATGGATGTGTACAACATTTCAGTGATATGCAATGTTGCGGAGTAAACTTTTGCCGTATATGGAGCTGCGCAGTGCAATTCTAGAATAGTGATGGATGTACAGTAGACTTATTAGGAACATATGGATGTGCTGTAGTATTTTACATTAAATAGAGCTGCGCAGTGCACACTGCATGTACAGTACTGTTTGTAAAGACCATTTCGCTGGCCCCACCACCCATGTAAATTCAACTTTTTTTGGGCCAAATATGTAGTGCGGAATTTGTTCAAATTTGTTCAACCAAAATTAGAATTTTTGCAACACCGGAAGTACCTGATAACTCAAAAAAACACTAGTGGGGCCAGCGAAACGTTTCGCTGGCCCCGCCATTACCCAAAATCAACTTCATACGAGCGTATTATTTTCGACTCAAATTGTCCAAATGTGTGCAACTAACTGCAACCCTTCAAACTACCCCCTATGCTGCAAACATTGTGACTGGGCCAGCGAAAGGTTGCGCTGGCCCCGCTATTATTCAAAATCAACTTCAGATGAGCGTATTATTCTTGTCCTGGTTTGTTCAAATCCGTTCAACCAACTTCAATCCCTAAAAACTACCCTTATGCGGCAAAAATGGTAGGTTCTAGGGGTTGGAGTTGGTTGAACAAATTTGTAACAATTAAGGCCAAAATATTAGGCAAATATGAAATTGATTTTGGACATTGTTTGGGCAAGCGAAATATTTCGCTGGCCCCATCATGATTTTTGCCTCACAGGGGGTAGTTTTTAGGGGCTGAAGTTGGTTGCACAAATGTGAGCAAATTTAGGCGAAAGTAATGCGCCCATGTAAAGTTGATTGATGCAACGAACTCCAACACCGACTTATGGATGCCCAGTAGTCTTGTAAATGTTCAGTAGGCTTATATTATACATGTGGATGACCTATCAAAAATTCAAGTAGCTAATTATTTGAACTTTACCACTATTTAAAGAAACTAGAGTTGTTACAACTAGAAACTAATCTGACTGACTGATACCTAACTAAGAGAACAGGTTTAAATAAATTTGTACCTTTAATAACCTTCAATGTTTGTTTACTCGAGACAAAATACTGAACCTAATTTCAGAATGTAGATTCTTAACTTAGTTTAACAAAATAATCTCTTAACGTAATTATACAAATTAAACATAATCGTAGTAGCTGGTAAATCGGCCAATTGGGGGTAAATAATCACACATTAGTTTGTGTTTTTTCGCAGCGTTTCGCCAGATTGGTTCTCTGGCCTCATCTGGCTAAAAAGAATTGTTTATTAAAAATAAGATTCGCGTTAAAAACAAACACTTTTTTAACATCACAGCGGTATCCAATAACACTGAATTTGAAAATTGATAATTACCAATATAGTCGAAAAAATTGTTTGTTTAATGAGTCATATGCCAAATTCGCATAAGTCGTACGTTAGTTAAGGACGACACAACGAAGACTGAGGAAGCGATAATAAATACAAATGGTATATAATCTCTAATACATTTCTGTGTGTGCGTTAATAGATATGTGTCAAAGAATCTGAATGTGTAAGTAAATGTAGAATTATGAATTAAATTTTTGCAGAATAGGAAAATATCGGAAGTTCAATGCATGAATGTCCTCTTTTTTATGTATACTACTCGGATTATTCTTAATATGAATCATCTCAGAAATTAGACGTTTTGTATGGTCAGACTCAAAATCTAATATTTTTGCGTTATTTCAATCAAATTTATGGTTAAATTTGTTCTGATGTATATTAATTACAGATTCTTCTTTCCCATATTTTGCATGTTCATTTATGCGAGTTTTTAGCGATCTCTTAGTTTCACCTATGTAAGAAACCTCACAATTTTTACAAGTAAGATTATAAACTAAATTTGTACCATCCCATTTTTCAGTAACATCCATACCAAGTTTAATAATAGAGTTCAAAGAAGGTTTCAAAGAAGGTAAGGTTGTTATGATAGTTTTTTTTTAAGATGAGTAGATAATTTATAAAAAATGTTAGGTATGGAAGGAAGACTAACTTTAGGTTGTTGTAAAAAAATGTTGTTACATGAATTATGTTTTTCTTTATTATTACGCAAAAATTGGATTGTATTCGTACGAGTTTTAATATGTTTTTTAATGAAAGTGATAGCATAATCATTTTTAAGTAGTATTTGAGTAACAACTTCAAGATTGTGAAAATGGAACCGTTTATCCGACAAATTTATGGCCCTATCAACCAAATTAAACACAATGTTTTTTTTTTTTCATATTTTTTGGATGACCTTAAAAGTAATTGATAGTTCTACTTGATGAAGAGGGTTTTTGATACCAATTAGTGATAATCCTGTTGTTTTCTCTAGATAGAGTCAAATCAAGAAAATTAATACTATTTTTGTTTTCTAATTCTGAAGTAAATTTGAGATTTTTGTTATACGAATTAAAAATGTTGATAACCAGATTAATATGGTCTTTTTTTATACTTAGAATGATGTCATCGACATAGCGATAATAAATAGTTGATATACATATAGTTATGGATGACCTGGAAACTAATTGTTTAGAAAAATAGAAAGTGGTATTAATCTGGTTATCAACATTTTTAATTCGTATAACAAAAATCTCAAATTTACTTCAGAATTAGAAAACAAAAATAGTATTAATTTTCTTGATTTAACTCTATCTAGAGAAAACAACAGGATTATCACTAATTGGTACCAAAAACCCTCTTCATCAAGTAGAACTATCAATTACTTTTCAGGTCATCCAAAAAATATGAAAAGAAATATTGTGTTTAATTTGGTTGATAGGGCCATAAATTTGTCCGATAAACGGTTCCATTTTCACAATCTTGATGTTGTTACTTAAATACTACTTAAAAATGATTATGCTATCACTTTCATTAAAAACATACTAAAACTCGTATGAATACGATCAAATTTTCGCGTAATAATAAAGAAAAACATAATTCATGTAACAACATTTTTTTACAACAACCTAAAGTTAGTCTTCCTTGCATACCTAAAATTTTTTATAAATTATCTACTTATCTTAAGAAAGCCTAACATAACAACCTTACCTTTTTTGAAACCTTCTTTGAACTCGATTATTAAACTTGGTAAGGATGTTACTGAAAAATGGGATCGTACAAATTTAGTTTATAAACTTACCTGTAAAAATTGTGAGGCTTCTTACGTAGGTGAAACTGAAAGATCGCTAAAAACTCGCATAAATGAACATGAAAAATATGGGAAAGAAGAATCTGTAATTAATATACATCGGAACAAATTTAACCATAAATTTGATTGGAATAACGCAAAAATATTAGATTTTGAGTCTGACCATACAAAACGTCTAATTTCTGAGATGATTCATATTAAGAGTAATCCGAGTAGTATAAATAAAAAAGAGGACATTCATGCATTGAACTTCCGATATTTTCCTATTCAGCAAAAAGTTAATTCATAATTTTACATTTACTTACACATTCAGATTCTTTGGCACGTATTTATTCACGCACACACAGAAATTCATTAGAGATTATATAGCATTTGTATTTATTATCGCTTCCTCAGTCTTCGTTGTGTCGTCCTTAACTAACGTACGACTTATGCCAATTTGGCATATGATTCATTAAACAAACAATTTTTTCGACTATATTGGTAATTATCAATTTTCAAATTCAGTGTTATTGGATACCGCTGTGATGTAAAAAAGTGTTTGTTTTTAATGTGAATCTTATTTTTAATAAACAATTCTTTTCAGCCTGATGAGGCGAGAGAACCAATCTGGCGAAACGTTGCGAAAAAACACAAACTAATGTGTGATTATTTACCACCAATTGGCCGATTTACCAGCTACTACGATTATTAATATATGGATGGTGATTCACCAAAATTTGAAACAAATTCAACATAGTTGAAACATACAACAGCATTTTCGACTTAGTAGACATTACGCCTTGAACATCAGTTCACTG
Organism: Andricus quercusramuli; assembly: GCA_932178445.1. NCBI lineage: Eukaryota > Metazoa > Arthropoda > Insecta > Hymenoptera > Cynipidae > Andricus > Andricus quercusramuli. The sequence continues at coordinate 326,919 of CAKNXH010002342.1, read as the reverse complement.
AATCCATCTGAAGCCTCCTCCTTAATCTTCTCCTCCTCCTCTTTATCATAATCAACATCATCATTATTATCATTATGTTCCTGATCATCTTCCAATTCTCGTTAATATTCCTCCTTCTCATTTTCATCTAGATCTCCATCTTTATCGTCCATATCATCCTGATTCTCATATTCCTGCTTTGCTTTCTCAGTCATAAAATACTCAAAGACATCCTGATAATCAGCATTTTTCCTGAGAGAGGCACATTTGCGCTTTAAAACTTCCTGCAGTTCAGTCAATACTGAGCTACTATTATCATTTTGTTCATTGCTGTTATTATTTTTAGTCGTTTTTTGAGATCGTCTTGCCACGTCGACGGGAAGATTTCTTGCTTTCTGGCATAAGTACATCTGCTACATCTTTAGAGCGTCGACTCGAGAATGATCTTTTAGACAATATATAAGTCATTGTGATGCTAAATAACGTGTGAGTGGCATTAAATCAATGATGTCATAGTTTATATAGCAGCGCTATATAATGTGCGGGGCATCCGATTCACTTCACACAGTCGTGGAATAGAAAAAGGCAGATCTACCCCTCAAATGTTTTCTCTCTTTCTAAAGGCCATTTCAGTGCTCCTCACAGCATGCGCGGTCCAATTCTATATGTCGATGTTTCTAATATTTACTACGTGTGAGGAAATTCTTTTCTGCTTCCATTAATTTGTCACCCCTGTTGAAAATTTATATTTCCACATGCAACTTTTAATTTACCGCAAGTTTAACGAACTTGTCGCTGGGGCCATCTATTATCAGTAACCACTTATCGACTGGTGGCTTCTTAGTACGGTTACAAATCATTATCATCTTGTGGTGGATGACCGATAATTTTTTTGTCAGTATTTAGCTACGTACAGAGCCATGCTATAGGAGCCGTTGGAACAGTTCATTACAGCCTCATATGTCGTACAAGGGTACCACATAGCCTTATGTAACATGTAACTACACTATATAGCTCGATGCACTGTAAAATATGACTGCGTATTCGTTCGTCCTAGAATTCAGGTACAGATCACATATCCAACATTGTCGGTTCTAGAAATTTGATGCAGGCAAGAGCCCTACGTGTACCGAACCGCATTGATACTTCAATCGATCTTTCTAGAATATAAGTAGAGTAGGGGTAATGGAATATAAAAGGAGCATTAGGTTTCAACGGCTCCAGTCTATCGACGAACACAGTGTAAAGTTAGTCATCTGTTGAAAATTCTAGTTATAAGAAAGGAAAGAAATGTCTTTAGAGAAAAAAGATCTCAAAATGATCAACTCAGTTGGCCGTATGGATGGGATCATACCTACGAAACCGCTGTCTGACCTGACCCTAAAGAGGAAGTATACCAGTGCGGTACCAGGACTGTGGTTGAGCTGGAAAACCAGTTTGCAGTATTTCTACCTAGCAGAATCATTGAATTTATTGAATTTATTGAGAAAAAAGCTCACAGGGCTACAAAGCACCTTTAGGAGCTAAACAGAGTATACACATAAAACAATGTACAAAGATGTAGAGATATATAAATATATAGATGTAGAATCTAGAGTGTAGTGTACATATTTTTAGAACCCCGATTTAATATTAAAAATGTACATTTAACGACATTATCGGTTATATAAAAAAGTAAGTAAGTACATGTAAGTTTATGCTGTAAGAAGTTACTACAATCTTATATTAAGATGGCACTGTTGGTAAACTTATCTTAAGATATAAGTAGACAAAAGAAAAAATAATACCATTAGCACACCTCATAATAGAAAAAACATAAATGAATTAAAAAAATAGCAATAGTAATGGAAATAGAACTGAATGTAGTACAGAGAGAAAACAAGGTACAGGCTAAGTCCACAGAGTTATATTAAATAAAGGTGTACCCATAGATTTGAGAAATTCAGAGAACATCTTTTTAAATGCAAATACTGTGGGCGCATTACGAATATTATTGGGCAGTTTATTCCAAAGCCGCCTCCCTCTGATTACAAAAGATTTTTGCATTAAACATGTTCTATGAGCAGGTATTGCCAGGGTACGACCTCTATCGCGCAGCCCAGGCCGACCTGGAAGGTTCAGATTCTCCCGCAAAAACAATTCCAATAAATATACAGGCTTTTCATTTTTAAAGATCATGTACAGCAAATTACCCATAAAATATTGTCTCCTCTTGGCAACTGTCATAAAGCCAGCTCTTTCCCTATACTCAGAAATATGATCGAATTTGGACAAGTTATATATAAAACGGATGCAAGCATTGAAAGCACGTTCAAGTTTGCAATTAAGGTCATCAGAGATTCCATCATATACCACACACCCATAATCAAAATAAGGAAGAATCAAGGCTTTTACAAGATGAATTCGCGTAGCTGTAGGCAAAGAGTCCCTACTCCGACTTAACTGATGTAAAGTTCTGAAGGTTTTGCGAGATATAAGTTCAACATGCTCTTTCCAAGAAAGAGTCCTGTTGAATATCAAGCCAAGATCATTAACTGAATCAGAAAAGTCAATAGCAAGACCGTTCAAGTACAAAGGTGGGAGGGAATCTAGGACTTTTGATGGATTATGAATGGAGGATCCAACTAGCAAAGCACATGTTTTCTGAGGATTGAGTTTCAAACCATTAGATACAACCCAGTTGTAGACGTTATTAATATCTTCCTGAACCATTTGAAGTAGGTCCCTAAGGGTACGAAGAGGCCCAGAAAGATATATTTTGCTATCATCAGCATAAAGGTGATATTTACAGTAGTGCAAGACAGCTGAAAAGTCGCAAGTAAACACATTAAACAATTTGGGGCCAAGTATTGAGCCCTGGGGAACCCCACTCTTCACCTCATTCCAGTCAGAGCGAAGACCATCACTGTTTGCTACACATTGTAAGCGATTACTTAAGTAAGACTTAAACCAATTTATGGCACTGTTAGAGATATTAAGGTTTTTTAATTTTTGGATTAAAAGGTCATGGTTTACCAACTCAAACGCTTTGGAAAGATCAAAAAATACAACAATCGTTACTTCATTTTTATCTATTGCAGCTTTTAAATCAGCACTAAATTTAAGGGAAGCAGTGATGGTACTATGCTCCCTCCGGAATCCAGACTGGAAAGGGTCAAGCAGGTTATGTTTATCCAAATATTCAGTTAGCTGGTTATCCACTAATTTCTCAAGAGGCTTGGCTAATGCACTAAGGATAGAAATAGGACGAAAATCTGTTAGAGTTGAAGGGTTTGTAATCTTAGGAACAGGGCGAATCAGAGCTTGTTTCCATATATTGGGGAAAATCCCAAGCTGTAAAGAACAATTGTAAATATGAATTAGAACGGGAAGTATCACACGGAGAGAAAGTTTAACCATTTTAATAGAGATACCATCGATACCGATAGCTCCTGAGGTTATCTTGGCAATTACTGGCAGCAGAGAGTCAGCCCCAATATAAGAGAAGTAAAAGTTAGCATCATCAAAGGGAGGCAATTCACTGGATAACAGAGTAGTATCAATTGGTAAAGGCTCAATCAGGAAACGATTCATGAAGTCATCTACCGGGTAGTTCTGATCAAAGGTTTGACTCTGAGAGGGAATAATACCAAGCCGCCGAAGGACCTTCCAGATATTTTCATCCCTATTCTTGTTAACAATTGCATTATAGTTATATTTATTTTTAGAGTCCCTTATCTTAGTTTGAACCAGATTCCTAAGGATACGGAATTCCTTCCATCGTGCCGGGTCATTAGTCCTCCTGGCCTGAGAGTACTTTCTGTCTCTTTCCCTTCTGAGACTTTTAATCTCTTTTGATATCCACGGACAAGTTTTTTTCCCCGCCTGAAAATCATGTACTGGGGCTACTACATCAAATGTTGAAATTAATATATTATTGAGTTTTTCTACCTTTGAATTTAAATTTCTTTCAGAAAATACACTTCTCCAGTCAGCTTCAGAGAGCAGAGTGAACAATCTGTCCTCATCAACTTTACTTAGGTTTCTGAATTTTTTAAAACACGGGGCGACATTTATTCTTGAATTGAAATTGTAATGTATTTGAATAAGATCATGGTTGGACAGGAAGGGAACTGGGTGTTGAGAATAATTTCATGAGAGTTTCCGAAGATGCTACGTGTGACGATACGTTAGAGAAGATGGACGAAGCCACCAAAAATAAAAAACTCGATTCTTGCTAATTCGGAGGACCCTATAATCTTTTTGAATTCAAATATGTACAAAAAGTATCTTTTTTTATAAATTTTGTGTACAAAAACTTTTTGAATAATAAGAATACATGAGCATTGCAAATACATATGCGCATCAATTCACCTTAAGCACTTCAACATTACTTAGATTTAATTTACGTATGGATGAATTCAAATTTCGTGCGCTTTCTACATTGCTCGGAATGCAGTTGAGAGGAACTTTACCTTCCTTCTGCAAGAGAATTTCGTTCCTTCCAGCGTTGGATATCTTCAAAACGCGTTGGGTTGAATTAAAAATCCGAAATATTGCTCGCTATAGTTCTTTTCAGTGCTGGACTTCAAGAAAGGACGCTGGGTTGAATTTAAATTCCGCACTCTTGCCACTCATTTCATTTATCTTGAACTCCTATTGTTCAAAATTTTTCTAATTTTTATTCTTTAATCTAACCTATACAGCCATCCAAACAAAAGATGTGGTAAATACAATTTGGGTGGTACACCCCCTGGCAAAACTTTCAAATTGGTACTTCCCTTGTTCAAATTGAAATTTTCCCGCGTGCAAGTTTTAATATCCCTCCAATGTAACTGACTTGGCGGTGGCGCCATCTGTTATTCTTAACCACTTATCGACTCATGGTATCTTAGCACGGATACGAACCCTTATTGTCTTTCGGTGAATGACCTGTCACTGTTTTATAGGCATTTAGCTTGGAACAGAACCATGTTACAGAATTCACCGAAACAGTACTTTGTAGCCTTGTGTGTCGTACAAGTGTGCTGCGCAGCCTTGTGCACCACCACACTTTCCTGCGCATCCATAAGTATCATAGAAGCCCCAGGGGTTTTAAAATTAACATTGGGTTTTAAATGGGGAAAGCTCGGTTTTGGAAGAAATTAAAGAAATAAGCACTTCTTAGAAACTTTTTGTGATTTAAAGTGTAGTCACCTCTTAAGGAATAAGTTTTACACAATAACTTTAAATTTTGATGCCCCCAACCCCTTTGTATTGGGATCGGAATATGCCCCAAGAAATGAAAAATATCACTTGTACGTAACATTCATGCTGAAGATAATTTGTTTTAGAATATTCTCTAAATTAATTATTTATATTCGATAAGCCAAGGACTTTGATTTTTTTTCTAAATCACAGCAATTTTTTCTTGGTTCAAAAAATTATTATATACTTACACACTAGTGGCTGCATCGCCTGCTGACTTGGATAAAGGCCTATTCGTGGTGTATGTGCATCTGTAAAATATAATATAGGGATTCTGATTCAAGAATAAGGTACCCCTTTCGATGAAGTAAATATATTTGGAGAATCTAGGCACGTTGCATTATGTATTTCTACGGTGTTATGTTACTTTGAAATCGTATTATCTATTGACATGGTGGAGAGTATAGGATTGTTGCTCATACATACACAACAATAACTTTAAACAGACAATAAATTAATTTCTGAATTAAGAAAAAATTATTGGAAACAAATTTTGTATCAAAATTTACAGTGTGTAAAAGGTCAACCGAAACAGACTCATGAAGAAATTTCTATCACAAAAATTTCTAGCACAATTCATACGTCCAGCAGAGCATTATCGAAGTTATCAAAAGTTAACGGTAAATTACCATATAAATGTCAAACCTAACAAATTTCCACAGATGTTATGTATAATTTTCTATGCATTTTAGAAATTATAGCCTGAGCTACAGCGTATGAGTCCAGCAGAACTGTTATTAAAAGTCATCCGTGAATTACTACACATTTCCATGAGTTTCCGTAAATGCCCATATATTCCCAGTGATTTCAAAAAAGTTCTATGAATTTTCAGAAATTTTGACAAATTTCGCAAATGTTACAAATTCCAATTTGTATTGAATATTTTGTATTGAATTTCTTTTGAAAGCAGGGAAAGCTAAAACATTTTTGTCTGGAGAAAAAAACGGCGCAATCAATTTTCTTCTAAGAACATGTACTTTTCAATTTAAAATTCGAAACTTGTTTTAAAGGTCTCCAGGGACCAACCTTGCTTAACAAGAACAATTTATTGGCGGTTGAAAAATAAAATGCAGATTTTTTTATGAGTCCCAACAATTTTTTGTTAGTTTAAAAAATTATGATATACTAACGTAGAGTTTTAGGTCTTCTAGCTGGAGTGCCAGGATTTGAAGCAAAGTCGTTGAATCGTTCGGACCCTGTTGATAATCGAGGTAATCCAGGCGTCTGATGACCTTGACCTGTAAAATATAATATTTATAATATTATTTAATATTATTTATAATATTTTTGTTAAAGAATTTTGTAACCGTAAGACCCCAAACATTTGAAATCGGCGATCCCGAAACTCCCCTCTTAACACACTCAGAAAAAGGATTTGTGAAATTTACAACATGATCAGCACAAATATGGACATCATGACATTTCAGAAGATTTCGAAAGAAGGTCAGTTAAATGTATTGATTTCCTGTAGATTTTACCTAACTTCCAGTAAAATCTACTGAAAAGTCATGTTATCTGAATTTGTACGTATCATGTTGTGAATAATACGGTTCCTTTTTCTCCATGCAGGTTTCAAACAAACGTGTACAAATTTATTAATTTTGGAATGGCTTTTATATCTACGCGTTTTTAAATTCATGAATTATCAATTGTAACTCTTCAAAATTGCAGAACTTCGAATTGCAAATTTCGTACAGTTGAAGAGTTTTTAATTGTAACAATTTCTAATTCAGAGATTATTATCAATAATATTAATAATATGTAATATTTCACAATAATTATAATTTCATGACTATGAAATAATTTGTAATAAATCAATTTTTTCATATTTTTTTACCATTTCAAAGAGAGCCGTAACTGCTGGTCACGCCGTTTCCCCCAATTTCAGCATCCAAATTAACACCATTAACTGCTTTTTCAATAATTAATTAACATTTTTCAATATTTTTTTTTTTGCGAGATGACAAGTTGATATGCAAATTAGTTAAGGAAAATCAAACAAAGCTTAGAAGATGAATTAGAATCCGCGATACATGCGAATAAAGATTCGGACAATTTTTGTCGATTGACGCGGCTTCGTTCATTTTTCAGTTAACAGTCCTCTTCCAAATTACAGAAGTTATAGCGTGGGTTATTGCGTATGCGTACAGCTAAAGTGTTATTTAAAGTTACCGGTGAATTACTGCAAATTTCCATGAATTTCTGTGAATAACCATAAATTTCCACGAACTTCCATAAATTATGAATAATTTACACAAATTTCATCAACTTACATTAATTCCTAACACTTACAGAAAGCTTTTTTTCAACGGGGTTTTCGGGTTTACTTTGCCAACGCCGATCAGCGAGAACAATTTATTGGAGGTTAAGAAATCAGATTTGGATTTTCTTCTGAATCCCAGCGATTTTTTGTTATTCCAAAGAATTATGATATACTAACCTGGATCAGCCGGTCTTCTTCTACGCTGCCGCGTGCTTGGTGTTTGAGCTAGATATGACTCATTATCCATTCCATCTGTAAGATCAATTCAGACAATATTTGAAAAAGAAAATGGAGTTCGAAATTTTCATTGTGGGTCAGTGTACGTCAGGAATATCAGGATCTGCAAGTGGTTGTTCGATTTTAGGTAAACTTCGCGAAATTATAGTGTTATATAAGAGACATTTCGTGTCCAAAGGATTTTTGAAAATTTTTAAAATTACGGGAGTTACGCCATGTTGAATTTCGGAATCACATTTTTTTGAAATATCTATATTCCTGCAACCATTGAACGAATTTGTATAAAAATGGTAGGTTTTTTTAGACAAAAGTATACTCTTTAAATTGAAAATTCCAAAAAAAATTTGATTTTCAATTTTGACCAAAAAAATAACCAAAAAAAGTTTGAATTCAGTTTTTTGTCAAGAAGGGAAAAAATTTATCTTTACTTGTTAAGACGATTTAATTCCTTATAATTCCACCTTTAGTTTGAAAAAAAAATTGATGGTGACTCTTCTAGATCACGAGATAATGGCATTTTAGTGGGACCGTGCGCTGCCACGGCGCTGCTGTCTCAGTGTCGCACAGTGCGGGTAGAGCACATTTTTGGACAAAACCGCCCGGCTATAAAGAAACTAATGAAAACGAAACTCATTTTTTCATTATTTGCAATGATTAGCTACTTAAAATCCATAGATTTTGTATGACACACGACAGACACTAATGTGCAATTACAATTAGTCAAAAATAGTCGACATTTAACAACTATTTAAACACTTTTTGTAAACAAATACACATTTCGATCATTTTTTCATGATTTTATTGCGTAATGAACTGAGCCTTTTCAAACAAAAAATGACAAAATGTGCAATCTCTCTATAGAAAATACTTACATTGAATAAACAATTTTTTACAAACACTTTTTTAAACAGAATCTTATAATTGTAATTAAGAGCTTTTGAAGCTATCAAAAACATAACAACTAGGGTTTTTGGCAAGACAATACTAATTCACTTAAAACAAAATTAGTCAATTAATAAAAAGAATTATCACAATGTGTATTTGTTAACAAAAATTGTTTATGAACATTATTGTTCATAATTTTATTATGAACACTCAGAGAAAAAGCACTCCAATATGTGAGAGGCAAGGGAAACTCGCTCAGAAAGCACTACAATATGTGAGAGACGAGGGGAACTCACTCAAAAAGCACCCCGATATGTGAGAGGCCAAGAGAACTCACTCAGACAGCACCCCAATATGTGAGAGGCAAGGGGAACTCACTCAGAAAGCACCCCGATATGTGAGAGGCCAAGGGAACTCATCCAGCCAGCACACCAATATGTGAGAGACGAGGAGACCTCACTCAGATAGCTCCCGATATGTGAGAGGCAAGGGAAACTCATTCAGACAGCACCCCAATATGTGAGAGCAAAGGGGAACTCACTCAGAAAGAACCCCGAAATTTGAGAGGCAAGAGGAACTCATCCAGACAGCACCCCAATATGTGATAGGCAAGGGGAACTCACTCAAAAAGCACCCCGATATGTGGGAGCAAGGGGAGCTCACTCAGAAAGCACCCCAATATGTGAGAGGCAAGGGAAACTCGCTCAGAAAGCACTACAATATGTGAGAGACGAGGGGAACTCACTCAAAAAGCACCCCGATATGTGAGAGGCCAAGGGAACTCACTCAGACAGCACCCCAATATGTGAGAGGCAAGGGGAACTCACTCAGAAAGCACCCCGATATGTGAGAGGCCAAGGGAACTCATCCAGACAGCACCCCAATATGTGGTAGGCAAGGGGAACTCACTCAGAAAGCACCCCAATATGTGAGAGACAAGGGAAACTCGCTCAAAAAGCACTCCAATATGTGAGAGACAAGGAGAACTCGCTCAAAAAGCACCCGATATGTGAGAGGCAAGGGGAACTCACTCAGACAGCACCCCAATATGTGAGAGGAAAGGGGAACTCACTCAGAAAGAACCCGGAAATTTGAGAGGCAAGAGGAACTGGCTCAAAAAGCACCCCGATCTGTGAGAAGCAAGGGGAACTCACTCAGAAATCACTTTTTTTGTTTGTTAATCTAACCGACTGAGAATAATTTAGTAAATATTTTCTATAGACAAATTGCACATTTTGTCATTATTTTATGAAAAGGTTGATTACGCAATAAAATCATTAAAAAATGGTCGAAATGTGTATTTGTTTACACAAAATGTTTAAATAGTTGTTAAAAGTCAACTATTTTCGACTAATTGTAATTGCAGATTAATGTCTGTCATGTGTCATACAAAATCTATGGATTTTAAGTAGCTAATCATTGCAAATAACGAATTATGAGTTTCGTTTTCATTAGTTTCTTTACAGCATTACGAAGAATTTTTTGGTTAATCTGACCGACTAAGAATAATTTTTAGTTAGTTATTACATCGACTTATGTCAGGTTTTAATCAATTTGTAAGTCTTTAAATAAATGGTACGTGCCGGGCGGTTTTGTCCAAAAATGTGCTCTACCCGCCGTGGCAGCGCACGGTCGCACTAAAATGCCATTATCTCGTGATCTAGAAGAGTCACCATCAATTTTTTTTTTCAAATTAAAGGTGAAACTATAAGGAATTGAATCGTCTTAACAAGAAAAGAGAAATTTTTTCCCTTCTTGACGAAAAACTGAATTCAAACTTTTTTTGGTCATTTTTTTGGTCAAAATTAAAAAACCAATTTTTTTTGGAATTTTAAATATAAAGCGTATACTTTTATCTACAAAACCTACAATTTTTATCCAAATTCGTTCAATGGTTGCAGAAATATAGATATTTCAAAAAAATGTGATGCCGAAATTCAACATTGCGTAACTCCCGTAATTTTGAAAATTTTCAAAAATTCTTTGGACCCGGAATGTCTATACTATATGTCTATACTATAATTTCACGAAGTTTACCTAAAATCGAACAACCACTTGCAGATCCTGATATTCCTGACGTATACTGACCCTTATGTAAATATATTTTGAGAATCAAGGGTTTCTATACATTTTCGTGAATTACTGATTACTGATCGAATAATTTTCGTCGCCCGACATAGTAATTTTACATCGGACAGTTATTTCATACTGTTCCATGGGGTGAAATTGGACTAAATCGTGAATTTCCGAGCGACATTGATAAATTTACAAGGTTATTTATTGTAATTTGAAAATACACTGCTCATGAAATTACAATCTAATTGTAAATATCACGAAAGATTTTTTTCTCAGTGTACGATTTTTGACGCTTGAAAGAAAATTAAAACTAATTATTGAAAAATAATCTACTCGTTAGTATTAAGTCACGCTATATATTTTTGTGACAAAAATGCATTTGTTTATTTACAGTGGGCATCTGAACATTTGTGCATCGTCTGATTAACAAATTATTCTTTCGTAAACTATTTATGAAAAATTGATGAAAACTGTAAGGAATGGTGAGAAATGAATGGAAGTAACAATAAAATTCTCGAAGTCGTCCTGTTTATCACTGTTGGTTCGTGATTTTTTAATTTTTGGCACATACCTGTTAAGCGTAAAAGTGCTTAGTTGACTTTTTTGTGTAAGCTCGAAGTCAATCTCTGACTTAGAGCGGTTTATTTGCGATTATGTCTCTAAGTTTTTTTTTATCTTCAAAGGTTTGGTTTTTTGAACTATGCTACATGTTTCGTAGTTTGACAATGATTCGGGAATTGGTTGGGTTTGGTACGTTACAATATGGGATTGGTGGATTACTTTATTTCTATTACTGAATAATTTGATTTCTTTCGGAAAGCATTCCTTTATGCAATCGAGGATGCCTAATTTACCTAAAGTATACAGAGTTCCTAGTCCTAATGCAGCGTAACCTAAATATTGTAACCATTCTAAACTATTTTCTTTCCAAGTAATGAGCCTTCTGTGGGTGGCAATAGTATGTAAGATATTTTCAGTGTCGTCTAGGCTAATTCTGGCTTGCTTAAGTTCTTCGTGTGATATTTGTTTTGGAAGTTGTACTAATTTTTGTTCTAAGCTGTCAATGTCTTTTTGTTCAAAATTTATCGCGTATGTTACATTTAGCCATTGTGTCATATGAGTTTCATATGATTTTTCTAATTCCAGGGTATCGTAGCTGTTATACACTTTGCATCCAAATCCTGTAATTTTTTGGGGTTCGGAAATTTTTTCTGTTCTAACTGAACCTTCGCAACTTACGTCTAAGTCTAATGGTTTGGAGGGTACTATAATATAACCATTTGTTATGGGTATGAAAGTTTCCTTGTGTAGCAGGTAAGGTGACTGATTACATTTGGTTTCTGAGTATCTTCTATGTAAACTGGCTTCGCAGGATTCGCTATCTATTAACTTGTCATTAGGTTGGTTTCTTCTACATATTTTATATACATCTATCTGTTTACATTTATCAATGGTCTGTCTATCGGTGGGCACGTAAGAGTCACTCTGTCACCTTGATCGTAATCAACGAAAAGCGATTCTGAGCACAGCTAATGCAAAACTAGTAAAATGTATATGCGAGTGCGATTTAAATATTTTTGCAGGAAATATACCTTTGAAAACACATGAAAAACACAAGTGAAGAAAGCATAAACATACTTTAAGGAAATTGGCAGCATCGAAGGGTACTTGGAATAGTAAAAAACGCTTTATCATTCAGAAGGGTGGATTTTTACCGTTATTACTCACACCGGTTATCGGTACTCTGCTCTCAAATATTTTCAGCTCAGCTAATTCACGAGAGTAAGAGTTTATTTTCTATTTAATTAAAAGATATGGAACATTCGAGAAGAATGGTTTTGGTTCCAAGCGAGCAGGTAGAAAAATTTCTACAACCAGGTTTCGGCTCAGAGACTAATACTGGAAATACAAAAGCGCACGCTTTTCCGATGAATCCTTTAGATAATATCTTCTCTAGTACAAACTCCAAAGTTCCCAATCTCATGAATACGACCCAAACTCCAGGTAATATTATGACCAGACTCGATGCTGAAATGATTCAAATATTAAATTCGCCATTCTTGAGAGATGAGCGTGAAAAATGGAAAATCTACCAACAACTTTAACAAAAATTTTTATTTTTCACCCAGGAAACATGGAAGCATAAAAAACCGAATAAAGAACAGGATAATCAAAGAGAAATAAAAATGTTTTGCGAATAATAATAACGATACTGATGATGATGAGGTCTCTTTATAGATGGTAAATCTGTAAAAAAATGCAAGTAATAATGATCTAATAAACGATGCATTGAGGTTGAGAAAAAAGGTGAAACCGGCGGGGCTAGGCCGGTTTGCCATGATCCTTCGTGAAATCGGCATGTCTAGAGAGATTGTCGGAAATAGAGAATACTGGAATGAAAATATAATCTCTCCGAGAGAGACAGGTAGTCGGCGTAGTCCCAAACAATCATCTAGACTTCATGACTCACTAATGACAGAAGACGACGAAGGCAGTATTAGTGGTAACGAAGTATACACAGGTATTACTGAAACTCCAGGTAGAAGTAGGAAGCGACAACACCTGGCAGTACAGGGTCGGTTAAATCTTACGGGAAGAAAAGAAGTAGTAATCAGTGGCAAACTTTATTTATAAAACCATGAAATTTTTGGAAGAAATTTATTTTGACCCATCCCATGAAGCCTCTTACGCGGGCATTGAGAAACTCGCAAAAGCGGTGCGTGGAAGAGTTTTACGTGCAAAAGTGGTTGAGTGGTTGAAATCTCAAGATTCATGTAATCTACACGCACCTATTCATCGACGTTTCAAATGAATAAATTACGATACATCAAATATAGATGATTTATAGGAAGCTGATTCAGTTGATTTGAAGCATTTAAAAGATTCAAACGATGAATACTTGTATCTACTGGTGGTGATTGACGTGCTGAGTAAATACGTTTGGGTTGAGCCTTTTGAAGATAAAGCTATGAATGAAGTGAGAAGGGCTTTTGAGTGTATTCTCGAGAAATGTGGAAAGCGATCTCCCGTCTGCTTTCAGAGCTATGGAAGAAAAGAATTTCTCGGTGTAGGTTTTCAAAATTTTTGATCAAAACGGATTTATTCGCACACTGAAAGGACGTATGTGGCGTTATTTTACTAATAGTAATACTCATCGTTACACTGATGTTTGGCAGCAACTTGTACAGGGCTATAATAACACACGACATTCCAGTATAGGAATGCGACCATCAGAGGTGACTTTGGGAAACGCAGCACATGCACGATTGAATATTCAAAGAAAGTACGGTGGAAACGCCTCGCGTGGTAAAAAGCCTAAATATAAGGTCTCTGATTATGTACGAATCAGTAGAGAGAAAGGCGTCTTTGCGAAAGATGATGAAGTTGGATGGACAGAAGAGATTTTTAAGAGTTCGCAATGCGTCCATTACAAGCCCGTTTCATCGCTGAACGACGATTCACCGAAAAAGTTTGTCATTTCAGGCCATGGCGTAGAATATGTAGATCTCGTTCATACAATGCTCAGTATACTCGTCAAGCTGGAAGTACCGACCGTGATAAACAACTTACTTCACTCGATGTTCAATCAGGTGGACGTATATTTCAATCAAAAACTCGTTTGTCCTCCAAACAACGCATACGCGTACAGAGCCTACCTGGAAACATTGCTCAATCATGGACCAGCAGCAAAAAAGAGCCATCTGACTTCCGCTCTCTGGTGTGTAGCTACTGCAGGAAAAATGGAAGATTTGTCCAGCGAAGATACAGGCTTCGATACCCGTAGAGATCATTTTGGTGCAGGCAAAACAATAGATCTAATCGGTCATCTGCATTGCGACATTTTCAATCAAAACAAATTTCTTCTCAACGGAGTCGAGATGCGTCTTCGACTCGTACGTACAAAAGATGCTTTTTGCCTAATGGATCCTGTCAACACATGTAGTTTACACATTTTGGAAGCATCACTCCTTGTTCGTCGTTCAAAAATAAGTCCCGGAATTTTACTAGCACACGCAAAAGCTCTAGCATAAGGAACAGCATAATATCCGATAACAAGAGTGGAGGTAAAAGCGCTCACATTACACGGCGGTATTCACGGAGAAACTCTTGATAATGTTACTCTTGAACAGCTGCCTCAAAGAATAATTATCGGTTTCGTAAAGAACAGAGCTTTCAGTGGGAACAGAGCACTTAATCCATTTAACTTTCAAAATTACAAGATCAATTTCTTATCTCTTTACGTCGATGGTACACAAATACCTTCGAAACCTCTGCAGCCGGATTTTTCCAAAGATAAACTTTACGTTGATGCTTATGAGACTCTTTTCTCTGGCACTGGTATTCACTTTCTTAATGAGGGTAATGACATTGACAGAAGCGATTACCCGGAAGGATTCTGCCTATTTGCTTTTGATCTTACCCCTGATCTTTCTGCAAATTGTTATTCCCACTGGAATCTCGTAAAACATGGAAGTCTACGAATAGAGGTGCGTTTTGAAGAACCACTGGTCAACACAGTAAATTGTATCGTATATGCAGAATATGATAACGTTTCGGAAATTGACGCGTCTAGACAAGTTATTGTTGATTTTGGAGGATAATAAAGGTTTGGACAGGAAATAAGTACTTTTTTACACCTACGTCGTTATCTATCAAAACGCAGCTGTGTAAACATTATACAATGATGTGAAAAATTGTCACTATGCGTTATCATATATACGTTTTTTTTTGGAACTCAGCGACCATTTTTCATTTCCTCAAAAGTAGCCTTACAAATTTGTTGTTTCGTTACGTGGTTAGACTTTAATTGTGCGACGAATATTATGGACTACGTGATTGATATTCGAGGCTTTCGCGATCTTGCAAAGAAATGTATTGCAATAGAAGTGGCCGCCATTGCTGTGGATCATAACTTTATTGGACAGTGGATAGCAGTACCACCTTACCCCTTCTCGGATCTCTGTAACGATGCGAAACAATAAAATAACTGGCTTACCTGTTATTTTCATGGAATCGAATGGATTGAGGGAGAGACTCCTACGAATTTTTTACATTCGAATCTTCGCGATGTCACAAAATCAGCTGGTCAAATCTATACCGGTGGCCGGGAGAAAGCTGCAATTTTGCAAAATATTATGAGTAGACGGATTATTAATCTGGAGGAATTAACCTGTCCAACTTTAAAAAAACTGGAAACCAATCAAGATTACTGTTTTCATCACGGTGTGAAAAAAAAACATTTTTTACCTGTGCTTTCAATAACGCAACTAAACTGAAAATCTGGCTTGAAAGTGAAAGACGAGAAGATATATCACTCCGAGGTATCACACGTCAGAGTATACTGAAAAAAATGTCCGTTTTAAAACTAAAGATCATGAGACGGTGGTGACATCGAGGACACAACTGACTCGAGTTCCCCCTGGGCGTATGGCAAGACGGGCAATAGATCAACACCATAGGAATGCCTAAGATGGTAATATAACACTTTTAGAGCTGCATTGTGTCTCTCTGTGTACGCCTAGCGTGCATATTTAGAGCATCCACTGAGAACATGTCCAAGTGTTTCTGGCTCTTGCTTGCACGCTCGGCAGTTGGTATCGCGTACAGGTACATTCATTATGCGCTCCCGGTAAACTAAGGTGTCTATGACGCCGTCTTGACAGGCAAAAAGAAATCCCTCGGTCTCCGATCTCAATCCAGCAGACTTGAGAAACATGTTCGACAGACCCATCGAGAGCTCTTCTCTACGTATGATGCCGTAGAACTGACCACGAAGGGGTTTCTCAGCATGTTATCTTAGTAGGAGCGTATGTTCTGCTTCCTGTATACGACTTTTGAGCACCAGAGGTGTTAGTGATGCTAGGCCATGTGTAATGTCGCTGGAATTAAATAGAAGGTCAAGCTCCTCTGCGGCCCTATCTGCTGCATGGTATAGAAACACCGCAGCATTGGTGACTTCATGTTGATGTACGAGTCGCATAAGGGAATCCGTGCTTTTTAGAACTGAGCAGGCTGTAGCCAGAACCGTTCTTCGATGTAGACACTCTATGCTTAGCAATCCTCTACCCCCTTTATCGCGAGGGAGATATATTCGAGGTACGGAAGATCTAGGATGAAGACTTCGTTGTATTGTCATCATCTTGCGTGTGCTTCGATCAAGTTGTTTTAACTCATCGACGTTCCATTTTACTGCACCAAACGTGTAGAGCAGTATAGGAACGGCCAGCATATTGGTCGCCTGGATCTTATTCTTTCCAGATAATTCGGAAGCCCAAATTTTTGCTGAGAATTTGGCGATACCTTTTTCCAAGGGCCGTTTTCAGGTTATGCACATTTTGGGTTTCCGCTTGCGGTATTCCAAGATATGTATATGTTTCTCCAAGACCAAGATGCTGAATGGTATTTCCGCCTATGAGTTGAACATCCTGATCGTCACTGGATGAGGTAGTTTCTAGTCTTCCTTGGTGTAGGTGGACGCAGGCACACTTGTCCAGTCCGAAGCTCATGCCAATCGCTTTAGAATACCTATTTACCGTATCTACAAGGATGTGAAGGTCCTTTTTTGAGGAAGCAAAGAGTTGAAGGTCGTCCATGTATGACAGGTGGTTGACCTTATATTCTCTTCTGTTCGGCGGGCCGCATAGGTATCCAGAGCTTTTGCCTCGGAGCACAATAGATAGAGGCAAGAGCGAGATGCAGATAAGTATCGGACTTAGAGAGTCTCCTTGAAAGACCCCCCTCTTATATGTGACAAAGCTTGTAGCCACTTGTCTTTTGTCAGATGTTATGACAAATCTTGTCCGCCACAAGACCATAAGCTCTTTTATGCATCTCACTATTTTTGGATGCACCTCCATGTTTTCAAGGAGCTTAATAAGTAGCTCATGGTTCGTGTTATCGAATGCCTTACGGTAATCAATCCAAGCCATGGACAGATTGCGTCGATACCTGATCGAGTCCTGGGTAATACACCTGTCTATTAACAGGTTCTCCCTGCAACCTGCCAGCCCTCTCTTGCATCCACGTTGTTCGACTATTACACTCCATACCGGCTCGATAGATGTCAATATCCTCTCTTTGAGGATGCCAGTGAATAGCTTGTAGCTGGTGTTTAAACAAGCTATGGGCCTGTAGTTCTTTGGACATGACAAATCTCCGGCCTTAGGGATCAATACCGTGCGTCCTTCCACTAGCCACTGCGGGACGGGTTGTTCTCCGTTTAAGAAAGTAGTAAATATACGAGCTAGATGTTGGGGCGTAGAAGTAAACTTCTTCCACCAAAAGTTGTTGATTTTATCTGGCCCTGGTGCTGGAAAGTTCTTAGTTCTAGCGATAACTTTCATATATATATATATATATATATATATATATATATAATCAATCAATCAAATAGAATCATAGAAGTTAATTATTCCTTTCAGCACTAGTCTAGAATCCAAGAAGCCATAATTACAGCCATGATACGTCGCAGGTGTGGATTCGTTACCTGTCGTTGAGTGGTTGAAACCACTAGCCGCGAAAAGTAGGTCAAGTTTAAATAAATTAACAACACTAACACTGAATTTATCTTTGTAGTGAAATCCATTGATTTATTATAATTCGTCGACGTTTAATTGTTCATGAATAACGTATTCTTCAGTATTATTCCGTGAATAAACTACGATGATCAAAAAATGATGTTCATGGTAGACGCGGCATATTTGAAGAGGTTGGTATTGAGAATCGGAGAACACTTCTATAAGGTCGAACAGTTCCGAAATTGGATTAGACATTATCCGTTTATAGTCAGATAAATTAATCAACATAATTATTCAGAATTAATAATTAAGCATTATTAATTCTATCCTAAATGCGCACACAAGTAAGCGTAGCACTAACACTTAAACTGAGCCGAACACTAAAGCACGATTCACGAGCGCGAATATTCTATCTCATTTATCTAGTCCAATTAAAGTTTCTATGTCCAAAACCAATGTGAATGCTGACGTCACTCAGTTTTATCGTCAAATAACCATTCATGCATGAGGTCACTTTACTCGTCCCACTATTTTTAGGCAATTAAAGTGAGTGACAGTTCAAGGACTTGGGTCCAAAGTTCTAATTTCAGACAGGATGCACGTCAATCATCTTGAGTGATGGTTTCCTGTTGAAAGTCCAAGGGTCGGTTTTTTATAGCGTCTGACTGGCGCCGTGACCCATTAATGATGCTAAAAATAGCTCAAGACTCAGGTTTCTAACCTCAAAATCTACCATGGACACTAAAACTGCGCAGTATTTAGTTGAATGTATCAACTTTAGGTTTTACATATAAATATAAGTATATCTATAACGCGATTAGTCTATAGTTCCCTAATTACCATTATACAATAATAGTAATTATGCAATTATCATTCATATACGTATAATATCAACTTTTAATTCTAAACCATTCGAATTTCCCGCCAATAGGTTTGGTAGTTGACGGAGTGTTAAGTAAAAGGGTCTTAGCGCCCCAATGCTTTGGTTTAAAAAACGGTGCATACCGTTACAGAAACTCCATTCAATCTACTCAAGTATACAAAATTTTTCTAAAAAGGTAAATTTTCTATTCAGCAAATATTAATAGAGTAATGAAAGCGCGTAAACTAAGATGGGCGGGGCATGTAGCAAGAATGGGAAATGAAAGAACAGTGGCGCAAGTTTTAAGAGGGAGACCGATTGGTAAGAGACCCTTAGGCAGACCGAGAAACAGATGGTAGAAAAATGTAAGGGATGATTTAAAAGAACTAGGACATGATTACTTAAACTGGATGGAGGATGCACAGGATAGAGATGTGTGGCGGTCTCGGGTTGGTGAGGCAATGAACTTTCGAGTTCGAACTGCTAATCTATAATAATAACAATAATTATTATTATTTTTTTTTATGAGAACATAAATTTATAATATATATGAACATAATAATTAATGAATATATTAATAATATATTAATAAAAATTAATAAAATAATATGAACATATGAACATAATTTTATAATAATTGAATGAGCTTCGGACTGGACAAGTGTGCCTGCGTCCACCTACACCAAGGAAAACTAGAAACTACATCATCCCGCGACGATCAGGATGTTCAACTCATAGGCGGAAATACCATTCAACATCTTGGTATTGGACAAACATATACATATCTTGGAATACCGCAAGCGGAAACCCAAAATGTGCATGATTTAAAAACGGCCCTTGGAAAAAGCTATCGCCAAATTCTCAGAAAAATTTCGGCTTCCGAATTATCTGGAAAGAATAAGATCCAGGCGACCAATATGCTGGCCGTTCCTATACTGCTCTACACGTTTGGTGCAGTAAAATGGAACGTCGATGAGTTGAAGCAACTTGATCGAAGCACACGCAAGATGATGACAATACATCGAAGTCTTCATCATAGATCTTCCGTACCTCGGATATATCTCCCTCGCGATAAAGGGGGTAGAGGCTTGCTAAGCTTAGAGTGTCTTCATCGAAGAACGGTTCTGGCTACAGCCTGCTCAGTTCTAAAAAGCACGGATTCCCTGATGCGACTTGTACATCAACATGAAGTCGCCAATGCTGCGGTGTTTTTATACCATGCTGCAGATAGGGCCGCAGAGGAGCTTGACCTCCCACTTAATTCCAGCGACACTACACAAGGGCTAGCATCACTAACACCTCTGGTGCTCAAAAGTCGTATACAGGAAGCAGAACATACGCTCCTGCTAAGAGAACATGCTGACAAACCCCTTCATGGTAAGTTCTACGGCATCATACGTAGAGAAGAGCTCTCAATGGGTCTGTCAAATATGTTTCTCAAGTCTGCTGGATTGAGATCGGAGACCGAGGGATTTCTTTTTGCCTGTCAAGACGGCGTCATAGACACCTTAGTTAACCGCGAGCGCATAATGAATGTACCTGTACGCGATACCAACTGCCGAGCGTGCAAGCAAGAGCCCGAAACACTTGGACATGTTCTCAGTGGATGCTCTAAATATGCATGCTAGGCGTACACAGAGAGACACAATGCAGCTCTAAAAGTGTTATATTATCATCTTAGGCATTTCTATGGTGTTGATCTATTTCCCGTCTGGCCATACGCCCAGGGGGAGCTCGAGTCAGTTGTGGAGAATGACCAGTGTAAGATCTACTGGAATGTCTCATTCTCCACCACTGAACGTATCAGTGCCACGAAGCCTGACATTGTCCTCCAAGATCTGAAGAACAAGATCATTTACGTGATTGAATTCTCGGCACCAGCCGATGGTAATGTCACGGCAAAGGAGGGAGAAAAACAGGCGAAATATCAAGCACTTCTTTTCGAGCTGAGTAGACTGTACCAAGGCTACAAAGTCCATCTTATAATTCTCATACTCAGCTGTCTTGGAGGTATGAAAGCTTCATTTATCAGCCAACTCAACAAGATTCCGGCTTGCCAGCGTCAGGCTCATTTCATCGCGAACCGGATGCAAAAGGCTGTTCTCCTGGGATCACTCCACCTGGTCCGTCAACACTGTTCCTCTTAAATTCTACAAAGATTGGTAGCTCTAAAAAAGTATCCAGAGGTGAAACCTTCATCTCCAACTGTCTTGTCTGCCGCGTAAGGTCATCCGCGGCTAGAGACCTGACTCCAAGGAACAGTGTTGCCCGATGTTCTCACGCGTAAATTTCCCACTCTTGCTTACCTTCTAGGATAGAAGGAGCAGAAGCGGATGACGTACACGTTCCAGTAGCTTTGGGATTGGTTTCTTTAAGGAATCATGATCGAAGCTTCCGGAGCCTACAACTTCTATAAATATAAAAAAAGAGAAAATAAACAAGATCAGGGCAATCAACACCTACGCCATCCCTGTTCTCACGTACTCCTTTGGGCTCATCAAATGGTCGAACACTGACCTCGAACGATTAAACAGAATCATCCGCGTAGAAATGACGAAACACCGAATGCACCACCGTAATTCGGCGAGTGAAAGGGTAGTTCTGCCACGAGATAGAGGGGGCAGAGGCATTGTAGACGTCAGAAAACTGTGTGAGTCACAAGTTACACAGTTGCGAGACTATTTTAACAGCAAGCGAGATGTTACGCTTCACAACACCATCTGTAAAGCGGATCTTGACTACGCGCCCTTGAATTTGTCCTCAGAGGAGGCCTTGATTATCAGGGCAGAAACCATAGAGGAATTAGAAACGCAATGGAGACAGAAAGCCATCTACAGCGAACACCCCAAAACGCTAGATCAATATGAAGTGGATAGTGAGGCATCCAATATTTGGCTGAGAAAGGGACTCCTGTATCCAGAAACGGAAGGATTAGTCATTGCGATTCAGGATAGAGTTGTCAGCACCAGGAATTATCGCAAACACGTGTTACATCAAGACGTGGTTGACCGGTGCCGATTATGTGGAGGTACCAACGAATCCATCGAGCACATTATTGATGGTTGTCGCGTAATGGCTCAAAGAGAATATACGCACAGACATAATGATGTGGCGGGCATTGTACATCAACAACTTGCCTTCAACCTAGGACTCTTAACAGAATGGATGCCTTTCTATAGATACATTCCAATGTCCGTTTTAGAAAATGAAAATTACATCTTATATTGGGATGTGACTATCCAGACGGATCATTACATCCGAGCCAATCGACCTGACATCGTGATGCGAGAGAAAAAAGGTGGAAGAGTCTACATCATCGACATTGCTTGTCCGCTCAACCGAAATTTGCAGGCAACCTATACAACCAAGATTCATAAGTATAGCGAGCTAAGGCATGAAGTTAAGGCAATATGGAGGAATGTGAAACATGCATCTATTCATCCTATTGTGATTTCGGCTACAGGCAATGTGCACGCAAGATGCACTGAACATCTTGAACATTTAGGAGTCAGTAGGGTACTGGCGGCAGCTAAAAAGGCGGGTTTATTAAACACCTGTCGCATTGTAAGAAAGTTCCTAGACCATCAGGAAGCAAGTGACTAAGAACCTATGGCGTGATACATGGTAGCTCTAAGAAAGCATCCAGAGGCGACTGGTGTCACCTTCAACACTCACGGCCGCTGTGTAAAGATAACAGCGGCAAAGCCAAACTGCAAACTAAATCATGCTTCTAATTTTGTACCTACATCATCATCGTAAATGATTTCAAACAACGTATTGAAATAACTTATAACATCCTGATCTCATCAGTCACTTGACTTAGTCCGTGGCTATGACGAAAAACCGGGTTCACCCGAGAAAAAGTATGAAAAAAAAATGAAGAGCCACGGTGGCTCAGTTGGTTAGACGCTCGGACTTCACCTCAGGGGTCCGGGGTTCGATCCCTGAGCCGGTACCTCTTGAAATTTTCCTATGTACCTTTACCGAGGTTCTGGTGGTTCGGAACCCACCTTAAGCTGTAGGTCCCCCCATCATGCACTTGACTGCAACCCAGTCCGTTAATGATGGGGCAGAAACCAGGCTTTGCCCAATATGTCAGGGCACACGCTCTTATCAGGTCACTTGATTGCATTATAATAATCCGTCCGTGACTGATAATATATACCGGGACTACCCCGTGCATAATATTCAAACAAACAAAAAATCCAACTCTAACCAAAAATGCCTTCGACATATTGGGCTGTAACCATATCTTAAGCCTGAGAGAAAAATGAGTTTCCTCATTTTTTTATAATAATAATAGTTGAATTTCCAACAAAACAGAAGATTTTTGGGCCAAAATGGATGACTTTTTAAAAAATTGGTTGAATTTTCGAGCCAAACAGTTGCATTCGCATCCAAGAAAGGTGAACTTTCTACTAAAGCAGATGAATTTTTTGAGCAAAAAGACAGATTTTCAACATAATAGTTGGATTTTCATCCAAAACACACTTGAACTAATTTTTTAACACTAAAATGTGAATTTTTCAAAAGGTCAATTTTCTACGATATAGTGGAATTTTCAAGCAAAAAGATTGCCTTTATAACAAAACTGTTGAATTTTCAAACAAATAACAAAATTTACAACAAAAAAGATCAGTTTCAGGAGGAAGCCACTGCAAAAAGAGAAACATAAATATAAAGCAAATAAATTACAGACAAGAATGTTAAATCAGGGTTACCTCAAAACCTAATTTAAAAATTTCTCTAATTTTTCCCTGACCAATTTTTCATTCTCTCTGACCATTAATATTCAAAGACCCGAATATTACATTTGTAACATTTTGAACCTAGAATCTTTTATAAGCTTTTATTAGCTTTTATAAGATTTCCAAAAACTTATAAAATATGTTTTAAATATTTAAATTAAATACTTTTTCACCCAAAAAATTGGATGAAGACCTATAAAATAAAAAACTATTCCAGATTTTTTTTCAACGTATCTGAAATCATCAAATTTTTTCAGTTTTATCAAGAAACTTGGAAAAATTATATTTATCTAAGCTTAAAAACAGAATGTTATCACTTACTTCCTTGTATTTAACCTCGTTTTTATGGAATGTAAAATGCCTAAAATATATTTTTAGCTCGAATTTAAGTGTTCGAAAATTTTTCAAAAATAAATTGGTTTACTTTCCATTAAAAATTATTTTTTCTTAAATTTAAAAACTACAAGCGCGTGTAGCGCGCGATTGATGACGCTGGTATTTTCAAAATATAAAATTAACTAAGTTAAAATTAAATTTTGAAACGGTAACGATTGCTAGTTTTTTCAAGTTATTTTATTCCACACATTTGATTGAATATTTATCTCTTTTTTTAAATTCAAGTGTTTGGTTAAAAATTCATGTACTTTACAGGAAATTATTCTCTTTTGGCGGCAAATTAAAATAGTTGCTTAAAAGATCAACTCTTTTATTGTAAATTATTATTTTTTGGTCAAAGAATTATTATTTCAGTTCCAAATGCTAATATTTTTAAAATACAAAAGTAACAAAGAAAAAGTTCTATTGCAAAACAGTAACAATCTATAGTTTTTTTCAACATTTATGAAACATAAAAAATACATTTGGTTAAAAATTCCTGTATTTTCTTAAAACTAACCTTTTTTGTACAAAATTAATCTTTTTCATTATTTTTTAATTTAATTTTATTATCATTATTCATTATTATTTATTGTTATTATTCTTTGTTATTTTTATTCTACTGCTTGTTTGAAAATAGTGAAGCAAGTCATGGAAATATTGGTTGAAAGTTGAATTCTTTTGTTAAAAAATCTTTTCTTTTTGTTGAAAATTTAACTTTTTTGTTTAAATCTTTTTTCTAACAAAATATTTGATTGAATATGTATCTCTTTTTTTAAATCAAGTATTTCGTTAAAAATTCATTTACTTCGTAGAAAATTATTCTCTTTTGGTGGCAAATTGAAGAAGTTGTTTAAAGGATTAACTCTTTTATTGAACATTATTATTTTTTGGTTGAAGATTTATTATTTTAGTTCAAAATGATAATATTTTACAATTACAAAAGTAACTCAGAAAAAGTTACATTTTTAAACAGTTACAATTTATGTTTTTTTTTAACATTTAAGAAACATAAAAAATACGTTTGGTTGAAAATTCCTGTATTTTGCTAAAATTAACTCTTTTTTTTGTAGGAAACTAATATTTTTTATTCTTCATTATTTTAATTTTACTATTATTATGTATTATTTTTATTTTAAAACTTGGTTAAAAGTTGAATTCTTTTGTTAAAAATTCATGCTGCAACAAATAATTACACTTGAAATGTTTTTTTAAATTCAAATGTTGTGTATATCGCTTCCTTATTATTATTAACTTTATTCTGCGTTTTATAAGAAACAAAATAAATATCAAACTTTTTCAAAAGTGTGCGGAGTTTTTTTTTATTTCTGTTAAATAAGATACCAAAAACCTGCAATAATTATGTTCTTAACCTTCAGCTTCAGCAAAGATGGCATCAATTACATCTTGTTATAATTAGCCCTATGACTTATATTTACAGTTTTATCTTTTAATGAATGTTTCAATGACAGCAGAATTGCAGGATATGTATTCCTGGAAAAGCTGAGCTTTGATTTATTAATATTCAATTATTTATAAAAAAAATGGAAAAAGCGACAGTAAGACAAAAATTTATTAACAAAAAGAATTGATAAAATAGTTATTTTTTCTGAGCTGAAGAAAATAATTTTTATCCGAAGAAAAGTATCTTCACCTAGTTGAGTTTAACCAAAAAATACGATTTTTGTACCAAATGGTTGAATTCTGAACCAAAGAGATGAACTTTGAACAAGCAAGAATAATTTTTGAAACCAGGAGACGAATTGTCATAAAAATAGATTAATTTTTCATAAAATTTCTAACTTATGAAGTATAAATTTCTGACCCAAAATGTATCGAGTTAATTTTTAGCAATTTCTAATAATTAAAATGTTTAACGAAAAAAACAATTTAACAAAGAAGTTCAATCTAGTGGTACAATTTTCAATAAAAAAGTATTTATTTCAAACCAAATTGTTAAATAAATGTTCTACCAAAAATGATAAATTTTCAACAACAAAAAAACACATAAATTATTGAAAAATCTCTAAAACACTTCAATTTTTAACCCGAAAATACAATATTTCAACAAAAGTGTAATTTCCAACAAATAAGATTATTTTTTAACAAACAAAAGAAATTATGTTTAACTAAAGTGTTAAATTTTCAAGACAAAAGATGAAATTGTCTACCAATTTCCAATTTAAATGATGAATGTTGAATTTTTAACCAATAAAGATGAATTCTCCACAAAAAATGTAATAGATAATACTTCTACCAAAAAAGATTCTAATTTGAAATAAAAAACAGAAATTCATTTTCTGAAATTGAGATAGTGAAATCTTCAATCAAGAGGTTTAATTTTCAACACAGTATTTTAACGTTTAACCAAGTAGATGAACTTCGTCAGAAAAATCACTTTTTAAGAAGGCAGTTGCGTTTCCAAAAAAATAATAAAAGTTTTAACCAGATAGTAGAATTTCCAACTAAAAATAGTTGAATTTTCTTATTGCCTTCTATGAATTGATGTGAAATTCATCCAAATTGACACCAAATTGGTAATATATTTTATGGACGGTTCCTAAGCAAAATTCACAGCCTTTTTTAGGTTGTCCAGGATTTCTTAATAAGATACAATTTCTTCATAACAGGGAAAAAAGCGGAATTATTCAAAAAAAAAGGAAACGGGGAAATAAGGGAAAGAGTGCGAAGTCTGTACTTAGAGGCTTTACTTCTAAAATCTCTAATTATCATTTTTTAAGGCACACACAATACTTGTTATTGACATTTTCCCCTCACGGCTTATAATCATAAAAATTGTAAAATAATTATAATTATTCAAAAAAAATTATCTTACAAATTTATGTTGAAAAGATTTTTTCAGTACCATCGTTTTATTTCCGCATCGGTGTTCTTGAGAACATCAAGGATAAATATCGCTGGAAAAAGTAGGTCTATTTGTATTAACTAACTTTATTTACAAGTCATTAGATATGACAAATTAGAAAAGTTTCATTAAAAATTTTTTTTTTCATTAGTTTAGAATGTTTTAGTTTACAACAATTATAACAAATTTCATTGTTTTATCTATATCCAATCAAAATATGTAAATGATATTTCTTGAACCTTTTCCAAATATTTTATTATATATTCTTGCATTTCCTCAAATGCTTCCCACGTAATTATTGGCTTCTTATCTTATCTATATATTCAATATCTTTTCTTCCAATCTTTTTCCATGTGTGAGCGACATCAAAATTATATTCAGTGTTTATACTTTTATGTTTTTATACTTATGTTTCAATTCTTCATTTTTCATCCGGGGCTCAATCCTTATCTATCCGCCAACTACTCAGACTTAATCTCGTCACCTATCACGGAATAAAAATGTATCCGTTTCAATAAATGCTTATCCACTTTAATCCTTTTTCTAAAAAATGAAAAGTTTGTTGAATCCTACGCGAAATTGTGAATAAATGTACAAAAGTATGAAAATATGTCCCAGTGGTTCTAGTGAACACAACGGTCACTATGTGGTCACTCTAAGGTCACGCAACTACTTAACCATTTGGTACGTAAGGTCCGCTAGGTTATCTCTGCACATTTTTCAGCGTGCACATCTGGGAGTGTACCATCTGTGAATGTGCACATATGGGACACTCCTAACTGTATACGTCATAATGTAGACGTGTCTAGTTATACCACTGGCGAAAAGCTCAACAAATTTTCTTTAAAATTATAGATGTATTATATTATTATATTCACCAATACAACTGAAGATGATCGCCGAAGATAAGACCAGAATATAGATAATCCACATCTTTTCTAATTTAAGAAAACACTGTCTAATATAATAATGTACCACTTGATTCACAATGTAAGTGATGAATATTTCGGTGCTTCATCAGAATGTACAGTGCGCACTTTCGTCGTTATCTTATAGTTTTTAGTCGTCAAGATATTCCTCATGAGATATTCATATTTCACAAGAGTCAATGTTTATACAATCTTTTACGTTTCAAAAAATTCTGGTTTTTACACGGATATTTTGTATACTTCCTTCTGTAACTGATGAATCATCATTGCTATTAGAATTAGAAAAGCCAGCCGATTAGTTTTATTTCCTGCTGGGTGACCCAAAAAAATATGTTTGTAATTATCCTTCCGCTTCTAAAAATATTTCTGTCACGAAAATCTCGAAAGCATTGTTGGAGCTTTTCTACAATGATGACTAGATAATTAAGAAAACTCGAATTAACTTACGAAAAGAGACAAATTTTCTACAAAACAGTTTACTTTTTTAACCCTAAGATATCAATTTTTAACAAGAAAGTTGATTCTAAACCAAGTGGTTGAACTTTCTACCAAGAAGATTAATGTTTTACCAAAAGAGATCAACTTCCAATTAAAATTATGAATCTTCAACCAAACAAGTGAATTTGCAACGAAAAAGTTTAACCTTGAACTAAACAGTTGAATTTTCATCCAAAAAAATTGAATCTTCAAGAAAAGAATTTTTAATTTTAAACTAAATAGTTGTAGTTTTAATAAAAAAAAGATGAAATTTCCACATCGAAGATTGTGTAGATAAGAAACGAAAAAAAACTTTTGGCAAAATTATAGTTTCATGAAAGAAATTATGTTCAATACAAAATAAAAACTTCGAGTAACTATATATTTTTCATGTTTCGTTGTTTATTTGCTCTCAAGTTATATAAATATGATTGACTGGCATGTTGGTGGCGGAAGTGAGAACGTGTTTGGTGACAGGTGGTGAGAGGATTTTACAGAATTTGTGTGGAAGGTGTGAGTGGAGTGTGAGGGTGGAAGCGCAGGAGGTGAGTAGCGTGGGAGTGAGGTGGGATTTAGGTAGATAGAAAAAGTGAGGTTAGAGTGGCAAGGAGTCGGAAGAGTTTGTGGTTCGGGAGTCTTGGGCCTTTGAGGGGTCAAGGGTGGTTCTAGCAGAGTTAGAGGATGTTAAGGCAGAGAAAGGGGTGTCTGCAGGGACTGTGAGGAATAGAAAAAAAAACAAGAAGGGAAATAAAGGGAAAATTTCGCGGGGAGTCTTCAGAGACATCTGCCGGCTGCGTTACCGGCGGCAGAGCGGAAGGCAAGCAGTGAGAGTGCTGTCAGTGCTGCTAGTGAAATAGACGGGGAGGAAATTTTCCACGTGCGACGACGGGCAACAGCGCGTCGTTCTGTGTCGAGTAGCGAATCGGGGAGACGGTTAAGGCGGAACGGTAGGAACGAAGTAAGCGAGAAGGTAAGGGAGAGAGTCGAGCACAAGTGACGGGGAGGATCTCTTGAAGAGGAAGATAGACAGCCGAGAGAGTCCGGACAAAATCGAATTGGAGAGTCCTTTTTTAAAAAAGCTTGAGAACACCTAGGTGGCCCCCCCCCCCCCCCCCCCCCCAAATGGTGGGAATGGCAGAGAAGGAGGCTCTCGGGAGGCTGGTAGGCGTTATCAGGGGGCTGAAGGAGGACGTGAGGGGGACTAAGGAGCAGATGGAAGGCATGAGGGAGGAAGTGAGGGGGACTAAGGAGCAGATGGAAGGCATGAGGGAGGACTTGAGAATCGGAGGTGAGACATGGGAAAAGGAGGTGAATGAGCTGAGGGAGAGAGTAGAAGGGTTCGAGAGGGAAAGGAAAGAGAAGGAAGTTAAAATAGAACAGATGGAAGAGGAGATCAGGTTGTGGAAGGAAGGGACGGAAAAGAGACTTGAGAAGGTGGAGGGCAGGACGGAAATGGAAGTAGGAGACGGGAGTGGGGGGAGTGAGATTAAAGGTATTTGGGAGAGGGTAGAGAATATGATAGAAGATAAATTAGGAGAGCGTAGGAATGAAAAGAAGGAGAGGGCGGATAGGTCAAGGATAAGGGCATTGGAGTTGAGAATTGAGAGAAAAGAAAAGGCAGACAGGAGAAATAATATCATGATAAGAGGGTTGAAGCTAAAGAGTGGAGAGGAAAGGGAGGGCGTGGAACAGTTGCTACAGAGCATAGGGTGGGTTGAAGGCAGGGTAGGCAAAATTAAGTCGGTGGGGAGGAAGGAGAAGGAAGTGGCGGTTGTGGAGTTGGGGAGCTGGGAAGAAAAGTTGAGGGTAATGCGAAATACGAACATGATACAGGATGAGGGAGTTTTCATCAATCACGATTTGACGAGGAAAGAAAGGGATGTGCAGAGAATGCTGTACGACAGGGGTAGAAGGGAGAGGAGAGAAGGGAGATCGGCGAAGGTAGGATATCAGAAAATAGGAGTAGACGGGAATACAGGTGTGGGACAAGGAGAAAGAGGTGTGGAAGGAAGTGCAGGGGGATTTGTTTCCTAAGAAGTAGGGGGGGGGGCGTAATGCAGGGTAGAGGAGTAATGAAGGTGCTGTACTGGAACGTAGCAGGGGTAAAGAAGAAGGACGAGGAGTTCTGGCGGTATATCCAAGAATTTGATGTTGTGGGACTGGTAGAGACGTGGGTAGAAAGAAAGGAATGAGATAGAATAGAGCCAAAGCTGCCAAGTGGGTATAGGTGGAGACTCCAGGAGGCGGTCAGAGTGAAGAAGAAAGGAAGGTCCGGTGGGGGAATTAGAACCGGGGCTACAGATGGATTAGAGGAAAAAGTTCATGGAGAGGAAGAGGGGTAAGGAGTGCAAACAAGGGAAATAAAAATAGGAGGGATAAAGTGTGAGCTTGTGACAGTGTACAATAAGGATGGGATGGATAGAATTAAAGAAAGGATGCGGAGCGAAGGGGGACTTTACAGGGAAGGAGAGCTTCGAAAGGAAATCGAAGGATGGAGGATAGAGGCTAGGCGGTGGCGAGTGGCATGGCAACTAGGGACAAAGAGGGAGGATACACATACGTAAGTAAGGTGGGAGTATCGGTGATAGACTATGTGATCATGAATATGCAAGGATGGGAGGGAACGGCCAAATTCGTAGTAGAGGGAAGGGTGGAATCAGACCATCAGCCATTCAGTCTATGGATGAGAGGGGAGGGTGGCGGAGGACAAGGCAGGGAAGAAATCTCGATAGAGGAGAGGGTGACCTGGACAACGGAGGCGATAGTGAAGTATAAGGAGCAGTTAGGAAAGATGCGCTTTGAAGGGGATTCGGTGGAAGAGATATGGGAGGATCTGAAAGAGAAGGTGAAAGGGTGTGTGCAAAAGAAGGTATCTAGAAAGAAGAAGAAAGGAATGGTGAAGCCGTGGTGGGATAGGGAATGTAAAGAGATGAAAAGGAAGGTGAAGAGGAAGTACAAGAAGTGGAAACAGGGTAATGCGAGAAGGGAGGAGTACGTAGAAATGAGGGAGGGATTTAGGTTGATGTGTAAGAAGAAAGAACAGGAAAATTAGAAAGATCTGGAAGAGAAGTTAGCAAATATTAAGGCGGAGGGGGGCGTCTGGAAGATAATAAATAGGTTTCGGAAGCGTAGGGTGGGGGTCAGCAAGAAGATAGGGAGTGAGGAGTGGAGGGAATTTTTTAGAGAATCATTCCAGGGCTCAGATTCCAGGAAGAAGGATGGGGGAAGTAGATGAACGGGGGAGGCAGAGATGGAGGAGTTGAATGGCGAGGACATAGAGGAGCAGATAAGGAAGTTGAAAAGGTCAAAAGCAGCAGGGCTGGACGGGGTGGAGAACGAAGCATGGCTGTTTAGTACATAAGAGGTTAGGGAGAGCCTGGAGGTGGTAGTGAAGAAAGTGTGGACGGGCGTGGGATTCCCAGGAGGGTGGAGAGAAGGATTAATAGTGCCACTGTATAAGAAAGGAGATGGAGATAGACAGGAAAATTATAGAGGGATTACGCTAATGAATACGGCGTATAAAGTATACGCGATGGTGGTTGCAGAGAGACTGCGGAAGGATGTCGAAAGGAAAGGAATATTGCCGGAGACGCAGGCGGGATTTAGGACGGGTAGGAGTACCCTCGACAATGTCTACGTTCTGCAGCACGTGGTGGTTATAGAATTAGCGAAGTAGGGAAAAGGGTGTACGCCTTTTTTGTGGATCTCAAAGACGCGTTTCCGTCTGTGGATAGGGGGAGGTTGTGGGAGGCGATGGAGGATAGGGAGTAGACAGAGGCCTGATTGAGAGGGTAAGGGAGATATATGAAGAGAACAAAGACAAGTTAAGAGGACGGGAGGGGATTTCACAGAGATTCTGGATGGATAGAGGTTGAGGCAAGGGCGTCCACTTAGCACAACGCTTTTTGCGATTTTAATTGCGGGTATGGAAAGGAAGCTGGAAGCCGGGGTGGTAGGAGGAGTCAGGATAGGAGGTGTTAGAATTTGGTCACTAGCATATGCAGATGACATGTTATTGCTGGCAAATAGTGAGGAGGCCTTAAAGGAGATGATGAAGACGTTGAGCAGATACCTGGATAAGAAAGGGTTAGACCTGAATGCGGAAAAGTCCAAGATTATGGTGTTTAGAAAAGGAGGGGGAAGGGATGAGGGAGGAGAGTGGAAGTGGGAGGCAAAGGAGGTTAATTAATTTAAGACCGAAATAACTTTTGACGAGTTATATAGAGTGATACTCTATTTTCGTTATATCATTATTGATGACGCCGCATCTCGCGACGCTCGGTTTGCTTTCGCGGAATACTCCACCAATTTACTCATCTAAAAAAATGTCAAAATCACCGTGAGACTTCATTCGACGAACGCCCGTTTGAAATTTTTCGAAATTCAATCGCTAAAAAAAAGAGAAACAAATAGCCAAACAATGTTTACTTGCCTTGCTCTCCTTGTCGATCAACACGTGCACCATAGCACCACATAGCTATAAGGTGGCAATAAACCTAGACGAACCGAACGAAGAAATCGTTTTTACATAACGCGCGATGTGGGGTTAGGCCCTTTTGTTCGCTCGGTACCCCTTGGGTTAGGATCTTGACTGACTTTCATGAATTTTTGAAAAATGAAAAAAAATTTATAACGTTTTTGGCTTATACCCAAAAATGTGTAAAAGTTAATTTCGCAAATTATTCCTCAAGAGGCGACTACACTTTAATTTGCAGAAAGGCCATACAAAGTTCTTATTTCATTTTTTCGAAAACCGAGCTTTTCCCATTTGAAAGCCCATGTCAATTTCAAATCCCCGGGGGCAATGATTAATGCTGACTGATATGAGTAAAATAGAGGATCAGTAGGCCCCGTCGGGCCTCGCTGCTAAACGAGAAGGCGAACCGGCCGGGAGTACTATTCTGAAAATATTGCGATCCCTATACCTCATACACAGAGAAAACTTTTACGAATTATGACACTTGATCTTAACACCATAATTTCTAATGATGTACTAAACATAAGAATTTTTTTGCAAAGGGTTAATGAAAGATAAATAATTAAGAGTCCGTTGATATGAATATGTTAATGACGTATGTAGCTTATTTTTTTGTATCGTTCTCATGAAAGTTCGTGCTTCGTGCGAGTTATTACATTATTATATCGAGTAATTATATCGTGCGAACAACGTTAACAGCGTCTTTCAAGGTGATACCATGAGTTCTTTGCTTTTTTCCATCACACTTCTGCCTTTATATCTCGCACTACGAAATTCTCGTGGATACCTCTGTGGCGACACTAATCAGTGCGAGCATAAGGTCACTCACTTATTTTATATGAATGACCTGAAGATCTATGCCTCTGGTAAAAGCAAACTTCAGACGGCTATAAATATCGTCATGAACTACACAGGAGAGATTGGGATGGACTTTGGTTTGGACAAGTGCGCCAAATTTCATCTGAAGAAAGGAATGATTACTGGCGTTCCCAAGGACCCTTAGCTTGTGGATATAAGTGTTATTAGACATCTCAACACTGGAGAGACCTACACAAACCTGGGCGTACCTCAAAGCCGTATTCAGGACGAAATATCAGTGGAGGAGTCTCTCCGAAGAAGATACAAGCATCTTTTTCGACAGATTTGGTCTTCCAATCTGTCAGCGTTGAACAAGGTATCTGCGACTAACATGCTTGCCGTCCCGGTTCTACTCTACTCGTTTGGGGTGGTTCAATGGACGAAGAACGAGCTAAAGACCCTTGATGTCACCACGCGTAAGATCATGCATTGCATATGCATAAAAGCTTACATATCAATTCGTCAGTTCCGCGATTATACATTTCACGCCGTCAAGGCGGACGCGGACTTCTGAATCTCCAGTGTCTTCATAACCGTATTGTTTTAAGTACAGCTTACATCGTGGCGAATGACAGAGATCCTCTCCTAAAGATGGTGAGAAACCACGAGATGATTGGCGAAGGAGCGTTCCTTTACAAAGCCGCGGAGCAAGCTGCCGAGACCCTTCGCCTGAAATTTAACATCAGAAGTGAGGAAAGTGCATTACTCCATCTAGATGCTTCACGTCTAGAAGCCGAAGTAAAGAAAGCAGAGGTCGAAGGAGCAAACTTTTGCTTTCCTCAAATCATCAGGGCTCAATTCAGGTGCAGAGGGCTTTATTTTCGCATGCCAGGACGGTGTCATCTCCAACTGAGCATACCGTCACCGCATTTTATGTCGAGAAGTTCCCAGTTGTCCCAAAGTTCGTGCACACGGACCACATAGCTG
Organism: Andricus quercusramuli; assembly: GCA_932178445.1. Classification (NCBI taxonomy): domain Eukaryota; kingdom Metazoa; phylum Arthropoda; class Insecta; order Hymenoptera; family Cynipidae; genus Andricus; species Andricus quercusramuli. Next base: position 292,217 of record CAKNXH010002342.1, on the reverse strand, counting down.
AAATACTGGCGAAAACCTGAAATCATATTTTTGACTTAAAAAATGTTGAATACTCATTATTTTTTAAAATAAGAAATGTCAAGGTTGGCCAATCACGTTGCTTCTTTCAAAGTTAGGCAGTGGTGCTTCAATTTCCAGAAAAATCCTCTACAGCAACCCAATTCACGCTAAAGTGTTTTCTCGTTCACAACCGTGACCTTTGAAAACAAATTCTCAACGACGAAACGTGAAACGATTTGAAAAATAATGAACCATCCAACTTGTTTTCGAAGGTCACTGTTACGAACGAGAAAACTGTTTAGCGTGAATTGAGTGGCTGCTGAGGATTTTTTTCTAATTAAATTACCACTGCCTAACTTTGAAAGACGCAACGTGATTAGCTCACTCTGACCTCCTTTATCTCAAAAAATAATGAGTATTCAGCATTTTTCCCAAGAGAAAACAGAAAATTACCTTCCTTTTGGATTGCCGATCACTATCGTAGCTACGCTCTCAACAGGGCTGGTGTTAGGCCTATTATGAATAATGTCGAAAGTTTGAAACCTCTCTAACCATCCCCCTGCGCTTTTTTAAAACATTAATGTTCAATTCTTTTCCAAATGTTCCCGACGCTGCTCCATGCCTTAGTCCACTCTTCTGTCATAACACCTTAAGGCATCTGCCTATGGTTCAAGCAGATGCTGCCGTATGAGGGTTTTTAATTATAAAGAACAGATTCGCTGTTTTTCCCCTAAGAGCTCCGCGCAACTCTGGTGATTCTTGGGAGAAAGGCATTACGAGAAATGGCTCCATTCTGCCTGGTTTTGATGCCTTGATCAGATCGGGCACTTTCTTCTCGAAGCCCAAAGTAAACTCATCTATATCCTCTAGCGTTATGAGTGCTAGAGTTTGCGCTCTCTAGTGGGAACCGTTCTCCTATTTTCTGTAGCATCAAGTCTGTGTTATTGATTTTTTCCTACCTGGGTTTGTGTGGGCTTATTCTGCAGATTCCTGTATAATGAATCTTCTAAGGTGTGGGTTCTTTGAAAACTCTCTTCCCTGGATCAACCTTATTGCTGATCTCATTAGATTCAGGCTGCCTTCAGCTGCACCTCCTTCATGCTTTTCAGTCAGAAACATAAGAGCCACGTTGACGTCCGGTTTGAAAGGGTACACATTTAAATCGTTGCAGTATATGTACCATTGTTTAAGTGTTGAGCCATGTTGCTTCACTGTCGATGGTGCGAGCGACGAGAGCAATATTTCCAGCGTTTTCGTATGTAGCCCTGCTCTTTTGGAGGCATTGCGGATACTGTTCTTGCCACCAGTGAAAGTTTCGATGCTCGTGGATGCGTCCTATTATTCCTTTCGCCTTGTCTTTGACAACTTTCTTTAAACTTGTAAGTACTGGCACGAACGGCAGGAAGGTCTTAAATAACCAATTATCCCAGCTTTTTGTAAATGCGTCAATGAACGGAGTTTTTGGGTCTTTTTCCAGAAACACCAAAACTCGCATTTGTCATTTTTCCTTCTTGCGAAAAGGTCTTTTTTCGGCTCACCAAACTTTCCAAAAATATTTTGAAATATATCTGGCTGTAGTTCCCACCTGTTATCAAAATTTGTTAATCTTGTTTCTCTATCGGCCACACTATTCTCCTCAGATGGAATATATGAGGCGTACAGGAGAACGTTTCACTGGGAATAGTATTCCCAGATTTTTCGGGCAATTTCGTTGAGCCCTCGCACGTGCGTACCGCTTATTTGGTTGACATAAGAAATGGCTGTTGAACTATCCAATTTTAATAAGACTTCGCAGTTTTTGCATTCAAAGGGAAGCTTTTCAGTACAAAAAATGCTGCTAGCAGTTCCAAATAATTTATGTGAAGATATTTTTCTTCCTTTTCCAAAAATCCTTGCGCTCGATAACCCTCCAAACATGCGCCTTAACCTAAGGGAGAGGCGTCCGAGAAGATTTATATTTCAAAGACGTTTGTCCTTATTTTCCTAGACGCTAATTGCAAACTGTTTATCCACCAGACAAAATCTTCCTCCAAGCCTTTCCCAAGATGCATCCGTTCGTCGAATTCCTTGCCATTTATGAACAACGCTTCGTTCTTGTCATATTCAAATCTTTTGAGGTGTACCGCTCTTTTTTCCTGAAGTTGGTTCTAGCGAGTCGGTTTCCAAGTGAAAAACTAATTGTTCAAACAATTTATCATTATTTGTTTATTTGTTTTTGAGGTTATATAAATATTCTTGAAGACATTTTTTTAGAATGTTGAAGATTTCATATATATGTCGAAAACGGATGTATTTTTTTATTCTTCAGCATCTTTCAAAATATCAGGGAAAATCCAGGTCAGCTTAAAAGATATTCCGGACTTTTAGAAGTTTGTGAGATATCATTCAAACTGACTCGAACTATTTCTAATATTTAAACATTTTTTCAAAATTATAAAAAATGCCCTTTCATCTTCCAGATATTTTTTTTGAAATTCGTGAAAATCTTCTGAAATGCTTTAATACCTTTTTAAATTGTCTTTCCAAATTATTTTTAAAATAAAAAGTAATTGAAAAATTTTCCAGGTATCTCAAGAAAATTTTTTTATCTTCTTGAAGCATTTCAATCTTTCTAGCAACTTCCTAGGATTATGCAAGTATATTATTAAAAATAGTAATACATTGTTGAAATAATTAATTTTCTTACGGTAATTGTTCACCTCATTCTATTTGGAATTTGGATAAAAAACTGAAAATTTCAGAAAAAGCGCAATTTTCTAGCTTTATTCAAAGTGGATATTATCATAAATAAGAATAAATTGTTTAAACAATCATCTTTGTCAACAATAATTAAGTATTACAAAAAAAGTGGAAAATTTCTGAAAAAACCGCGACTTCATATCTTTAATCTGAGAGCAAATCGGTAAAAAAAATAATAAACTATTCCAACAATTTACGTAAGCATCTTATCATGAATATGAAGTGGTATTCCATGTATTAGCAGCAATTGGCATTTGAAAAACATAAAAAAAATGGCAATCAAAGCCAAAAATTCGCAGAAGACATTTTTTCACTTATGGGGATTTCTTAGGACGCTATAAAACAGACTTATGGGGTGATATAGACTGAATTTTTAGTTTTCTCTAATGAGTGACATAAATCCATTATTCATTTTAAGGTAATGTTATTCAATATTGGCTATAATTTGTGTAATAGAAGTTTATTCATATTTAAAATACCTCTATTCCAGTTACATAATTTTTGAACTGTTTTTGATGTCGTGAAATGAGTATCTGATTTAAATTTCAAATATGACATGTACTTCCATTTTTTGTTTGTTTGAATTAGTTTAAAAGGTTCTTAATAACACAAATTTTCAGAAAAATATCAGTTGAAAATTATTTGAATGCTTCATTGCAAATAATTATTCAATGATTTTTATGTACTGAGCTGCTTATTTAATTATTAGCTGCTTACGTTTTTTCATAATATTAAATTGCATGAAGATTGAATTTTAATTGTTTTCAACTGAGTAAAATAAATTTATTTATTGAATATGGGCTATGATTTGTATAATAAGAGTTTATTCTTTATTTAAAATACCTTCATTACAATTATACAATTTCTTAAAAATGCTTGCAATATTGTAAAATGATTATCTGCATTCAATTTTCAAAATTATATGGTAATAGGTTTGAATTTTTTCTGGAATTAGCATAAAAGGTTATTAATAATTCAAATTTTCATAAATGCAATTTAAATTTAAAAATATACATATTAAAAATTATTTGAATATTTCAATGAAAATAATGTTAAATATTATTTCATTTTTAATTATTTTCATTATCACTATATTTATATTATTATTAGTTGATTATATTGAAACTTAAATTTTCTGGAATTATATAAAAAGATTTTGAATAAATGAAATATTCATAAATGAATGTTAAAATCAAAAAGATATATAAATTTCAGATTATTGGAGTGTTTCAATGAAAATAATAGTTTGATGTTTCGATGTTGTAAACATGTTAATTAATCATTGGTCGATTGATTTAGTTCAAAATTTTGAACTGAACAAATATTGAATTCAAATTGTTTTTCAATTAAGTAAAATAAATTTATTATTCACTCTGAGGTTATGTGATTGGATGTGGGCTATGATTTTTATAATATCAGTTTGATTTTTCTTTAAAATTCGCAAAATTAATTAGAAAATTGTAAAAACTCACATTTTTAATCCAAAACGACGATTGTCGTGAAAGTTTATAGTCTGTGCAATTGTACTGTATACAGTCAAACTAAAAAATAACGTGAATGTTTTTCAATATAAAAATAAGTCGATATTTTCATTTTTATTGATAATTAGATAAGAAAATAAACATATGGATGATTATGAAAATTGCATCCTTTAAGTTCATGATTTTCATCTTTTTTTACCTCAATGAAGGTGATACCTATAAAACTTGAATATTAAACACATTATATTAATATTATTTTAGAAATTTTTCATTTGGAATTTGCTGTTTTCTCTCTACATTCTGACGAGCGATTGATGAATCATAGAATTAAACCAGTAAGAATTTTTACTGATTCACAAGGCAATTTCATTGATTCAAATAGCTAGAAATGACTTACTTCTTGAAATTTGTAAAGATTTTCACTTAAAATCAGTGACTCAAATTTTAGACAGTGAGAAAAGGGACAGAGGGGTGTGATAGAACATTTTTCATACTTTTTATTTATCATTTTCGAAACTTCTTAATTTTTTTCCTTCCCTAAATTTTCGAATCACTATTTATTCGTTCAAATTTCTTGACCAATAAAATTCTTGCTGAAATTATGTTCTCAAAGAATGTATTCAGTTAATTCGTGTAACCTAGAATTGACTATTACTATTTTCAGTGGTAAATGTCGAGATATAATTTGAAAGTTTTGATATGCTCCTTACTTTTGGGTGGGACATGTTGGTTGTGGTAAGAAGGATATACGTCGGGATAGTGGACGATTCTCTATTCTGAGGGTGTGAGAAGGAATGATCTCAGGGGGTAATAAGAGACAGGAGAGGTAGAGGAACGATAGGAGGGAGTGAGAGGGAAGGTTCCATCTTAGTGAAGGAGGGATGTATGGTGGATAGGCTTCAAGGGAGGTAAAAGGTGGGTGTGGTCATAGGATAGAAAGAGATAGCGGGTAGGAGAGTGATCTGGAGAGTACAAGAGAAGGGAGTGAGAGGATAAATGTCGAGGGAGGTCGAAAGGGGGAGTGATGTGTCTATCTCGTAAGATAGAAAGAGATAGCAAGTTGAGCAAGCGTTTTCTTTTTCTCTTTTCTCCTGAAAAGAACTGAGTTAGAGGAGTTTTGATTTTGGTCGTGGGAGAGGGGAGAAGTTGTCAGTGTATCGGCTGAGAGGGCTGGTATGCCAGCTGTCTCAGAGGAAACGGGTAGGCTGCTTTGCCAGCTAACCCGTTAGCGGAGGAAAGAAGGGGAAGAAGTTAATTAACCAGAGAAAAACCAAGAATTGTCGTTGATTAAGGTTTATTTATATAAGGTTCTTAATATGCGGATTACAGAGAAAGTCGGAGAAGTAGGCGTCAGATTTCGTTGTCGCGCACTCACAAGAGGGCGAAGGCGATGCGTTGTCAATTATCCTCTAGCTGGCTTCCAGCTGTAGGACTCTTGAAGTCGAGAGAAAGAGAGAGAGTACTGTTGTGCACGGCAATGGCTTGCGGTGGAATCCTAGGGCTGGCTATCAGCTGTAGGCACCTACTGCTGGCTTCCAGCTGTAGGGTTTAAGTGAGAGGGTTCTGGCTACCAGCTCCCAAACACTTTCTGATCTCTCTGGGCCCGTGCGCGCCCTTTTAACGGGGAGGCTGTGTGGGCGTTGCGTGGGAGTCGAGCGGAGAGGGTAGAAAATCGTTGGTGGGAGATGCGCGCGTCGAGTGTCGAGGGCGCTTTACTCACGACTCTCGCTTCTACTCGCCCTGCGCCTTCCAGACGTCACTGCTGACGTCACTTCATGGAGTAACTATTTCTCTCTCGATAAACCTCCAGATTTCTAAAGAAATCAGCAAATCAAGCTTTCTTCGATCGTCTTTTTATATTCAGAAATATATTTTGAAAAGATTGATGAAATATGGTCAGGACTATAATTTCTCTTAGCATGATATTGTATGTCATCTTGGACTCAAAATATGCCCAGTATCTTTCTTTGTACGATTGGAGGTCGATAAGAAATGTACGTGCTTTCAATTCAGTGAATTATTTATTATTATGCAACAAATTCATAAATATCCCTATTTTCAAACTATTTTAGAACTTAATCTCTAAAAAATAAGACTAAACATTGTTTCATCACCTTTCGTAGATGACAACAGTATTTTTCAATATACAATTCTTAAACCTTATACAGTCACACCATTTTTATTTTCAGAAGCATGTAGCACATGTAGCAAAAACAGTAGTTCTACACAATTTTAATGTATTTTTGTTTCGAGTGACAAATAAATCAATGAAACAAATGTGAGAAAATGTTGTCTAATGAAAACAAGGAAGTTATTTTTTTTTTAAATCTTTATATCAAAATATATACCATAAACTGAGGGGTGATTATAATCGAGCAATTCTTTAAATGATCCATAATTATGGATCATATAAAGGTGAAAGAAATTTTTTCTTTGAAATTACCTTGAAATATTTTAAGACGTCATTAAAATATTTTCAAATCCTTCGAATCACATTAAACTGGATTACAAATTTTGTAAGAAAAATTTTCAAGAATCTAAATTTTTTAAGTAAGAAAAAAGCCTAATCAGCTGAAAGGGTCAATGAAAAATTGTACTGTAAAATAAACAAAAATCAAGGACAATTCCTGGATTGTTCTGCAGCAGTTAAATAAAATACACTACATTCAACTTTTTTTTTTAATTGGAATAAAAAGAGCACAAGAGTTTTTAAGCAATATCTGAATAAGCAGTCCTGGCAAGAGGAAAAAAAAAATTAGTAACATATATTTTTACGCAAGAATGGAATAGTTAATTTTTTAGATAAAAACATTAATTTATGTCTACACATAATTTATATTATATTCATAACCAAAAAGAATAAACTTCCAACAAAAATAATAAATTAGATTATTTCAGTTGATTTAATTTTTAGTTAGAAAATTTTACTTTCCACACAAAACAAACTTTTAACAGAATATATAAATTAGCAACTAAACAGTTCAATTTTCAACCAGAAAAGATTAATTTTAGTCCAAAAATTTCTAGTTGAAAGAGTTAATGTATATTCTTAGAAAGAAACAATTTTCCGACAAACTCGTTTAATTTTAAACCAAAACAAGCAAATTTTTAACTTGAGTGATATGACTTTAACTATTATCTTTACTTTTCAATGAAAGAGTGAAACTTATCATCAAAAATAACTATTTCCAACAAACAAAATTAATTTTCTACCAACAAATACTAATTTTCAAATAAAAAGATGCATTCTTAACCAGAAATGGAATAGTAAAGTTTCTAGGTCAAAAATTTATTTTCGACGACAAAAAAAAAATTTTGAACAAAAAATGTGGAATTTTTAATATACTAGTTATTACATATTCAACCAAGTTGTTAAATTACGAAAAAATGAATTCTGGACAAAAAATTTAATAGTTCGTAGTTCTACCAGAACAAATTTAATTTTATATAAAAAATAGTTGAATTCAACGGAAAAAAATGATGTTTCAACAAAATACATGTGAATTTTCGACACGCAAGTATTAATTTACAACAAAATAAGATAATTTTTAACCAAAAATAAATTTATAATACTTTTTAACAAAAAATATACTTTTTCATTTTAACAGTGGAATTTTCAACGAAATGTTAAATTGTCAACCCAAAAAGAGGAATTTTCATAAAAATAGTTGAAATTTCGACCAAAAAATTAACTTCTAACAAAATCGTTCAAGATTAAATAAAATGATACAATTTCCAACGAAATCAGGAATTTTTCAAGCAACTTTTCAAATTATTTTCCAATTAATGAGAAACAAATATTCAGATCTGGAAATTAATTTTTTTCTTCTAAAAGTGTTTCTGTAGATTTGCATCGTTTGAGTATTGGTCGAAACTCACTGATTTTTTTTAAAGACGATATAGAAAATTTGTTTAGAAAGCTCAGTTTTGAAATTTCAATATGCATCTGGTCCATCATCATTTGGATGTGGCAAAAAAATTGACACACTGCAGGTGCTACTCATAAAAATTCATGACAAGCAATTGATCTTCAGAATCTGATCACTCTAATGCGCAATTTTCGGATCAAATAAAAAATCCATAATCTTCATGAAGGCAACAAGAGGGCAGATATTCTTTCAAATTTAAGTTTGAATGATTCTTTGGTTAACAATGGAACGTCTAAATCTTCACTCTGAGTCACTGGTCTGAAACTGACGTGGTCCAATGTGTTGAAGGCCACTCGAGTTCCGCCTTTTTCACCACTATGCATAAATAGTCCACGTAAAACCGTATGTTTACTTTCATTTCTTTCCACTATTGCCAAGGCGTAACCAGTCCTAATGTCTACTAACACAAAGAATTTTCCCAATGGCTCGCTCTCGAGTTCACCTTTTGCATCTCTCAAATAAACTCCTGAACCCCGTTGAAAAGTATATACCTGCAATTCAAGTATCCGTTTCTTGCCCCAAGGTCTAAATCGCCATTTATGAAGATTCTCAGGTTTAATTTTAACTATTTCGTTATAAGGAGGATTGTCATAAGAATTCGCGGTCCTGGCACGAGACACCGCAGCAAGTTCAGGATTTAAGGGCTCTTTTTTGGACAACGTACTAACTTGAAAATTCGCTCCACATGGAGTTTCATTTTCTTCAATCGGAGTCAGTCGCCTAACAAAAGGTAGTTCGCCTGTGTTTACAAGAGCTCGAACTCCTCCTTTTTTATTTTCATCATGACGTATATAAAATCCACGTAAAACCGTACTGCCATTCCCGTATCTTCTAACTATTACCAAGGCGTAACCAGTCCCAACCTGTACTAACACAAAATATGGTCCAATTGGCTCTTCGTCGAGATGATTCGATTTATTTCTGAGCAAAACTCCTGAGCGGGCATGAAAAATATGTAATTTAATTTCAAATACATGGTTCAAATTGTAGACGGACTTAAATCGCCAATTGTGAAGATCGCCAGCCTTAATTTGAAGTATTGTATCATATGGAGGCTTGACAGCAGAAGTGGATCCGGCATGAGGAGACGTGGGGCTGGCAGGAGGAGATGTGGGCCTTACATGATGAGATGGCTCGGCAACATCAGAATACATAGCAGGAGGTTGCTCCATGCCATAAGCAGAATACATGTTAGTATAATGATCCATGCCATGAGCAGGATACGTGAGATGAAGATGCTCCATGCCATAAGCAGGAGGATGATCCATGCCATGATGCCCCCTGACAGGAGAATGTGCCATACCAGAGGAAGAACCAGAAGCGAAACCAGAAAACAAGTCGCCAGGAGAATATCCTTCGAATTGTGAACTCAACTCTGGAACAAGAAAGAGAAGATTACATTTTTTAAAGGTACACAACCACACCGTAAACTGAAGCTAAACAGCGCATATGCATGGTTTTTTTTAATTTTGTATCAAAATCTGCGAACTTTTCATAGGAATGACCTAGAGGGTTAATTTTTTTTAATAAAGATAATTTCTCAACGAATATAGGGAAGATATAGAAAAAGTGCACAAAAAATTATTGGAATTTGAAAAGCCACGTTGAAGTTAGCCACTTTAGTAAGAAAATTTCGTTTATTGAATACCATGGGCATATGAATATTACATTTCAGATTATAAATACGTTTTTAAACAGACTTTTGGATTCTGATTCCAAATCCGTCCTGCAAATTAACGTAGGACTGAAGGATTCTAAAAAAGGCGATTGAATCTACGATTTCAATCTTTGAAGGAATGCATTATTTTTATCGACGGGATTTTCATTATGAGGAGTATTCAGAGGTTTCTGGAGTCGCTGATTTCAAATCCGAACTAGAAATTTCAAATTTGAAAATGGCGAATTCAATACGGCGGATCATAATTGTAAAAAAAAACGGAGTTGACTATGATATTTTACACAGGGGGTTTTCGTGTATTATGGGTAGTTATTTTTCCTGAAAATCGTTGGATCGACAAATCATTCAAAATTCAATAAAAAATTATAAATCGCCGACCGAAAACCCCCAGTGCAAAATTCTCCGTTGAAATGATTTTATGTTTGCAATTATAATCCGTCATGCTAGATTCTTTATTCTGAACTCTGAAATTTTGACCTCGGGTATAAAATCAGCGAACCGAAAACCATCGTGTAACAATTTTAAATGAAACGAAATTTTTTCGAAAAATTGCTAGCTTCAACCTAAGGAAATTAGGCGATACATATTTTTCCGATTTGCAAACAACAAATTTCTAATAAATTATGTGTATTTGAATTTTGTGCTTTGTTTCTCAAAGAGCTCTAACTTTTTTTTAATTCTATAACTTTTGACACAACTGAGATATTCATTATTTTCTTTCCGATTAGAATATCGTTAATCAACTTCTTTCGTTATCTGCAGGGAATTTCTAAAAATGCTTAAAATTAACAAAAAAGAAATTATAAGTCGATTTTCTCAAAAAACCAACCTTTAAATTTTCTGCCATTTTTTGTTGAACTTGTACTTTGACAATAAATACATCTTGTAAGTTCGATCAAGAAAAGAAAAAGAAAAAGGGAATTTTCCAACAAAATAGTTCAATTGTTAATCAAACTGATGAATCATTGATGAAAAAAAATTAAATCCTGAGAAAACGTCTGATAGTTGATATTTTCACCAACAAATATTTTACATTTAAATAAAATCTGTTAAATCAAAACAAAAAATAGAAATTTTGAACGAAAGAGTTAAATTTGCAACCACTAGTTTTCAACAAATATAAGTGAATTATGAACTTCAAGAGATGAAATTCTAGCAAAATTAGATTATCTGCATTTTTAGTAATAAAAAAATCATTTTCAATAAAAAAAAATCCTCAATAAAATAGATGAATTTTCATACAAACAAGATGAATTTGTAACAAAAAATATTATAGTTTAATTTTAAGCTAGAGAAATAAGTTTTTAACCAAATAAAATAAATTTTCAACCAAAAAGAATGAGAAGCGAAATCGCGTTAAAATTTCAGCTGTAACCACGTCTCACGACCGTGAGATAGGTGGTTACAGTCTGCGATGAATCTAATACGATGATCCGGCAAAAGTATCGTGCACCCTGGGGACACGGAGCGACCAAAGGACGACCGCCTTCTGCATTCTCTCCGCAAGTGTCTCAGCATTTTGTTGACACACAGGGATGCTTTTCAAGCTATTAAACAGTGAACCTTTGGCACCTCCAAGAGCGCCGATGATTACGACGATTAGCTTAACAGAATATTCGGGGTATAACCGTCGCAACTCCCCTATTAGATGTTTATACCTCTCTTTTTTTTTTCTTTTTCCTTGGCTGTGACGTTTTTGTCAGCTGGTGCCGAAAATTCGATTAAGAACATGGTTCGTTCCTCGAAGTTAAGGAGAACTATGTCAGGCCTCGAGTGCGCAACAGAAACAATTGTCGAGAACATGAAGTTCCAGTATATACGGCACTTCTCAGTTTCGAGAATTGACTCTCTTTCCCGAGGAGCGTTTAGAGGAGCGGTATTTGGGCTAATTCCGTAAGAGTGACAGAGATGGTAATAAAGCACTCTTAGTGTCGCATTGTGCCTTTGGATGTAGGTCGTTCCCGCATGAGTTGGATAACTAGATAGTATGTGTCCTAGATGCTCGGGGTGTGCCTGCCACGCTGTGCAGCTATCATCGGGAATATCTTGACTCAAAATGTGGCGACGGTATGCTAGAGTGGAAATGACAGCGTCTTGACATGCCAAAATGAAACCCTCCGTGCCCGACTTCAATCCGGATGATTTGAGGAAAGCATACGTTAGCTCATACGACATCGACTGATCCTCCACATTTCTGTGGAAGGTGCCGTGCATCCTCTTGTCGAGGAGCTCTTCGCGGAAGTTTTTCTCAAGTGCTTTCTTAATCCGGGCCTTCAGGAGTGAGTATTCGAGATGGATAAGATTTAATGCATTTTTTTTACCCCTGGTATTTAAGTCGAGGCCGAGTGTCTCAGCAGCTCATCCGCTGCTTTGTACAGAAACGCCCCATTGCCCGCTTCTTCATGTTTCCTGACCATTTTAAGAAGAGGGTCTTGTTCATTTGCAACTATATGTGCTGCACCCAGAACGCACGTACACAATGAACGGGATTATATCGAAATCATGAAGAACCTGGGTTGTCCGCAACATACCATCTCCCAACCCACCTACCGGGAATGTTCCAGGAGGAAGGCAGAGAAGTCACCACAGCCCTTTCTAAACCTCAGGGTGAAAGAAAACCCGAATCTTGAACTGGTGAAATTTCTTTGGCAACTCGCACGAAGCATGAACTTTCGTAAAAACAATACAACTATATAATCTAGATGAGTCATTAACATATTCATATCAACGGGATCCTTAATTATTTAACCGTTTATTATTAACCGTTTTTATTAACCGTTTGCCACAAATTATTATGTTTAGTACACCATTAGGAATTATGGTGTTAAGATGCTCCTGCAAAACAAAGTGTTGAACCAATAAATGTTTATGCGCAAAAACAAAGTTCAGTTTCAATCAAAATGTCATTACAGTATGCCGCGTTGTGGTTAATAGCGAGTAAGCGCGTGTTAAATTCTGTAAGTGCTTTGTAATTCACCATGCCCATCTTTAAGTTCATCGTGATATTCAAAATCAAGATTATATACTTTACCTAAATTGTGCCAGGCATTATATATCATTCTTAGGGATTATATATAATGCCTGGGTTATATACTTTTCCTGTAGCATTACTGGTAAAGAGCTATGCTTAATTAAGTTGACCAATAGAATAAGCTGGATTAATTAGATTTGTAACGGGTGAGGCTTTAAAAAAGGGAAAAGCTACAGTATCATATCCGGAGAAGAAATGAGAAAGTCATTTACTATAAGATTATATATGTTCTTGTTAAAATTCGAAACTTGTTTCAAAGGTCTTCAAGGGCCAACAATTTGTTTTTCTGAATCACAGCAATTTTTTCTAATTTCAAAAAGTTATTGTATACTTACGCATGTGCTGATGCTGTATTGGCATCCCTGCTGAATCGAAGAAGTTTGATGGTGATAGTGGTGCAGACATAACTGTAAAATATGAAATAGGGATTTTTATTCAAGAATGTTTTTAACGAATCCAAAAAATTTGCTATTGGTCCAAACTAAAGTTAGCTCAAATGTAATCCGAAAGTCCGTTTATATTAACCATGGTATCAAATTTCGATGTGGTAAATATATTTTGAGAAGCTAGTCACCCTGCATTATGTTTATCGGGATCATTTAACAAAATTTGTAGTTCTTGAAGCGCTGCCCTCACGCGAGTAAGTGCAGCTGGAAAAGAGTGGCTAGTTTCGTCGACACTCTGTGAGCGTAGCACAGATATTTTTGATGAGACTAGACCTAACCATTTCGTTGAAAGGAATATTCTGTGAATCGGATACTTTCAAACTCTTTATTTTCACATATATTACTTCCCCAAATTTCGGGTTTCTGAGTATAATTTTATTCAGCGCATATTTTTCTTATGTTTGGACGAGAAGCTGGCGTACAACCCCCGACCATAAAGTCAGCTGACTACTTTTTGCCGCTTTTTTACATCATAATAAACGTACAAAGTCTTAGCTTTCTTCATACTTTTTTTTTCAATCATAATTATACGTATGTGGGTGGCTACCACGGCAACATCCACCGCTAACATGGAAGCTGACGTTCACTTCGTTTATTAGCAACACGAAATGAACACTACCCAAAAATCTCGGATCTCTTTAAATGTGTCACTCAAAATGCCAGCTGGCTCCCGGAATATATATCATTCTTAGGAATTATATATGTGACCGTCCGCGAAGGAAGGGACCTAATGCGGAAAAAATCGATTTTTATTTTCTAACGCCAATCGATAGTTTTTGGGTTACTCTTTCATTTACATTAATCAGAACTTTTTTATTTAAATTATTTTTCTTGTTATTAGGCTACAAACATAGGCATGATAAGCGTGCGCGGAGTCCGAACGAGAGGCCTACGAAAGCCAGCCCCACCACTTACCACTACAGCTGTACGCGACGTGTCCGTGAACTCCCCTGGCTCGTGCCTAAAGATGTATTGGTAAGTGGAGGGAGTGCTTTTCGTAAACGCATCCCCACTACTCAAATGCTGGCTTGCAGGATCTGCTATGATCGCCCGTCCTGTAAAATTCAGCTTTGACGCATTACGTCCCTTTCTTCGCGGACGGTCACATATAATGCCTGGATTGTATACTTTTTCTGTAGCATCACTCGTAGAGAGCTATGACTAATTAAGTCAACAATTAGTATGTATACCATTATGTATACCATTAAGCCATTTCCCTTTCGGGGTAGGCGTGACACTACCCGATTCGGGCAGTGTTTCTAGGTGGATAGTTTCTTGTAGTAAATAACTACAAGTGTGGGCTCACCACGCCCACGACACGCCAACAGCACGCAATTAGTAGTATTCCCGAACGGTCACCCATCCAAGTACTAACCGCGCCCAACACTGCTTAACTTCAGTGATCTAACGGGAACTGGTTTTTTCAGCGTGGTATGGCCGTTAGGCATATATATTATATAAGCTATATAAGCTGGATTAATTGGATTTGTAACAAATTACATGTCATTATGAAATTGCATACTTTCATAATGTTTCTTCGTTTCCCAATGAAATAAAAAAAAAGCGAAGGTAAGACAGAAAATCTCGAGGGAGGCGATCACCGATTTGGCCATAAATTATCATAGAGTTCCTCAAATTTCGCAAATTTTCAAAATTTGCAGAAATAAGTGTTTTTTTTTTGTTATTGTAAAAAAGTGTTTTCCGGTTTACTTTAAAAAAGGGAAAAGCTACAGCATTTTATCCAGAGAAAAAATAAGAAATCAATTTGCTGTAAGGTTATGTATGTTCTAGTTAAAATTCGAAACTTGTTTCGAAGTTCTTCAAGGGCCAACGATTTTGATTGTTTTTTCTGAATCACAGCAATGTTTTCTAAATTCAAAAAGTTATTCTATACTCACTCATATGCTGCTCTTCTAATGAGAGCCCTGCTGAATGGTAGGAGCTTGATGGTCCTGGTGATGGAGGTATATCTGTAAAATATAATATAGGGATTTTTATTCAAGAATCTTTTTAACGAATCTTAAAAATTTGCTATTGGGCCAAACTAAAGTTAGATGAAATGTAATCCCAAAGTCAGCTATTATTAACCAAGGTAGCAGTTTTCGATGCAGTAAATACTTTTTGTGAACCTAGACACCCTGCATTATGTTTACCGTGATAATTGAACAACATTTGCAGACGCAAAGCTCTGTACTCACGCGATCTTACATCATAAAACATTGTCGAGAATTATCAATTGTAATTCCTTGAAATTATAGAACTTTGAATTCCAATACAGAAAGAGAACAGGGGAAGGAAATAAAAATATCATACCAAAACGTACAATGTTTAAATTAAATTTTCTACATTTAACAGTAATTTTTATATAATGGTGAAAGAAAAACATCGTGCAATTTACAGATTACTGCCAGTAGTGTAAAAGAGTAGGACGACTTAGAGTAGTTTTATGTGCCTGGAGAATGCAACTCTCGCAGCTATTCAGACCACGCGAGGGAACTCGAGTGCGTTAAAAAATTCGACATCCGATTTTTGGTCATCGATTCTTTCTACCCACTCCCTGTCGATGTGTTCAATTTCTGAAAAAAGATATTTCTTATTTTATCCACAATGGTCAACATTGATCCACAACCACGGGCTTTTGAAATAAGCATGCTGTTTTAAATGAGAAAAGCTCGTTTTTCGAAAAAGTGAAAAAAAGAAGTACTTCTCATTATTTTTTTAAAAATTAAATTAGTAGTAAGCCAGCTAATTGTATGTAGTTGGTACACGCGGGATCAAGGATTCTTTCTGAAACATTCTGGAAATTTGTTTTTCTATGGGTTTCGATTAAACTGGATGTATCCCTAGCGAATTTCCATTCATCGAAGTTTCTACAAGATTTCAAAATGAGAAGCTCTGACTTTTGAGATTTTCTATATCGTTCAACTTTCTAGAAGATCAATCGATATCGAATGTAATCTCTGACGGCTTTTTAGGAGCGATCAATCGATATTATCAACTTCCACCTAGAATTACCTATACAGTCATCCAAACAAGAAATGTAGTAAATGCTGTTTGGGTGGGGCACCCCCTGGTGAATCCTTCAAATTGGTACTTCCCCTGTTCAAATCGAAATTTTCATACGTACCACTTTTAATATCCCTTCAATTCAACTGACTTTACGGTAGCGCCATCTGTTACCCTTAAACACTTATCGACTCACGGAATCTTAGCACCAATACGAACCCCCATTGTCTTTCGGTGAATGACCTGTCACTGTTTGATAGGTATTTAGCTTGGAACAGAACCATGTTACAGAATTCACCAAAACAGTACTTTGTGGCCTTGTATGGCGTATAAGTGCACTGCGCAGCCTTGGGTAACTTATATTTATACGACAAAGCTCTATGTACTGCAAAATACTACTGCGCATCACTATATGCTGTAGAAGCCTACTGCGCATCCATAAGTATCATAGAAGTCCACTGCGCAGTCTTGTGCACCACTACACTATACTGCGCATCCATAAGTATCATAGTAGCCTCCCGGGTTTTGAAATTAACATGGGGTTTTAAATTGAAAAATCTCGCCCTTCGAAGAAATTAAAAAAATAAGTACTTCTTATAAAGTTTTTGTGATTTAAAGTGTAGTAGTTACTGTATTTCTGTGTTTTTTCATATTTATCGACGTTTTTCTCGAAAAATATTAGTCGCAGAGTAAAAATGTGCTTTGCATGAAATATATGTTTTTAGAAGATCGATAACTTTTCTGTGAAGTTTTTTTGTAAATTTGCAATATTTACTGATATAAATGCAAAAATCCATGATATGTACGGGTTTTTCATGGTTTTCGCGACGGAAATCAAAATTGCGGTTATTTGCACTATTATTTTCGTAATCAGCAAGTCAAAATACATAGATAAACGCAGTCTTAAATCAATCGGAGATATGTATATGTATATGTATATGTATATGTATATGTATATGTATATG